>LPNX010510363.1:533556-639480 GCA_001517045.1 Pseudotsuga menziesii
ATTGAGTTGGTCAGGGCTCTTCCTTGATAGAGCTCAACTCTTTCTAGGGTTTGGTATGTGAAGTGCGGATTCGTTTTGTTTTTTCCCTTGACATTCCCAGGCATTTTACTTGTGCATCTTGGGCATGTTTCATCTGCATAAAACCTGCTACAGTGAGCATATATCCTCTTCTCCCTTCACCCGACAGTTTGGTTTGTTAGTGGTTGTGAGTCCTTCATACTCATGCATGGTTACATGCACATGGTTGTTGAAGTTCAAATCTAGTTCACAACTTCTCCTTCAGGCCTCACAGGTATTAAGACTACTCTCATTGTTTTTGTAGTGTCGTATATTGTTTATGATGAATGTGACTTTTTTTCTTGTTTGTCTAACAGGTTTGGAGCTCGCGTAGGAAAAATGGGGTGACTTGGGGTCGGATATGGGCTATCATCGCCCTGGTAAGCCATCAATCTCAGATTTCAAATTCCAAAGGGAGAGAGTGTGATAGCCGCACGAGGTTAGTCTTAAGGATGGTCTTGGTGTTGGGTGTTTAAATGGTGTGTTCACTCTTTATGGTATCGGCTTGTTGGCATTGCTTGGTAGGAAAATATTTTTAATAGATTTAAATTAATGGTTCAGTTTGGTTAATTGTTTCATGCTTCGACCCTTACTGGATTTTTGAAATGGATAAACTACTTGTAATAATGTTTGGCAGAGGGTTTAAGCCTCGCCCTTTCAAGTGATGGGTAAGAAATATTTTTTGGGCTCTTCAATGGATAAGTTCTGTGTTTTTCCTTTATTGAAATCTTGTGTATTAGCAATGGATAATAATAAAGGTTGTTATGATGTTTATTGGTTTATCATTTGGTGTTATGAGTCCCGTGGCTTTGGGAAGAATCCATAACATAGTTCAGAT
Source organism: Pseudotsuga menziesii (assembly GCA_001517045.1). NCBI lineage: Eukaryota > Viridiplantae > Streptophyta > Pinopsida > Pinales > Pinaceae > Pseudotsuga > Pseudotsuga menziesii. The sequence goes on from LPNX010510363.1 coordinate 534,452, forward strand.
CGACCCATTCTTTGTTTATTATTATGTTTGTCTAAATCTACTGTGGTATTTTTTTTTTTGAGATTTGTATCGGAATTACTGGTTTTCTAGTTATATCTATTGCATCCCATTAATCCTATGTGTTCTCTAAAGAAGGAAATTAGGTGTTTTTGCTATTATAATGATTTTATCATCAACACATTGTTTAAGGGTTTTACAACTATTATCTCGTGAATGTGTATGAATAGGGTTTTATCTCTATATTATCTTGCTACATCCTTGTATTCTCTCTTATAGGGTTGGTTTTTATTTTTTGCCTACTTTCCACCGAGGTGCTTCTATAGGAAGCTTCCAGCATGTATTTAGTTCATTCTTATTTGGAAGATTTAATTGGTCAACTGCTAGATGCAACTATTTGTAATGAGGTATAATCATAGATTTAATTTACAAGTAAGTTTATAATTTCGAATGCATGCTTTAACCCTACATCCTAAGGCCATGATGTCTAGAGTATTGAAGCCAAATTTGAGCAAAAATAAAATATTACCCTAACTGAAATCTTTTGCTTGCATGCGCCTAGGATATTACATGATAATTATAGTCAAACCAATATCATCAAGGCCAGGAAGATATAACAAATCCCTGAATACCCCTGTAAATTAGTCTATTCAGAATGGTAATGATAAAAATACTTTTACAATAAATAAATTTTCTAATCCTGATAACATTCTAATCCAGAGGAAAATAAATTATTTCTTAGCATCTCAAGAAAATTTCTTAGCATCTCAAGAAAACTGTACATTAACAGATAAATTAACCAAACTGAATATGACCTACACTTTCTGTCAAAAGAAACAATTATAATATAGAAATTAATAAGACATATTGAGGAAAGGAAATTACCTAGGAACAATATGTATTAGTAGTAGCTTAAATAACTTATCTAGAAACCATTTAGGAAACTTGATAAGGGACCTCCAAATTCCACCCCACCATAGATAACTGTAACGGTCCAGCATCCTTCAACCCTTGCATATATCACCCCCAAACTGGACCAAGCTTACTAGAAAATTGGACTTAGGGTTCTCTGTTGTGAAGATCTTGTATTTAAGTAAATGTTTCCATGAGGTTCCCTTTACTCATAATTCTGTATTTCCTTATTTGCATCAGCTTCCTTTTTCCAAAATTATTTATTTCCAGGCCACACCACTAGAACAAGACTAGCTCTTAGTACTCAGGTGGAAATCCATGTTAGAGATTTTTGGGCAAGTAGGTAGCCTTACCTCTGCAAGATCCTCTATCTACCGCACATTCTTATCTTGTTAGAATATTTTAAATGGGGGGATTTATCTCTCTCTTTTTAGGTTCAGAGGGCTATGATCAGAGAGGAAAATTGAAGAGAAAAAAAAGATGGATATGTTTCTCATTAGAATAATAAAATAAATCGGCAGCCTCAATTGGTAGTCATTCCAGAATAAAAGAAGTTTCTTAAACCAAGAAGTAGTTGGATGTGTCTTTTCGTTTCCTCACAATGTTTATAATTATTAAATATCTTGTTTAGGTTTTCTCTTTTCTTACACTTTTATCTCATAAGTCCTAGATCCCTAATAAGCTTGGTCACCTTTTGCACTAGTGGTCCCATATCAAGTTTCCAGAAGTATTTAAAATCCCGTTTTTATAAAATATCATAGTTTATTATGTCTCACATCATTCATAGATTCAAACCTATAACTTAACCAAAACATGCAATATGTCTAGGGTGATACTTTAGGATGTCACATCAACTATCATATTTATATTATGTATTTTATTATTCAATTAGTTGTCACTAATCACATATATTTTTAATCATTCTCAAGGATTTCTACTCTGGTATGGGCATGATCATCAATACGAATAAAACCAAAGTTATGTTAATAAAATCTAATAAGGTCACTTACTCTCATTTTTTGTGTGATAATAGAAACTTGGAGGAAGTGACTTCCTACAAATATCTTGGGATTAATATCTATTAGAATAATCAACCCATAGTTAGCTACCTTAGACATTAATTAATCCAATTTTTGTCCTCCACCTTATGCAAGTTGTCCTCCACACATCCATAGTGGTCAAACTTGCTAAATTTGAGTCATGGAGCGCTTTGGAAACCTCTTGGAATCAAATCTACTTTATTCCTGGACTCCCTAGTGCATGTCTACTTTTTCTGCTTTATTGCTTGCTTTTTTTGAGTTTTAAGGCAATTGGGAAAGTTTGACTAGGTGAAGTTAACTTGTTTTTTGTCCTCAACATCCTCCACTCTTTTCTCCTATGAAAAGCATGTATGAGTTGTCCTTCCACCACCTATTAGCTTTCCTAATTGATTTTGCCAATTCGTGAGCTCCTAGACAGTTTTGGAAACTGCTTTATGCACCTATGGGGGATTTGCTTAGATTTAGTACGCCTGCTTTTGACTCAATTCGAATGGAATATTCATGCATTTGAATCTCTCATGTAATTATTTATTGTGGCAGCCTATGACTTCACAGGGTTGGCTATTGTACACTTATTCAATACAGATTAGTGTTCTGCTCCATTATTTAGTCTCCTTTGTGAGTAATTTGCATGTGTAATTGGCAATTGTTGTGAGTGTAATTGTTCTAACACCTGGGTTCAATTTCCTCAATATCCATCACAATATTAACTAGAACTACAACATCGATAAAAGGAGCAATGGACTGACATGTAAACTATTGGGGATATTCCATTGGATGAGTTCATCAAAACAGATCTTACAACGTTGTTCATTGTGTTAATTTAATTAAGTTCATAAAATACTTAATACATTACAATTGAAAGAGAAACTAGAGAAATAAGTACACAATCCACAAAATGACACAAGATATACCATGGAAAACCCACTATGGGGAAAATCCAGCACAAAAACCAATATACTATAGAACGAGAGCCTGCACGAGTTCTCATTTTCTTAGGTCACATTTAGCAGTTGTTATTACCTCTGATTACCTCCATTTAAAAAAATGGTGCTACCAATAGCACTCTCTCTCTCTCTCTCTCTCTCTCTCTCTCTCTCTCTCTCTCTCTCTCTCTCTCTCTCTCTTTGTTTCTGGACTAACTATACAACCTTTTAAAACCTCATCTGGTACCCTTGCAAACAAAACCATAAATTGAGCCACAAATTGAAAAATGGTCACCTATTGGTAGCACCCATTTTTTGGGGGGCCAAAATCAACCTACGACTCGAAAAAAGGTACTACCAATGGCACCACTTTTCGTTTCCAGGTTATATTTACCTAAGAAAAAAAACTTTAATATTTTTAGAAAAATAAAAATATTAAGCAAATAAAACATAAAAAAAACATTAAAAAAAAAGATTAAAAAATAACATATGTTTTAAATGAAAAAATTATATTAAAAAAAGAAAAACAAATTGAAATAACATAAAAATGAAATGATATGTGTGTGTGTACGCGCAAAAACACAATTTTAAAAATCAAACAAATTCTAACCAAAAATATATCTTTGTCATGACTGCAAAGAATATATTTGTCCTAATGTTAACCAAGTACATATAATATCTAGTCAACTGTCTGTGAGATCCTTAAAATCTAAAGAAAAGTCTCTTTAGATTTTTCATCATATGTGTCTTCATGGACTTACAATCCATCATCCCGAATCCCTTCGGGATATATATTTTGTATTTTCTTGAATTGAAGAAAATCTCATCAAGTTTACGCCATACCTCTAATCCCAAGAATAATGACAATATTCTTGAATAATGTACTATGATTCCTTCTATATGTGAGAACCATATAGGTCTCTTCTTAGAAGAAGGTTCATCAACCAGTTCTATTGGTTCTTCAGGAGCTAGCGAATTTGGTTTGTCCCTCTCAACATCTGGATGGGGAGAACCATGATAGAATGCTCCTTCATGACTATATCATATTAAATCTCTTTTGATTGATTGAATGCAAATGTTATAGCCAAAAGTATTCAGGAGTATTCTCTTCTTGAATAGTATTAGGGATTCTATTCTGAATATATATTGTTGGTGGCTTCTTCCCATAGAAACATAGGCTCCTATCAATATGCTCCTAGAAGCTTCTCGCTTCAAATCATCCTACTCTCTTTTGGTATATACCATTGGAATTATTCCACATTCAATACTTATCATTCTCTACTTGTAGGTCAAGCATTATGGTTTTTCCCTACAAGCCAAATATATTCTAATGATAATAAAAAATTCATAATCATGAAATTCTATCAGATGAATACTTTAATGCAATGACAATGATTCACACAGTTATGCACATATTTTAATCAAAGTCTCAACATAACCACCATTTATTTAACATGAAATTTTATGTGACTCCATATGCTACTTAATTGTTAATTATCATCATCGTCATTAATCATAACATGCACTACATGAGTTTTACCATTCGTCGATAAAAGAAAACTACAACTTATTCTCATCATGTTATACCATAACTTACTTCCTAATTGTAGGAGTACATATAACTATAATGAAACATATTCAAAATTGTTTAGATGTGATTTATAAGAGCATGTGATAATCAAAATACAAATACTTATCTTTTATTTTTTTTGTGGGCTCCATCTTGATCTATTCTTCCATGAGGAAATTATTGGAGTCCCTGGGTCTTGGTCTTCTTTCTTCACTACAAATTTAACTTGCAAAGTTAATCTCAACCAATAGGTAGTGAATATTTACATGGGAAATTAGGGTTCCATGCAAACTAGATCCAATGCAATCATATCTAAACTTTAAAGTAAATACTCCTTCCAATAGTCATCATCTCCTTCCTCGAATGAGTTATTCTGAGTAGTTTCATATTCTATAGTAGTAGAGTCATGAAACCGATATTTACCCTTTTTCTTTGCTTTGCACTCTCCTTCATAATGGCCCTTCTTGTCATAGTTGTAACATTTAATGTTTGACTTGTTAAATTCTTTGTTGTACACCTTATTCTTCGAATGGGAAACCTTCTTTTGAGAGAATTTATTCTTGCCTTTGTTCACCCTTGTCGTAACAGAAATTTTTTCTTCTTATTGAATATATGTTTCCATTGATGTCAAAGATCAAAGATGAACATGTTGAATATATTATGTCAAAGATAAAAGATGAACAAGATAAATATATGGTGTCAAAGATCAAATATGAACAAGTTGAATGTATGGTGTCAAAGATCAAAGATGAACAAGTTGAATGTATGATCAAACATGGACCAAGAGTCAAAACATGTCAAATGTAAAGAGGTTAAAGGGCCATCATGACATTGGTTGCAGTTGTGAACATATTCAAATACATAAAAGAATAATTGAAATAATAGAGATGCACAAATACTAGTTATGAGACTTGTGAATAAAGAAAAGTGTGTGTGAAAAAGTACCAAAAGAGTATTGGCATATAGGTGTCTTAAACTACAAAGATGAATTGCAAAAGTGGCACCCCTATGCAATCATTAAATTATTAAAGATGCAAATCATGTGGGAGATCATCCAAAGTTAAGGGACTTCACCAAATGGACACATCTCTTGAGTCAATAAAATTTTGAAAAAAAAGAGATGGATGTGGTGAATAAGCTTGTGGAAATGAAGATCTAATATATATGCTTGACAAGCTTCGGAATTTTTTGCGGTATCAATGGATCGTTGATCACAAATAAATATATTTTTGCATTAGTGTTGGGGTGCGGTATGAGAAACAATGGATAAAATGATACCTAGATTCTGGAAGTATGAGTGGTTCTAATCAGTAAGAAGTAGTTCACATAAAAGAAAGCATAACTAAGTTGAAATTATTATATAGATGTAGAACACAGACCAGCTGAGAAGATGTAGATCAAAGTTGTTTTTTTCACATCATATTTTGGGAAATTGTATGAGATAGATACAAACACATAGATCAAGGATTGTGGAAGTTGTGTAATTTGAAAATGAAGACAGAGATTAGAATTGTTTTATCATATTTTGGGAAACTTTCTAATGCAAATACAAAGATGTGGAACAAGGATTGCGGTAGTTACGTAATTTGGAAAGGAATACGTAGATCAGAATTTTTTTATTGTATATTGGGAAACTGTCTGATGAAAATCAAAAGAATCCAACATTTTCAAAATTTGAAGAAAAAATATTTATCTACTTTCCATACAATCACATTTCATATTAGGGAGGTCGGACGAGGCAAGGAGTAGGGGATCATAGCCTCCTTCCATTGGAGTTGGAAAATAAAATCAAAGTGTAGCAACGTCCTTTCTGTGGGTTGAGATAAAACTAAGGTATTCATAACCTCCTTCTAGTGTGTGTTGCGAGAACAAAAGGAATTTGTAAATTCCACACCTAGAGAGAACAGTTCTTCCGTAGGTCAGATATTGAAGCCACAATTCGTAGTTTGCACGAACATGATGATATATGTTAGGGTCAGTGCTTGGAGATCATGAGTTGAAGCTTATGCATGTTGAAGTTGTTGCAGGTCAGTTCGAGTAGACTACAAATTGTACTTGGGATCAAGTTAACATATGAAATGAGTGGGAGATCATGTTAAGATACTGTAACATCCCCTTGATGTAACTATTGATATGTATACATATTTATAGATATACATTTATTCTCAAGTATTTGTGCACTGTTCTTATTATTTTTGTGATTATTAAAGTTTCTAAATCTGTGAAAATATGCGTAAATTATACAATCTACACAATTATTGATTCACCCCCCATGAGTAATAACTTAATACGAGCAATTGGTATCAGATCAAGTGTCTTCAGTAAGGAGACTAACATATGGAAGACTGATCCAATGCAAATATGGATAAGAGAGAAGGTATATCCACCAACAAGGCTCCAATATCTGATGGTTTAAACTATACCTTCTGAAAAATCAAAATGGAGTTCTATTTGCAGTCACTTGGAATGGATGTTTAGAAATCAGTAGAGGACAAATATGAATTTCCAAAAGATACAAATAAATCAGAAGATGATGGTGATATTTCAACCTTTAGAACAACGATTATTGATCCTGGAAATAGAAAACAATATGAATGGAATGCACTAGTGAAGAATGCAATCTTATGGAGATTAACATATGTTGAGTTCACTAAGGTAATTTAGTGCACCACAGTGAAGGAAGTATGGGATAAATTATGAAGTATATATGAAGGCTATGATAAAGCTAGAAAGGCCAAACTACAAATATTATTTGCTCAATTTGAAACTCTCAAAATGAAGGAAGAATAAGATGTTGCCTCATATTTCCTGAGAGTGGATGAGATAGTTAAATCCATAATAGGGATTGGAGCTATGATTAAAGAGATGTCTATTGTGAAAAACGTCATGATAACTCTTCCCATATGCTTGAATCCAAAAGTTTTAGTTCTCAAAGACATAAGTGATTTGGATGAACTAACCAAGGATGAATTATATGGAATACTATGAAATATGAAATGAGAACTAAACCCTAGAATGTATCCAGAAAATTAGTTGCGTTCAAAGCATCAGGAAATCCCAACTATGAAAAAAATGAATGCAAGAATACAATTGATCCGTCAAAAAAAGAAGAATCCAACTTCATGAGAAGATTGAAGAGAGGACAAGGTAAGTGCAAGGTAAAACTTCCTTTTAGATGTTTTAAGTGTGGTAGAATTGGGCATTTTGCTTCCAAGTGTAGTTATGAGAATCAACAAAGAAAAAGTGAGGAAGAATCATAATATCAAGAAAATAGAGGCAGGCATCATCAAAACAAAGATGCAAACAATAAGAAATTCTAGAAACAAAAGAAGATCATGTACACTGAAGAAAATAGTGCTTCAGATGAATAAGAGAGTGACATCCCAATAGATGTATTATTCATGGCCCTAATCTAGGATGAGAATAAAATGAAAGGAAAATATTCAACCAGTTGATCTCCTACAAGCATATCCAAAATAGAGAAAGAGTGGATGTACACCAAAATTTATTTGGCATCTACAAAATCCGAGGAAAAGAAAAAATCAAGAGTGTCAAAAGAAATTTTCAGGATGGAAATAGTTGTTGACAACAAAATCTCTGTGAATGAGGTCACATGAACTGCATCAAATCCTAATAAACCTAGTTTCTCTTAAGGAAATTCAAAGTATGAAGATGAAGTCAGTCTTGGTGTTGAATCGGAAGGTGAATTAATCAATGCATTGGATGCCTTGAATAAGTCAATAAAAGAAAATAAGATGCTAAAGGAACAACTTGAAACAACAAAAGAATTGATCAAGAAAAATGGAGATATGAATGAATACTTGAAGAGACAATTAAGAATCAAAGATGAATAATTATAATGTGCAAAAGAAAAAATCAAAGAACTAGAATAAATTCAGTGTGCACTTGAGAAGTCATGGAGGGAGTGAAAACAGAAAAATGAAATATTACAAAAATAGATTGAGCTAAAAGAATCAAATGTCGGTGCAATTCAGGAAAATGTTGTAGCAAATATAGATGCAAAAACTCAAAATAAGTTCAACAATAGTGCAAACATCTTGGGTGAAATTCTAATTCATCAACGATCTCGAGAAGACAAGGTCACTATTGGGTTTGTGAGAACTGATAATGAATTATGTGACAAAGAATGACCTAGCCTCAATGATCAAGATACCTTTCAAAGGAAACCTACAAGGAATGAGAAACCCAGATATGTGGAGACTCCCAGACACAACAATACAATCATATGCTGGAGATGTAATATTTTTAGACACGTAGCAAAATATTGTCACACTATAAAGTGATATGCATGTGATAATTATACCCACAAATCATCACAATGTTTTTTGAATAAACAACAACAGTGGAAATCAGGTTTGAACAAGGATAAAAGGATAAATGTCAGCCAAAATGGTTTGAAAGAAAACACACCAAAAGTGTGCAAAAAATGAAAACACCAAGGAGATATTAATAAGAAGGGTATCTCATGAGCACGCTGAAAATGAAAACAACGATTGCGCAACATCTGCGAAAAGTGATTAATGCTCACACTAATTTAGAAGGGATAAGCAAAATACTCGAGTAAAAAAAGGTATCATCAACCACTCAAGGATTGATAAAGTGAACGCTCAATAAATTTATTTGAAGAATTGTTACTTTATAGTGGCATGTGTGCTGCTATTATTATTATGAAATTTAGCCATGTATAAAACAGAAGAAATAAAATGAACAAGTGTTACACTATGATTGTGCGAAAACGGATTTTTTGTATTATATTCTTAAATATGGTTACAAGAGTGGGATATTCAAATATTGCATTACATCAAGCCACAATCGTGCATTAAAGGAAAAAACTGAAGTAAAATTAAAGTTGACGAAAGATGGACAATAGATGTAGTTTGAGGTCGACATCTTCAACACAACCAGTAGAAAAATGTGAAAGATGCATATTCAAGTCCATTAGAGTTGGATTTGTAGGTTCAGGTGACTGCAATAGGGGAAAAATATCCAGTGTTGAATTTTGTGGATAGGGATCAACCCCAATATGAATTAGAAGATCGAATGTGCCTTTCTATTATTGTTCCAAAATTTACACCCGCATACTCAAACTGGAAAGTGTCTCTGAAGTATTACAGATAACACGTGACTATTGGCACCATGGAAGGAAATTGGACTCATCCATTTGATTTTGCAAAATTCTGTTGTCCATCTGCAATCGTCCAAGGTCTTCCTATTAAGAGTGAACCATTGTGCGAAGGGTGTCAAGTGAATTATTCAAACACTAGAAATAAGACATGATGGAGGATGACTGAAGAATGGTAAAGCAAGACGTAAATAATAGGACAGGATTGATAGAGTTAAAACCAAGGTGGTGAACATATCGAAAATACCTCAAATTTATAGAACAAGGAAGAATTTGATCATGGGTTTGAACACTACAAAAAAACCTTTTATTAGCGTCTATTTTAGCTCCCTTTTTAGCATCCAATGTCACTTTCAGTGTATTTTTCATCATTTTTTGGACAAAGTGGACGTTTTTCCATGGGATGGCACTTTTAATGACATTATTTGCATCCCTTTTTGAAAGTCATCGCTATTTCGGACGCTAATTAGTGTCTCAATTAGATTCCATAATATAATCCCAAATAACGCTAAGAATATCCTCCAAAATAGTGTCCAGAATAACACCAAGCATAGTTCCATGTATTGAGCCAGGGATTGCGCTAGGAATTGTACCATGAATTTCACCCGAAAAAACAGTCGACAAAGCGCAAATTATAGAGCCAAGAATTGCGCCTAGAAAACATCCAACACAATGCTAGGTATAGATCTAGGTATAGTGCCTAGAATAGCTCCAGACATTTTGAAAAAAAAAAACACTACGAACGGCACTAGTTTTAGAGCCAAGAAATTTTCTCAGAAAACGTCCAACATAGTGTCAGATATAGCGTCAGGATTAGCGCCAAAATTTGTGCTAGGAAAATAGCAAGGAATTTTAGAAGGAACTGTTCAAAAATTACATCGCGCATAGCACCAAGTATAGATTTGGGTATATATCCAGACATATAATAAGGAATTGCGATAGGAATTTCAGAAGGTATTGCACTAGGAATTGCCCTAGGAAAAGCGATAAGCATAGAACTAGGTATAGAGCTAGGCATAGCGCCAAGAGTTACGCTAGGAAGTTCTAAAGGAATTGTGCTATAAAAAGGGTCAGAAAAACTCTAATGTTGTTCCAGGGCTAGCGCTAGGAATGTTGACACAAGTTGCACCTAAATGGTCATTTTGGAAACTAAGAGACCCTAATTAATCATAAATAACCCTAATGGAATCCTATAGTCCCTAACAATATTAGAGTGTTCCTAACAACATGCTGATGATGATCATGATGATTCATATTGACATTGATAAATATGGAAATGATAATTTCTACAATATTTAATAGGATGTTGATGACAACGACGATATAAATGTCGATAATGATGATGTAGGTGATTATAGCACTATTTTATATTGATTGGTCCTAATGGAAACATAATTCACCCTAATGGAATTGAATTGACTATAATAGCTCCTGGATGACCTTAATGGTATCTGATTATCCCTAACAACTTTTGAGTGACCCTAATGGAAATTGACTCACCATAAAATCATGAGGATGATCATGTTGATGATGCATGATGGAAAGGATATTGATGATGATGATGATGATGATGATAACAATGAGGTTAAGATGAATGGCTATGATTATGATGATATATGATGATTCCAATGAAGATGATGATGAATTTGAGGTAATCATGCTTGTTGTTAATGATCATGGTTATGTGGAAAAGATATCAATGTCAATGACCACGATTCATGTTATAGTACTTATGGATCTTTATTTATCGTAGTGGAACCTAAATGACTTTAATCATGGCACTTTTGGATCTTGATTTATCTTAATGAGGGGTAAATTACCTTAATGTTACCTAAATTTCTCTAATGAAATTTGAGTGTCCCTAACAACATGATGATGATGCATTACGATAATTATGATGGAGGTTATGGATATGTTTTGATAATTATAAGACTATATCATCCATTCTTGTAAGTAAGTAAGGTTCCTAACTAGTTATTATCACAATTATATTGATGATGACAATGAAGTACTTGATGACGTTTATGGTGACTACGATCACAATGATGATGTTGGTTTATTATGTGATGATGATGATGACGATGTTGATGTCAATGATGATCATGATGCATGTGGTAGCACTTATGGATCCTAATGGAACAAAAATGTATGCAGTGACATCTAAATGACCCTATTATCACTGAAATGATTGTAATGACGTCTAAATGACCTCATAATTACATGATATGAATCCTAATGGTGATGAGTGATTTTGTAAACTTTTGGCATATGAGTCACCATAATGACAATGATGACGATGATTTTTTTGATGATGTACTTATTGTTATATTTTTATAATTTAAGCAATATGATATTAGGATCTTAGCTGAGAGAATAACATGCACAACAATAATCACAAGAGACAAGAGACACAAAGAATTTTCCTCGGGGAAACCATAAAGGAGAAAACCCTACAACTTCCTCAAATATAGAATGAGCACCAATGGCAGTAGTAAAACCCAAAGATAGAAAAGATGATCTCCAACAACTGTTCTCTTTGTCACTTGAGAGAGATTCTCCTCTCTCACTCATGCGCCCCAGTTGAGTTAGTGTGTGTGACAAATAGAGAGTCTTTCTCTCTATTCATACTAGTTTCTGACTGGAAAACTACTTACCATGGCCAAGATCTCTAGGAGAGTCTAATAACCCTAGTGCCCCACAACTGTGGGGACTTTGCCCCTTCGATCAACAAGGAGGGTTAACCTCAACTCAATTGTGGGGACTATTGCCCCGACTTACATCATAGGTTTAACCTCAATGACTTTACATGACTTTATTATATTAATGACTCTCCTGATAAGAACATCGGGGTATAATGAAATACAAATGATTATCCTGATAGGAACATCAGGGTACAATATAAGTAAATACATTCTGAAGTTACAAATACATCAACACTCCCTCTTAACTAGGAAGGTATACTCTTGACACAATTCATCAGCACAAGTCTTCTTCTCTGGATCAAGTCTGGATCATCATCAATGCTAGATCATCACTATATCATCATCAAAACTAGATCATCGTTGGATCATCATCACTGTATCATCAACAAAACTAGATCATCATAGCTGGATCATCACTGGATCATCATCATCACTGCTTCCGCTATCTCGATCAACTGGTGTTATCTCTCAATTCTTCTCGTCATAGGAAGTTCTACAGATCCAACCCTTTTTCATGCTGGTTGTAGGCCTAGCCTCCATGTAGGTCTTCATCTTCTTCAACACTTATATATGAACCAGTCAGAAAGGCCCACCCAGCACTTACATCTAACCATGGGAGGAGCACATCCACCACCAGGTCAGAAAGGCACACCCAACACTCACATCTGACCATGGGAGGAACACATCCAGCACCATGTTAGAAAGGCCAAGCACTCACATCCACTGGCATGATAGGACACACCATCTATCATCCAAGGAAAGGATCAACACTTACATCTACTGGCACAGCAGGACACACCATCTACTATCCAGAGAAAGGCACAACACTTATATCTGACCCAGTCAGAAAGGATCAGCACTTATATCTGACCTAGTTAGAAAGGATTAGCACTTACATCCTCTAGAATAGTAGGACACACTATATACTATCCAAGGAAGGGCTGAGCACTTATATCTACCGGCATGGTAGGACACACCATCTACCATCCAGATAAAGGCTCTGCACTTACATCCATCGGCATGATAGGACACACCATCTATCATTCGGGGAAAGGCTCTGCACTTATATTTGAACATGGGAGGACCCTCCTACCAACATGTTAGAAGGGCTCCACACTTACATCTAATCGAGTCAGAAAGGCTCTGGACTTATATCTGACCATGGGAGGACCAGCCTACCACCATGTCAGAAGGGCTCCGCACTTTGATCTGACCCCGTCAGAAAGGCTCTGCACTTATATATGACCATGGGAGGACCCGTCTACCACCATGTCAGAAGGGCTCTGCACTTACATTTGAGCATGGGGGGACCCACCTATCACCTTGTTAGAAAGGATCACAGGCTCATCACGTCCTCTTAGAAGGAACCTTGATCTAGAGAGCACCAAGCTTCTCCATGAAGTACTCAAAATTCACTCTGGCCATTTCTAGAATAGAATCACATCAGGGCGGATTACGTCCAAGGATAACCTGTGATCTTTTCCAGGACCGATTACATCCAAGGAAAACCTACAAGACCGTTTACATCTGAGAAACCTATGAGCTTTGCCAAAATTTTATGCTTAGATAACCTATCTCACCGGCTATGCTAGAACTCCCTCTTTTGAGAGATCTCGATTTGGATCACATACTGGAGCTCCACTGCTCCTCTCTGCATCATACACAAATGCAATTTAGATAAAATAAATCAGTAGTTTTCAAAAGAAACATACTACCTCCCAAATAGCCGAGCAAGTGGCAACATATTTTTCTTCGGCTATACTCAGTTCCATGCAGGACTCCTTCCTGCTAAACCAAGATATCACACCTAATCTCATACTGAAGCAACATCTCGAAGTGCTCTTCCTATTAATGGAACTTCCTACCCAATCCGAATCCACATAGCCCTCCAGGTTAATCTTTAGATTCATATCATACTTGAGCCCATACTCAACTGTACCCTTCAGGTACCTCACTGCATGATTTGCAACCATCAGGTGAACATGTCTCAATGTGTTCATAGCAAAGAAAATATCTAGTCTCGTATTCATCAGGTACATCAAGGAACAAATCATCTGATGATACATCATGGCATAAATCGACTCTGATGAAGCAACACTCAATAGCTTCAGATTCGATGCCATAGGTCTAGTCATGGCCTTGCAGTCCATCATCCCGAACCTCTTCAGGATCTCCACTGCATACTTCCCTTGTCCAAGGGAGATTCCATCTGCATTCTGCCACACCTCCATGCCTAGAAAGTAGTGCATCATATCGAAGTCCTTCATCTCAAACTTGGCAGCAAGTCTCCTTCTTGCAACTTTAATGAGTTCCTCTTTTCTTCTAGGAACAAGTCATCGACATATAATAGAAGAATCACTGGTCTTCTGCCTTCAACCTTGAAGCAAAGTTTGGAATCCACTTTACTCTCAGTAAATCCTAGATCCATCGGTAAGTTGTCCATCCTGTCGTACCATGTCGAACCTCGAGATATTTTGTAGTCACTCCCTCTGAAGCGGAGCATCATTCTCCATCTGCCTTTTGTACTCTATGTATTGAAACATTCTGTACCGGAGTGCCAAGTAGCTTCCTCTGCTACTAATATTCTATGTATCCATCTAGGGTCACTGGATACCAAGATCCTCTATCTTAAACCTTTTCAAAAGTTCTTCTCGAACCCATCTGTGAGCTTGTCCTCCTCTATAGGCTTTCATATTCAACCTTAGGAAAAGGTTAAGATATTCATCACTCTAGGTGATCTTCAAGCTACTCATGTATTTGTTATCCAATGGGTGCCTTCTAAGCTCGTATAAGGCCTTCTTTAATTTTCACACATGAGTCTTCATGTCATGTGTCTTAACTTCCAATGGCTGCAAATGTCTCTTCGTAGTTTATTCCTTCTTTCAGTGAGAATCCTCGTGCCACGAATCTTTCCTTGTATCCCACGATGTTTCCATATACTGCATGATGGATCCTGTATATCCATATGGAAGAGATTACAGACATCCCTTCAGGTCTTGATTCCGCATCCTAGACATCATTCTTCTTGACTTGGTATTCTCCTTCCCTTTCTTCTTGGCTACTTCTTCATAGTTGGAAGTTTTTACACCAATGATGTTTCTCAACAGTGTCACATAACTAGAGTGTCTTTTAGGCCTCTTTTTGAAAGTATCATCATATTATTCTTTATGTTGGATTCTTTCTTGAACTGTCGTCACTTGTTCTTCGGAACAAGTCTCATCCTTCTTTTCTTGTAGGATGTTGTACGCAATCTTTCCTACAAGTCAAATGCATTAGTTGTATGGTTAGAAACATTTCATAAGGTATATTCATAATGAAAAATGATTTTGCATTAAGATATAATCATGCAACTATTTTATCCAATACAACATTCATCCATATCTTATGGAAACTTTCTAGATGCCTTCCATCTCTACTAGGACAACATTGAGATTGTGCACTAATCCAATATGTCATCAAAGAGATTTCATTCTATATAAGTAGCAATGGAGAGTTATATAGAACCATGAGCTACTTACCCATCACATGCATATTAGTATTATACTCTCATTAATGCAAACATTCTATCATGCATAACACATCAACTGAATATAAACAAATGCATAACAAAACAATATCATGAAATGACAATTGAATACTTATCTTTATTTGTTTGGTGGGTAGACTCCTTCTTTCAGCTTCATCATCTTCTTCATTCATAGCATCATCATTTATTATCCAAATGCTTATATGGATAAGAGTTTCTTCAAGAATTTAGTTCTTCATATTCCTCGTCACTTGAGGGATATTCTTTGAATCGTGAGGGATTGATCTTCAGTTGCTCCCATATTCTTTTCTCTTACTATGAGTCGAGCTTCTTCTTGTGTGCACTCTTCCCAGAGTCTGCAAAAAGTAATAACTTCCTTCTGGCACACATTCCTCGAATGAATGAATCCCATGATCCTGGGAGGTCATTCAAGGTGGTTATCACAACTTCTGCATTTTCCGCTTCTTCTTCTACTGCTTCAAATTGTTCTTTGATTTGAGAGACCCTTGTAAAGTATGACTGCATGGTCTCTGCATTTGGGATATTCACATTCTTCAACTGTTTTCTCTAAGTCATCTTTTGATTTATGTTCTTCCCTTCAAATAGCTTGGTTAAGGAATCAAATATCTCTTTTGGTGTCTTTAGGGAAGACACTTGTGGTATAAGGTGATCCGTGATTGAACAATGATATTCTTTGCCTTGACCAAGTTCTTCTTGTGTAAGGCTTTTATCCTCATCTCCCTCTGGAACTGGAACCCATCAACTTATGTAGGTGTCCAATTCATTTTCTTCAAGAACCAGTGAGATCCAATAATTCCATGCTTGGAATTTGTCAGTTTCAGCAAGCTTGTCATCAAGCTGGTGTGACTAATCATTTAGAAACAAGAACCTCAAATGTAAATAACAAAATATTAGATCTTACCGATTTGAGGTTTCCGTCCTCGTTCCAGAGCTGGTTGATCTAGGGTTTGTCAGAGAAACCCTAATCTTAAAAACTTGGAATATTTTAGATCTGATTGGATAGAAAGATAGACCTTTTCAAGGTGATTTGTCTAATGTACTCCTTTTCTGAAAACAGTGGAGGGAAGCTCCCGGAAAAGGAAGCCCTCATTAAAGGAAATTTAAACTCAAAATGGGCCTTTTAACTTTTATTCAAATTCCATGTCATTATGTGTTAGCCAATGAAATTGCTTTAAATTTGAAATACCGTATAGGTCTTAAACACCTTTTTAATATAAATTTGGGGATAGGTATCATAAAAAAAACTACTTTTTTTGTTTGTATTTTTGACATATCTCCCTGTGTTTTTACTCAAATTTCAATTGGGAGAGCTCGTTGGATTCGGAATTAAATTCCACATCAAACGAGTACCCACTCGGCATACTTTTGACGGACCCCGCTACCCCAAAAACAAGAAATACCTGAAAAAATGGAATGATGACATCATCATTCTATTTTTTCAGGTATTTCTTGTTTTTGTGGGGTCTGTCAAAAGTATGCCGAGTGGGTACTCGTTGGATGTGGAATTTAATTCTGCATCCAACGAGCTCTCCCAATCGAAATTTGAGTAAAAACACGGGGAGATATGTCAAAAATACAAACAAAAAAGTAGTTTTTTTCTTTTCTTCCTCCAAAATTAATAAATATTATTTTATTATTTTAACTATTATTTTATTATTTCATTTTAGCAGGCCCATTTTGAGTTGAAATTTCCTCTAATGAGTTTTCCAATTTCTTCTACAGAAATTCCTGATACTGTTTCTGCGGTATCTCCACAATTAATGCTCCTCTATGTTTGCAATTTAGTACTGACGTAACCTCGTCTGTCCTCTTTCCAAAACCATAGGTTTTACTAGAATTTGTTTCACCAATTGGATCTTATGAGAGTTTTCCAAAAGTGACCTGTTGCAAGACTATTCAGCATAGTGAACTTGTACAAACTTCCATGTTGCCCTGTTTCATCATTAGGGTCTGAAAATTTTACCACAGAACGTACAGTCCATTCCCTTTCAGGAACATCTTATTAAATTTCATTTGGATCTTTGTAGCCCAAGATATTGTAGAGTCTCCCTAGGTGTCCTGTTTAGGGATGAATCCTAGAAGAGGCTGGAACCCTGATTTGGAGGAATCATATCTCCCAGAATACAGCTAATCTGAGTCTGAAAATTTTACACAGGGTACATCAAAAGTTTATCTTTGGCCTATTAAAGTTTCAGCTCCTAATCCTTCTTCAATATCAATATATAGAAAATGTACCAAAACTATCAGTTTTAGTATTTTAGGGTTTTTTAGGCCCGGGGTCAAATTAGGGTTTGAATTTCCCGGAGTTTTACCCAACCAAAAAATATCGAACTTGGTCTCTAAAATTTCATTTTTATGAGGAGCAAAATCCTATGCCAGGCTCACTAAAAATTATTCTTTTGTAAAAAGCCCTAATTTCCTGCACCAAAAACCTGAAATTGCCCGAAATCAAATTCTGCTTCGACAGAAAGAGGCGCCCTTCAATGGAGACTCATCCTAGCCTCCTTTTGCTGATGGATTGTGGAGAGAGACCCAAAAATTAAGAATCCCTAGCTTCTGCAGCTGCACAATGTCTTCTTCTCAGGTGATCTCTGATACCATGTTATATTTTTATCATTTAAGCAATATGATCTTACGATCTTATCTGAGAGAATAACATGCACCACAATAATCACAAGAGATAAGAGACACAAATAATTTTCCTCGGGGAAACCAAAAAGGAGAAAACCCCACAACTTCCTCAGAGATAGAATGAGCACCAATGGTAGCATTAAAACCCAAATACAGAAAAGATGATCTCCAACAGATGTTATCTCTCTCACTTGAGAGAGCTTCTCCTCTCTCACTCATGCACCCCAGTTGAGTGAGTGTGTGTGACAACTAGAGAGTATCACTCTCTATTTATACTAGTTTCTAACTTAACAACTACTTACCAGGGCCGACATCTCTAGGAGATTCTAATAACCCTAGTGCCCCACAACTATGGGGACTTTGCCCCTCCGATTAACAAGGAGGGTTAACCTCAACTCAATTGTGGGGACTGTTTCCCCGACTTACAACGGAGGTTTAACCTCAATGAATTTACATGAAATTTATTATATTAATGACTCTCTCGATAGGAACATCGGGGTATAATGAAATAAAAAATGATTCTCTCGATAGGAACATCGGGGTACAATATAAGTGAATACATTCTAAAGTTACAAATACATCAACACTTATTGATAATGATGATGATGGCAATGATAATTTCAGGACTATGGGAAATTGGACTCAAATGGACATCACCAAGGATACTAGAATGGTATCAAATAAGTAAACTCTCCTAATTGTTTTATCATCTCTATTAGAAATATTTTAGGGACAAAAATACTCCCATTGGGGAGGCATGATATTAAATCGATATTTGACAAAACCAAAATGGATCGATAGACTACGCACTCTTTCATCCATGGTCTAATTATAGAGAAACAAATACATGAAATTGCAAATTACTTTTTGAGTCTTAGTAAGGGAGTAGAGAGGTGGAAGTGAAGTAAACCATTACATCTTGACCATGAGTACAATATTGAATCACTCCCATGGATCATTAGTGGTTTAGGATTTGGAACTAGAGGTGACTAGGAGGAAGGATGAGTGTATGGAGGAGGTGATTTTCCACATCACACATGTCATCATATTATTTCATTAACGAATATTTTGTATGCCTTATTTTTAGTGCTATGGAAGTCAACTTGGAATTAAATTGACCTCTAAAGATGACTGAGCAGGTTACCATAACACAATCAACTGTGAATCTTGAATGCAAAGATGAGTGAAATATTAGTCATATGGAAATAAATTATTGGTTGATAGGAGACCCCTCAACTTTACGAGAATATTAGGTCCATGTAGGTTCCATTTGGGAATAGGAATTTATTGTTGATTGTACAGCATCAGGAATCATTCTCCAAGACTTATGTGGTATCAAGTCAGGACATTGTGTTGTATCAAGTCCTATATATGTCTTCATGTATTGGGGTGGATGCATGTAATGTGATATTGTGTTGTATCAAGAATGGACTCTTGTGTTGTATCAATATTGGAATCTTTTGTTGTATCAATATTGGAGTCTTCTGTTGTATCAAGACTAGTCTTTTGTTGTATGAAGACCATTGACCTTTGTTGTATCAAGTCCAGGGTTGTGTTGTATCAAGTCAATGATTCTCATTGAAGGTACCCTATGAGAATGGATCGCCAATTATGGAAATGGGCTTGTGTTCTATCAAGTCATGCGGTTATATTATGTGATATATTTCTAGTCATGTTCACTTAGTGTTATAAGTCTCCTTTAGGGATTAGCTACCCCTAGAGTGAATTACTTTAGCATATGGCTATATGGCCTGGGTTAGTATATATAAAAATTAGTATATATTGAATAATTCTTCCGAGTATGATATGATAAGATGGATAAATACACATAAGGACCATGCATTCATTATATAATGATAATGAGATAAAGCATAGAGAAAGAGGGTTTGAATTTCCTATGCAAAATGTCTTAGTGATCTCAAGTTATAAAGCTTCAATAAAATATGAATGCCTCAATCAATGCATCAGTCAAAGCATCAATTGAACTATTAATGAATGTAATCAGTTAAGTAAAGAAGAGCTTAATCTTAATCAATCGGCATGCATCAATTAACTAAAGAGATCCATGCAAAAGCTAATAATACAAATTTTGCATTGTGGCACTAAGAGTGAAGCACTGATGACACTTAAGTTATCTTATTAACTAAGTGACTAGAAGCTAGTTAAACATTCGGTTCAAGTAAGTTATCATTCAATCCAAGTAAGTTAACATTCAGTTCAAGTCAATTAACATTCGGTACAAGTATGCTACCATTCAGTTCAAGTAAGTTAACATTCAGTTCAAGTCAGTTAACATTCAGTTCAAGTAATATACTAGGCATATGGAAAGTTCAATACAATTGCATACAATTGTTTTTGCAGGGCTACATTCAAGCTCTCTTCTCTACTGTTGTGGTGATATCTCTTATCGGGCAATCTTCTTATATGTTGTGGACCATTCTCTGCAAATCTATCTACCATACTCAAAGAATTGTTGGCTTTTTCTTCCTCCGTGTTTTGAGGGTTTTCCAAGGGTATATCTTATCTCTTATGGTTGATTATTTTATGTGGCTGATTTATTTATGAGATTATATATGGATGATATATGTGGCTGATTTATGATGATCATATGTGCTGAAATTTATCAATAAAAGTTTCAAAGTTCAAGCATCTTTGATTTCTCTCAAACATCAACAATTATAGTCTCCTAAACTTTTGTAATTGATTCTTGATCCTTTTGTTCTTTTAGGAAGGAATGAGATAAATAAACCATGGAACAAACGTTGGGGGGTTATCTAGTTTTCTAGTTGCTTGGTTGGTGATGTTGGAAAATAAATGATCAATGTTCAATACTGGGGAAGAGGAAATTCCCATGATTCAAGTCAAGAACTTGAAATTGTAGAGAGGGAGAGACTTAAAGAGACCAAAACCAACAACACATTAGTTGTGGAGTGTATCGATGTAAAGGAAATGATATACACATCTTATAGTTTTTGAGTCTAACACATGAGTGTAATATCTAGTTGAGATCTTTGTAATCTCTACGTTAACCTAAAAATAATAAAGAGTTGAGAAATCCATTTTGGGCTAGAGATTTCCCAAATCAATTTTGTCTAGGAAAAATCTTTTTGTTTGATTGCAGATTATTTCTTTGCATTGTTTAATACTAAATAAATAATTATAGTTATCAAGACTATATTTATTTATACAAAAGAAAGAATAAATTAAACAATACATGATATGTGTTGATGAATTGAGTCGACCAAAGGTTGGATCATCTCATGGAAGAAAATGATCAATTAGTGCACAAGGACATTGAAAAGAACAAAAACAATCCTCCCAATTGTTCGAGGGAAAACAATATATTCAAAGGAATGGAATCTAGTGCTTATGATTTCTCTGAAAAAAATTGCACGTGTCCTAGTGGTCATTCTAGGACATAATTTGTATGGTTAATGTGTGGTGTGAAAAATATATGGTGGGTTGGTGCAAGGGTAACATAAATTGCAAGTTTTATACATTATCGAGTCATTCAGAGAACATTCTTAACATGACATGTAAAAAGAATTAAGTTCAAGACCTTACATTTTTTTCGAAGCTCTAACTTATGATTGTAATATACATGATGCAATACAATTTATTCTAGAATTCATTACTCAAGTGGTATATCTATGTGGGGAGATTTAATTGCACATTAATAATCATGGTATTGTATTATTAGGTATAATTTTTTTCTACCATTATTTTTAGGAAGCTTGAACTAGTTTTGAAAGGAAGAAAAAGATGATGCACTTCACTTTTCAAAGGAAGAGAAGATGTTGCATTCCCCAGCTCCTTGAGCATTGCAATCCAATACTCTAAACAACATTGCAACTTGTAACAAGAATTAAATGGGAAATTGAAAAATACCTAGAGAGAAGCATGGATAATATGAGGATCAATTCCATAGGTGAAACTAGTTCCATAACAACTCAAAGTAAGTCAAATGGTTATCAAAACCTAGAGAGGGACATTAACATTTTTATAAAGAAGTGTGTACATGCCCAATTATTTAGATGCAATGCATGTATATTTGAAGTTTTTCCAAGTAAAAAGTCGGACTATGTTTTGATAAAAAAACTTCTGATTATCACTACTTGGAAAATATACCCTTTTCCATTTTTGGAATATTAAAATAGAATGGGCTGGCTTACAATACTCTTAAAATATTCCTAAATTTAATAAGTTGTAAATGATTATATTTATTTTTCTAAACTTGCTTGGACCTTTCATATAGCCTCAATTATATAAATCAACTTATTTTAACAAGTGAAACAATCCACAAAAGGAAAAACATGCACTTTAAAGATGAAACACATGTATATTACTTGGATAAATTGAATGTATATTTAAAACTTATAAAAAATGAATCCCCACATACTTCCTATTATCACTCTGTAACAAGAGTACCATTCTCCATTCTATAAATAAATATAAGAGAAAAGTGAACCCTGAAGAAAATTATTTTAGTGGGTTATAAAAGACCTCAATTTCACTAGATAACTAACAACACGATAACCAAAAAATATTGAAATTTAAACTTTAGTGGGGAGAGAGAGATTGAATTTTCAACTTTGCGGTGCCAAATATATCAGCACAAATATAGTTGTGTAGTCTACATCGTTGCAACTACTCTATCACGCGTTGAGAAGGTATGGAAAAAACTTCACTTAAATTACCCAACCAGGATGTGTGAATTCGATTAAATAATTATGGGTGTGTTTCTTATTTGTTTGCAGAGGGTACTCCATGATCTAAAGCTATCCGGAAATTTAATGGAAGAAAATGGACCAAGAAATATCAGCCAACCAACTTAGAGGATTAGAAACAATCCCCCCTTTACGGAATATCCTTGTATGAGATTATTATGCATTTGCTTGTCAATTGGGCAATTAGTTAGAGGCATCCATTTCTAGTTTTTAGTTACATGGATGAGAATAATGGTTTAATAATGATTTCCCATTGTTTTAGTGATGTGCAAATAGTTAGTTTCATTCATATAATAATATTTTCTATCCATGCTAAGCCTTCAACAGAAATAATAATAGCTAGGACATGTGAGAAAGTTATGGTGATCATTTCGAGGTTTCTGTTAAGCCCTTAATGATGACACATTACCCCATAGAGTGTCGAGCATTAGCCCCCATATTTTGGTGCATTACATATTATTTATGTCAGATTGGGTCTATTATTTGTTATTGTACACCTTTTTCCCTTGCATTTATGAAGGATACATTATCATTTTACTCATCATAGTATCTTATCGTGTCATGTGTACTGAGTACATTGTGTAAGGAGGTTTCTCCCTCGAAGAGGATTGATATTTATCTCTGTTATTCATTGTGAAGGTGTGTATTACTCTCGTATTGTCTATTTCTTCTCTTTTTATGCTATTTATGGGGCCTGTTTGCATAACATTTGGTATGAGAGCTCTTTCCTCGGGACTGACTTCTGCAAAATGAGTCATCGTGGAATTTTCGCTACAAATCTTCTCTATAAGGAATTAGAGATTGAGGTTAAAAAAAAACTTCCAAAATAGGCCGAAATATCTCCAGTTTGAAATTCAAATATTGATGCATTACAGTTTCATAGATAATTGCGGAGGAATCTAGGGTTTTTTACTAGTCCAAAACCTACTCTAAAACAGGCCTTCTAGGGAGAAAGGTCATATCTGAGGCATACAATATCCAAATTGAGTGAGGCAAATTGAATATGAAATAAGGCAAACCAAGGTATCCGTGGTAGAAGTTCCAGCTATAGAAACAAAATATTGGACACGTGGAATATATTACAAGTTCACTATTCTAGATAGGCCAAAAATAAGAAGCTTTGGGAGATTTGCAACAACTTTTTGTTGGAACATTCAAATTAGGTCAGACCTATGGCATTAGAAAGGGGACACATCAAGGTACCATAGACCAAAGTTTCAGACCCAGAGTAGTAAAAACTCAAATGTTACCTCAATTACAAGTTATAGCTAAAAAGGTCTTCTAATCATGGTTTGAAAAAGGTACATCAATTTGCATTTGAATAGCTTTGAGTAACAGGATCTATTTGTGGTAAATCCTAGGGTGTGATTATATTTATTTTTCAAAATTCCACTAAAAAGAAGTGGAAAGAATCACACTCCACTCAAA
The DNA here is from genome assembly GCA_001517045.1 of Pseudotsuga menziesii. NCBI lineage: Eukaryota > Viridiplantae > Streptophyta > Pinopsida > Pinales > Pinaceae > Pseudotsuga > Pseudotsuga menziesii. Next base: position 559,075 of record LPNX010510363.1, read on the forward strand.
ACCCCAGAGGATTCATCCCCGACATATGATGAAATGGAAGACAAATCTTTTAGAGTGTCCAAGTTGGAAGATATGATTAAAGGAAATGTGAAAATTGATGACTTAGTTAAATTGGAAAATAAGATGTCTAGTAAAGAGGATCTCAAAAGGATGGATAGTAAAGAAGATATCAAAGGGGTGGCTAGAACATAAGATCTTCAAGACTTTAAGGAATTGACGTAGGATATAAAACATAGATTTATTCCTCATGTATTTACTTAAGAAGAGGATAAGGAGGAAAAAGAGGACTTATTCCAGTCGTCTGGAGAAAATTGAAAAACAACTGGAGAGGAGAAAGTTGGAGTCCTCAAAATGTGATGAATTGATACAATATCATGGGTTCAATTCATGTCCAAGGAACTATTTTATCCCCAATATTGACATGAGAAAGTTTGATGGAAAGGATCCAATCACGTGTATTTTTCAGATAGATCAATTCTTTGATCTACACCAGGTGCCCACTTTGAAAAAGGTAACTATTGCATCATAATATTTAGAACCTGGTCAATTTGTATGGTACCAATGGATTTGTGACCATAAAAATCACTCTATTATCTCTTGGTACATTGTTGGGCATAGGGCTAGTAGGGCAGAATTCATGCATAATTCTGCCTAAGTATGGAGAACATAAAGGAGAAGAGGAAGGAGCTACGACCAAAGAAGCAACATAAAGGAGAAGGGGAAGGATGGTGCGATAGAAGAAGTGAAAGAGAAGAAGAATAAGCAGGGAAGGCATTGGAAGTGGAAGTTGCTCTAGATAAGCAAGCCCCGATAGAAGGATAGAAGGGGACACGAGATGGTATAATAGAATATCAGCAGAAGCAGGTGTGCCAATGTTGGCCTCCTATTTTTGCTTGTTCAACACCTTATTTCTAGTTCAAAGTTCCATGAAATCAAGTAATATTCAACTTTATCTAGTTGTGTTTTGTGCTTGAATATGTCTTTTTAAGAACAACATTGCAAGGTGCTCTATCAAGTGAATTTTTGATATTTTTCATTGTTTATTTATTATTTTGTTTGGTTTTAATTTATACAATAAAACTTTAGTTTTTATTTAAATATTGGTCAATTGACAAGTCCTTATTTTTCATGCAGTGGTCCTTTTTGGTTGTTCGACCCAACGCTTGTTCCGACGCTTAAAAGAATATATGTTGACTGAAGCAGGAATTTGGGGGATTTTGTTGCTGGAGAAGACATCTCGCTTGGTTTCAAGTCGTTTCCAGGATGCATGTGAATTTATCCGGTTCTATTTTGTAGCTGTCAAATGTTCTGTTTCCTCCAAAAGTCGTGGCCCTAATCTCAAGCAATCTGGCAATGGCATTCCCGTCATTAATCAGGAACCTGATTTTGGGCTCAATTTTTGAGCAATCGGTGGGGAATTAATCAAAACGGTTCAAAACCCACTTCATAAATGGCCCCTTTTACCCCTAATGGCGGGCAATTTTCAGAATTTCTGAACGAATGTGGAGAAATCCTTTTCGGAACAAACGTGGTTTTTCCAAATTTTGGTGTTGGTCGTTTTCTGGGTGGTTGCACGAATTTCTGATTTTTGGGATGGATCTTATCCATCTATTGATGTATAAATAAATCCTTAGAAGGATGAGACAGGGAGAAGACACTGTAAAAACTCTGATTTTCTAGTAATTGATCAACAGTTGCGTTTATCTTCTTGAGGTTTTAATTTCAGACTTGTAAGCGTTGAAGGCAGGGCCCACCTTCAACTCTGATCATCTATGTATAAGCGTTGTTTTTACTGCTGTAAGTGAAGTTATATTGCATATTTTGATACTGTTTTTATGAATGTATGCTAATGGTTTTTAATAATTTGTGATTTGGGAATGAGATTTAAGCTTACACAAAACTAGTCGATGTCATTACAATATGTGTGATGAGTTTGATGGTATTCAGTTTGGCCTGTAGAATCAATTTAGCAGAGGAGTGAGAGTGGATTCGGATTTCATACTTTTATTTCTAGCGTGATACCGATTATTGGATGGTTACAATCCTAGTTTAAGAATTATTTTAGGGTTATAGAGTTTACAAGACTATGGAGTATTTTAAAGTATTGTATTGTGTCGTTCTTAAAGAATTTGAAATAACTTGCGGTATTTATTGAATTCACAGAGGTTTTGGAGATTTTAGTTTATAGAATTTCTAGGGTTTTCCAGATAGCATTTCGAGTTGGGTATATAGGGATTGGAATTATGCTTTTGTTTACTTCATGATATTGAATGAGCTTAAGTAAAAGAATCATAGTCCATTAACAAGTGACAGCATTGTTTCCATGGTTTGAAGACAAGTTTTACAGGATAGGCAATTGAGAGTGAGTGTGTATTTTCTGAATAGTTTCAATACATTGTTGTGAGTGTAGAACATAGGTAGAGTATATTTGTTGTCAGCAGAAGATAGGTTTCGTTCTAGTAATTGTTTGTGAATGATTTAGGGTTAAGAAGAGACATCATAGGATTCTGTATGAGTGATGATTGCAGTTTTTAGAAAGATGTAGAACCATTAAGATTGATTCAGGGTATTCATTTTGTAGGCAAGTTTGAAATTAGGGTTTTCCTTCAACAAATTATTTACTGGCCTGGTTGCTTGTTTTGAAGAATAGATCGATAATTAGCATAGCTTAAAGTTGCTGTAGATTACATTGGATTTGACAGTTTTGTAGATTGTAAGACAGGGATCAACAAGCTGATTCCCTTCCCTTAGGTCAGACCTAATGACTCTTGATATTAATTGTTCAATGGAGTAGCAGTTCCGTAGGTTACATTTTGTTCTTTGTCTTTAAGCAAATTAAAATTACCCTAGGTCTGAGCATTGAAACCACTTTGCCTGCACATATGGTGTAGCAGCTCGAAGTATACGTATTCCGGTTGATAAATAAATTGAAGGTAAATTAAATAGCAATAATTTTACTCAACAACCAATAACGTAATGGATGGAAAACGACAGTAAGGAATAATGTTGAGAAAGCGACAGGCCTTAACGAGTGTGGTTACGATCTTGGCTGGAGCTGACAAAAATAAAAAATGTGAAGGAACCTTCGTAAGTCAAGATGATAGTGACTCCCGTTATGTGTTTCTAGAATAGGAAATACAACCTGTCAGCTGAATATAGTAAGCCGGCTTGGATAGCTATAGAAAAGGAGTATGTGATGAGTCCGTATAGAGTCTGTATAGAGTATGTATCAAGTCGGTATTGATTATGTGAAAAGCATGTATGGGATCTATATCGAGTCTATAATAGGGCTATAAAAGAAGGAACCCAAGTTGTATATGGGTTAGCTTTAGCTTTAGTTTCTAGCTTCTAGAATATAGTTAGACTCTTGGTAAGAAGCTTGAGCTAGACTGGAAGTAGTTTCTTGTGATCAGACATTGACGGACTAAGCTCTCGAGCTAGACTCAATAGGGGTTGTTGGTTAATGGCTCTGGATTGGTGAGTGCATTAGACTGAAGGATCTACAGCTGACTACGCAGACAAGTAGGAGAGGTTGAGTCGATCCAGTTTGTGTGAATATTGATAGTAGAAGTAGAGTAGAAAGAGATGAGAGAGAATATCAGAGAGCATGAGAGGGAGGAAGAGTCTGTAAAGATAAAAATAATATCTTAAGAAGATTCTGCAATTTAGTGCGCAGAAGAAAGGTGCATCTTTTTCTTCATGCCATATGAAGAGCTCCTTGTGGTTTTCACTCGGATGGGTTTCCATGTTATATTTTGTGTATATGTGTGAATGTTGACAGTAGCTTAGATATATGTGTGATTGTTGTAGTGAATGAATGATTGTAGATTTTTTTACCATATCATTGATGTATGATGTTCGTATTGTATTAATGGATATTATTATGTTGGATGTCTACTGTTTATTTACTTAAGTTGCATAAAGAAAGGTTGGACCACATCTTAGTTGTTGAAATACTGTGCATACAAGTAATCTACCTCCCCGGTCTTCGTTGGAGCCTTAGCGCAAAGACAAGGTACTAAAACACCCTCCCACACAACTACTAAAACCTGGTTCTGGAAGTTACCCATCAAGAGAGATATCTCGGGTGAGCTCATCTGCGTCGCAGGTGTTGTCGGCTGAGCTTTGCTCAGTAGGGATGATGTTTCAATATTTGTTGTGCTAAGAAGAAGGGACTGAACCTGGGTCTAGATCCTTGGGGAGAGGGGTAGAAAGAGATAAGAAAGCCACCAAATGGTTCCATTTTCAGGACCCTGAATCATTGCGATGAGGGATATGTTGTGGCAACCCACGAAACTAGAGTTCCAAGATTGGGTGGAATCCAAAGAGTTAGAGTTTGCACGAAAACAAAGTGAAGGATATCGGTGGAACCCAATAGAGTGGTTGGGCCGGTACATATACATATACATCCACAAGATTTTCTTTTCTGTGTTTGCTATTGTGTTGCACGAGTGGTTATCCAAGTTAGCGACCAAACGAACAAATTTTCAAGGAGAAGAATCGAGAGAGTGGAGTCCTTAGTTGATTAAGCGACTAAAAAGAGAAAACAAACCTATCTCAAGGGATGTAGATTTTTGGGTAGATAGTATTTTGGAAGGATACATCACTGAGTTTTTATCTGACACTATCACCTCATACTATGAGGTGGAGCGAAAAAAATTTCAAGGACCACATTGTAGATACCTATTATCTTTTAAAAGTGGATAAAAATGCTTATTTGTGAGAAATGCATTCTCTGAATGTAACAAGATTGTATAGAAATAGAGTGGCTATGTCTCAACAGAACCCTATAGTGAAATGTTCCCAAGATAAAGTGGAGTTGAACTAGAGTCAATATTTTTAAGAAGTGGAAGAAGATTCAAGTCCGACAAGCGAAGAAAAACTTTGTTAGGAAGAGGGAGTTACAACATAGATCAAGAAGAAGAAGGCTACGAACTTGCGTCATACTTGGATGAAGGATATTATGATGAAGAACAATAATATCGACCGATATCCGAAGGAGATGAAGAATCAGAAGAGTCGACTAAATCCCCAGAACAAGATTGTGCTTAAAAATGTACGTACAATACCAAAGGTAAGATCGAGATACCGATCTCCAAGTAATTTTGTAAATACGAGTAATACTAACGTTGCAAATAGTGGACAAGGAAGTATGACCAACCAAAAAAAATTGTAACTGTACCAGCAGCAAATACAATGGCTGGAGCTGACATTCAGCAACCAATATTCAATGGAAATGGGTTGGAAGACCTAGAACAACATTGGTTCCTTTGTGAAGTTGTCTGGACTATGCGGCATATCTAGGATGATAATATCAAGAAAGCACAGATGATCAGGACTCTGCAAGGTCGTGCGCTTGACTGGTATATGAAATTTTCCATAGTACCCATAGGAGTTGTCCCAAAAACACTCAATGAGATTTGAGTGGGTTTAATAGATGAGTTTAGAAAACCAAAGTCTAAATCACAATGCATCACCAAAATTAAAGAGATCAAGTAGCTACCAATAGAATCTGTCTGGGACTTTGACCAAAGATTTAAGACATTAATGGCCAAAGTGAGTTTCCAAATGTCATATGTGCAACACAAGGAACAATTTATTTTCACCTTGTTACCAAATATTCAAACCCATTTGATGCAACATAATATTGTGTCGCAGATAGAGGCTTGGGAAATAGCAGAGAAATTAGAATCCTCACCTATTGGAGATATGGGCTTGGGAATAATGCAAATATATTCGCAGCTGGCCAATCTTATGATGCAACTCCAGGAAATTAAGAGAGGAAAGGAAGTTTAGGAATAAATATGGTGTACAAGATGCAGAACAGACGAACACCATAAAGACAATTGCTCAGCGCTCATAAACTATGTCGCAATAGGTGCGCCTAACCCATTGAACACCCAAGGAATTCCTTGATATAGAATATGTCAAACTAGGGGTCACAAGTTCGAAGAATGTATGTACTTACATAATATTATAAGCACACCATTTAGTATTTATTATAAATTTTGTAGATCAGTAGGACATGGTGAAAAAGACTGCATAGCATTTTAGCTATTGCAAGAAAATATGATGAATACCTACTTAATGATAAATGATGAGCATATGCAATTTTAATGAGCGCAGCCTCAGTATCAACCTGCGTAATATCAACAACCTCAATACCCTAAACTGAAATACCAGTAGAATCACTATCATCAACAACAACAATACCCTCCACAAAGGGGAGGTGGAAACTTTAGACGTCTAGGAAAACAACACAGAGGAGTGTTTGGTCAAGGAAGAGGCCAAGTCATATGTTATAATTATGGGTAGCCAGGACATTTTTAATGATATTGTCAAAGTCCTATGAAAAAATGTACATATTGTAAAGAATTTGATCACACTGTTGAACATTGTTCGCAACTCATTGCGAAATGGTAGGCTAGAACTATCATAAACCCCAACCCAGAACATAATTAGAATCCGAATCTGAATCTGAATATTCAAATTATTTATGTCAAACCAAGAGAACCCCACATTGTTGTAGTTACAAGAGGAGGTACTACGACAGGAGTAGACCAAACTACATAGCAAGAAAAACCAAAGGTGAGACCCACGACACAAAAAAAAAGCTCCACTAGATGTCCAGTAGGATAAATAAGTATTCCTGGAGGTGCGACTAGAATTCCTCAATACCAATCAACCATTGACATCTGGCCAAGTCAAGACCATGCTCGAACGATCTGAACAGCTAATCAGGAAGCCGCCAATGAAAAAGGTTAGTAAGCTTAAATAAATTTTTAAATTCGTTTAGCACTAATCAATGATAAAGATGTTGTCACAGAACTGACAACACTAATAGAAGAAACCACAGAAGACCTTTGAATTGGGAAAATAGATAATCATATCGGGAAAAAATTGAAGAGAGACTGAGAACTATGAATGACTATGCAGATAGGAGATTATGATATGGATTATATCATATTATATTTGGGCTTGGATGTCAAATTATTGAAAAGAAAAACATGGGAGAGCATGAATAAGCTGCGACTGGACTGGTCTCCCATTCAACTAAGGCTTGTGAAATAATTGAAGGTTCTACCAATTGGTAGACTAACTCAAGTGCCTTTGGAAGTAGAAGGCTTAAGAACATATGTCGACTTTGAATTTATTGACATTGTCGATGACACAAAACCATATCCTGCACTCCTATGAATTTATTGGGAAATAGATAACCAAACTATTATAAACTTCAAGAAAAGGATCTTATCTTGCGAATTTTCTGAAATAAGAGTGGTTGCGCCAATTGATCCGCTATAAGGACATAGATATGTCGAGCCTGTGCATAGTGAAGGGAAAGGCAATTATCTAGACCAATTGTATAATATCATGTCTTCAAAAGAATATTATAGAAACCCAACAACTGATGGAAAACTAAGTTGGTGGAGTGTAAGTTCATGTACATCCGACTTAGGAGAAGCCCTCAAAAATTGGCATAATAAGCTACATGAAGTATCCATGAGAAGATGTGCAAGAATCACAAGATATGTTCGCATTGTAGGAGCTGAAAGAAGTGTGCTTCCTACATATGAAGGATTACCTAACCTTGCATCTTTTCTAGAATAATTTGGAGAAAAAGTCACAGAATCACAGCGATTTTCTGCTTTTGACCATGTGCTGAAAGATATGTCCGCTAGATGGTGGGGTACACATAAACAGTACATCTCTGAATGGCCACAGTGTAGAATATTAATGGATATCATATATGGGGAAGAGATCAGTTACTCTGATCATAAATATACAGGACTGATGAATCCTGTGGAACATATTGAGCATTGTCGCAGGAATTGGAAAGAATATCTGCGGCAAGAATGCGTTCACCGATTCATCCACACTTTGGAAATGGTACCAAGAAGTTGGTACACATCAGTATAGCTAAGATGAAGAATTTTAGAATGGGAAAGCTTAGTTGTAAGCTTCACCCATACATTTGAGTTCACAAGTTAACATCCGACAGTCAATGTTGCATTACAGGTAATAAAGGAAAAGATTTTCAAAGAAATCCCAGTCATAGACACGGATTTCCATCAATACAACATGAATATAAACAACTGGATGGAGTACTATAATATTACGAGAGATATGGATGATAATGAACCATTTGACATATTATCTATGTGTCAGAAGGAATGGGCGCAGTGGAAGGAGTTTGCATGTGTGAAAACACACAGTACCTTACTAGATATGACCTTAAAAAAATGGGGGAAAGAGAAAGAAGGGTGTTATACCAACTTCGCATAAATTTATGAGAAATAAAAGAAAGTCGCAAGGACCATGACAACAAGCTATGAGAGCTTAAAAATAAAAGAGGACATCTCACATGAAATGACACCTTCATAAAGAGATTCCATGATTGGAACAATAATTAAATAAATTACTGACAAGATACTTGTTAGTCATTAATATGGAAATATCAATAGAATCGAGCGTCATACCTTGGGATCATGTCCACCATAAATAACAATAACTGTCTTTACCAATGCCAGCTAAGTGACGCTGCGCCGAAAAGATTCCTTAAATAACCCAAATTTCTACCCCACGACATTCAAAAGATCGAGTACTTTCTAAGTCAAGACTACTCGTGTGAAATACAATTGTAAAAAATTTGTTGTTTCAGAATATCTAGAATATTTTTTCCTAGAACAAGGAAGAGTGAGTATTGTATGTAAACCAATGAGCTGAAACCATTTTATCACCATTACAATATTGAGTGCTAACCCTTGTGTGAAACCTGTATCCACTGCTCCTCCCATGGATCACGCTGCAGGACATAGAACCCCAAGGAACCATCCTAGGCCAGCTGCTGGCCAAGTCCCACTTTGACCTTCAGAAAAAAGTAGAATGCAGGAACATAAATCAACACCAGTTACAAAGGGGAAGCAACTGATGAAGAAGCCAATGAAGGAGAAAGCTACAGCAACACCACCAAACTATGAAGAGCAAGAGGACTTTGAAACAAGGAATTTATTGCTATTATACATTCCACCAAGGAGGACGGATACACCACAGGTTAGCATACCTAGAAAGGGCTATGCTACATTAGTAGCACCCAAAATACCGAAAGGTATGACAGTACTACAAGATATCCTTCCTCGTCTAGTAAAATTAGCGACCTTGATAGAAAGAATTAAATGAAACTGGTGAAAGATACACCAGAGTCTCCAAGGCAGTTCATTGCAATGCAATGCGAGAAAGGACTAGAACAGTCACGGCTACTATCACTACTCTTCATGCCGTACTTTAGTCGTACCACACAGGTGGAAAGTTATGTAAAATAGTTGTTGGTATTATTTCATGCAAGTTTCCTTTGGTTGGACAAAGCGTATTCGATTGATGGCAACCTAATCTCAACAATCACAGGACTGCCGAGAGTAGGGTCAAGCCCAGTATCAATCTTGGAGAAGGGTAAGGACCCAACCCACATTGTGAAAGTTAAGGATAAATATGACCTGGTCAAGTATGGAAAAGTGTTCTCAATACCATCCATTAGTGACTGTCGTATGCCATCAATGATATTAACACAAAAAATGTTACACGTATCACGACCAAAGAATGCACCGTAGGTGCAGTAATGTTGGATGCACTCTTTGCAGAACGTGTTCAAATCAACTGGTCACAATTATTTCTTAATGAATTGCTACATGATGTAGCTTCAACACAAGAAGAAGGTACTCCCTTCCATTATGCTTGGTTGTTAATTTTAATCTCATTTACTATTTGATATGAGCCAAAATATTATCATCCAGTTGACTTACTTGTTACCTGTAGAGGTGCGAGATACCAAAACCTGTGGTTCTTACAAGATAAAAATTGGCATATGACTAGTAACAGTGAATTTTTCATCCATACTTAAGCCTTAAAGTACTTGATAAAGAACCAGGAAAGACTTAGTGCGACTACAATGTCCAAGTTTCAACGAATTATCAATTTTTAAATAGTTCTACACTATGTTTTCATCTAACCACAAAGAGAACCCAAAGGACAGTGGTTGACGACACAATATGTGCTAACTAAAGAAGATATAGAAACCTTTATCATTGATTATCCAGAAGAATGGCGACAGGAAGGATCAGCAAATCCAAGGGAGGAGGATAAACACCCTAGACAAAACACAAATGCAACAATGCCAGACAAAAATCAGCCTAATCCACCTCAGAAGGAGCCATCGCTAGAACAACAACAACAAGAAATGCAAAATGAAGAGGAACAAAGAGAACCTCCGTGCAAGAAACAAAAGGATAATGGGGAAGCCAATACCTATTGTATGGATGATGAGGAAGTCACAGCCTTAACATAAGCCCTCCAACAAGCTTCCCAAACAAGTTTCCATGACCTTGACCGACAACAGAATCAACTTATTAGTACTATCATAGATAAGTTGAATGAACTGCGAAGAACAATTTAGGAAGTCAAAACTGGAGTAGATCGTGCATCGTAGGATGCACCTGACCCGTCAGAAGCATAGGAAACCGAGAGACCCATAAAAGATCACCCCATTAGAGTGCAACTAAACAGAGACATATTGAAGCTAGAAGCACCAGACTCCAGTGAGGTTGAAAAAATGTTGGCCATATATTCTTAGATTTCTCAAAGATGTGATTGAAGGATGTGCACGCCTTACAAAAAGAAGCAGTTGCAGAGATTCAAGTAAGAGGAAATACCCTTGAAAATCATTTGAAGCACTCTGAAAAGGATATCAACAAAATCAAGGCAAATATGCAAAGGAACAAACAAGAAGTAAGAAAAGAAGAAGCAAGTAAGCAGAAGCTTAAAAATGTCATAAATATTTTTTGTTTGAATCTCGACGATATTGAAATGTCACAAGACATTCCATCATAAGACACGTTCCTCATGATAGGAAAGATAATGGCTAAACTTAGGAGAAAAGTAACAAATTTAGAAGAGAAAATGAGAACCAGCACACCTCCAGAAGTGCTAGAGATCAGAAGAGGCACAGACACTCAGGTTGTGAAGAGAATAGAAGGAGCAGAGCAAACATGTGCTAAGGCTATGGACCAAGTCTCTCAGACTTGGGGAGCCCTAATGGACAATGAGCAATCATAGAGGATTGCAAGTGAGTTGATTGTGCTCGAAGAAAGTATAGAGCATATAAGAAATGAGATGACACAACTACCCTTTCCATATAAAATGGATAAGGAAACAAATATGCAGAAAATGCAGCAGCAAATGACTGTGTTGCGCACACAACCACAACAATGCGAGGAAAAAGTAGAAGAACTGTAGGTTGAAGCAGAGAGAGTTACAGGAATAATTCAGCCTATACATCAGAAGGTTCACAAATTAGTATAATTGATAGAGAAATTCACGTCGGAACACGTTAGTTTCGACCTAGTGGAGCACATGCAGAAAATAGAGGAAGAAGTGTGCACAAAGACAGAGAAAGTGGTGAAACCCATAGAGGATTTTCAAAACAAAATCAGTGCATGTCAGTTCATGGAGAAATAGCTTCGCGTGGGTCAGGACGAGCCATATGTGATTGTTGGGGGGATGTTGGGTCTAGGGATATCAGGGCAGAATTCATGCAGAGTTTTTCCTAAGTATGGAGAAGAACATAAAAGAGAAGAGGAAGGAGATACGACCAAGGAAGAAGCATAAAGGAGAAGGGGAAGGATGTTGCGATAGAGGAAGTGAAAGAGAAGAAGAAGAAGAGGGTAATTTTTTGGAAGAGGAAGCTGTGCTAGAAAAGAAAGCCACGACAGAAGGATAGAAGGTGACACGAGATGGTATAATAGAAAATTAGTAGAAACAAGCATGCAAATAGTGTAACGACTAGAGAACGACAGTAACGCATAATACTGAGAAAGCGATAGGCCTTAATGAGCGTGGGTACGAGCTCAAAAAGAGCCGACAGAAACCACACACATGAGGGCATATTTGTAATTCAAGCCGATAGTGCCTCCCATTATGTGTTTCTAGAATATGAAAGACAGACTGTCGGTTGGATATAGTAAGTATGCTGGGATAGAGACAGAAAAGGAGCCTGTAATGAGTCAGTATAGATTCGGTATTGAGTCTATAAAAAGCATGTATGGGATTTGTATCGAGTCTACAATAGGGCTATACAAGAAGGAACCTAAGCTATATATGGGTTATATTTAGCCTTAGCTTATAGCTTCTATAATGCAGTTAGAATCTTGGTAAGATGCTTGAGCTAGACTGGAAGTAGTTTCTCGTGATCAGACATTGACAGACTGAGCTCTCGAGCTAGACTCAGTAGGCATTTTTGGTTAATGGCTCTGGATTGTTGAGTCCATTAGAGTGAAGGATCTGCAGCTAAGTGCACAGATGAGTAGGAGAGGTTGACTCGATCCAGGTTTTGTGCGGATCACTAGTAGAAGTAGAGTAGAAATAGAAAAGAGAGAATATCAGAGAGCATGAGAGGGAGGAAGATTCTGTAAAGATAGAAAGAATATCTTAAACAGAGTCTACATCTTAGTGCATAGACGAAAGGTGCATCTATTTCCTCATGCTAGATGAAGAGAACCTTGTGGTTTTCACTTGGATGGGTTTCCACGTTATATTTTGCGTATGTGTGAATGTTGATAGTAGCTTAGATATATGTGTGATTTTTATAGTGAATGAATGACTATATATATTTTTACCTTTGCATTGATGTATGATGGATGTATTGTATTAATGGATATGATTATGTTGCATGTCTATTGTTTATTTACTTAAGTTGCATAAAGAAAGGTTGGATCACAGCTTAGTTGTTTAAGTATCATGCATACAAGTAATCCACCTCCACGGTATTCCTTGGAAGCCTTGGAGCAGAGCCAAGGTACTAAAACACCCTCCCACACAACTGCGATGACATCTCTGTCATAGGTGCTGCTGATTGAGCTCTGCTCTATCGAGACGATATCTCAAGATTTGTTGTGCTAAGAAGATGGGACTGAACCTGGGTCTAGATCCCTGGGGAGAGGGACAAAGAGAGAAAATAAATCCAACATATATATTCAGGGAAGAATTGATTGCACATTATGGGTATATAAATAGAAACACCTTATTTATCCAGTTGGTAAATATCAAGAAAAAAGGTCCAATTATAGAGCACATCAAGCCATTTCAGCAGCTAAGTCTCATAGTGAAGAATATTTCAAAAGATAATTTGTTAGATATCTTTATTGGAACCTTGAAAGACAAAATTCAATATGAGGTGCATCTCTTTGAACCATCATCCCTAGAGAATGATTTCATGATGGCAAGGAAGGTTGAAAGTAAAAATATGGCAATGACTACTAGAAAGGACTTCTCCAACATATATAGATAAAATAATTTTCCTTCTTCTAAACCACCACAAAGGTTGACACCCCAAAAACTAGATGAAACAAGAATAAATGGATTATTCTTTAATTATGAAAACACGTATAGTAAGGGACATAAGTGTAGTGAGAAGAAATTATCCAACATAGGTTGTGAAGAGGAAGAACCAAAATAAGAGGAAGCATCTCAAGAAGAGGCAACTTCAAAATAAATAGAAGAGGCTACTTCAGAAGAAATTACTCCCACCACATATTTTCATGCATTGGTTGGAATTAGCACTCCTCAAACTCTCAAGATATAAGGATACATAAAAAATAAGAAGGTAGTAGTGTTTATTGATTCTGGTAGTACTCATAATTTCATTCACTATAAATTAGCAAAAGTTCTTAATTTATTTGTATATCCAACACCAGAGTTTGAATTAATGATTGCAGATGGTGGAGCTATAAATTGATTGGGGAAATTCCATATTATCAATATGGCTATGGGGGAATATGTATTGAATAGTCTAATGATTTCTATCCCAATGGGTGGTGTTGATGGTTTCTTAGGTTTCCAATGGTTACAACAATTGGGAATGATGGATTTTAATTTTGAAAAACTTTTCATGAAATTTTCTTGGGATGGAAAATAATAGGAGTTAAATGGTATCACATGAAAACCAAGCAAGGTGATAAGATATAATGGTATGAAAAAGTTTTTAAAAAAGGGACATCAAGGTGTATTTGAATAATTATGTTCATTAGATGTTCAAACCTCAAAGTGCCATGTCTTCCCAAACATCCAAAGGGTCATTAATAAGCATTCCAAGCAATTTGAAGATATTCCCAAAGGTATTCCACCTATTCAAAACTTTGATCATACTATCCACTTAATATTAGGAAGTGTTCCTCCTAATATTAGACCTTGTTGATATCCTTATAGCCATAAGAGTGAAATTGAGCGTATGGTTGTTGAAATGCTAGAGGAGAACATAATTAGGCCTAGCCAAATTTCTTACTATGCACCAATGGTAATGGTATCGCAGCCAGATGGATCATATTGTATGTGTCTTAATTATAGAGAGATAAACAAGATAACCATTAATAATAAGTTTCCCATTCCTGTCATTGATGAATTGTTAGATGAATTACATGGAACAGTTGTCTTCACAAAGTTGGATCTTTGTTCCAGGTATCACTAGATTCAAATGAAGGATGAAGACATCCCCAAAACATCATTCATAACTCATGAAGGTCACTGTGAACTTTTGGTCGTTCCATTTGGTCTCACAAATGCGCCTTCCACATTTCAAGGTTTGATGAATTATATTTTCAAGCATTTCCTTAGAAAATTAGTGATGGTATTCTTTGATGATATACTAATCTACCCCAACACTGAACTACAGGAAAAAGTATTATCAATCCAAATTTTCTGAGATAACCTAGAAACCATATCCCCTAATCTACCATTCACATCCAAAGAAAAAAAGTACCACTAAGGAAAACACTTCTCTAGAAGTGCATTAACCATAGCACCACTAGCCATTTTTTCCTGAAGAATCAAAATGTCTAGCTTCTCCACTAATACTAACATCTTAAGGGATCTAATCTTTATTTCCCTCCCAATGCATGAACATTAATGGATGTAATACTCATTAAGGAACCTTGAGAGGTTGATTCCTTCTCTGAGTACCTTAGATATACTCAATTTTCCTCCTTATGATATTTCCATCTATTCCTTCTCTTAAGCATGAAACATATCATACTTTCTACCTACCTTCCCATGGATGGATCTCATGGGATCCTCCATTCCTATTCCACCTTTTGACACACTTTATTTAATCCATGAATTAAGAAAATACAAACCCCATGAACCTCCTTCCAATCTCTAGTTACCAAACTCCGATGAAGGGGACTAAGGAAACTACTCTTTGTGGGATGAATCGATGGATAATCCAATCACCAATTCCCCCCAATAGTGATTAGTTCCTTAAGAGGATCCTATGGGACAAGACTTCAAGATACATGAAGACAAGAAAAATCCATTGCAGAATCTTAGGGAGGAGGGTTAGAAATTAGCAGAGAAGAAAATAGTTTAGATTCTTTAAATTTATCTTAGCTACTTTGCCTTAAACCAACTAACATATCAAGTTTATTGTGCAACAAATGAAAGCCAATGAAGAAATTCTGATATAAGGTCGATGGAACCATGGGATTCAATATGTTCATGGGGAGAATATTCAATAAATTCCTTAATCAATTCATCGTTGTCATCCCGCGTTTCCACCCTTTCCTCCCTCAACCGATATAATCCATGTCTCCACCAAATAATGAGAATCTCTTTCATCAACAAACTAAGGTTCTTGTTTATCAAAATCCTACTCTTAAATGGTAAGGAACAATATACAGCCACATCAACATATAAGTGACATCTAGTGCTCCTAAACAAAACATTGAGATAGTCCAATTGTTGGGTAACAATGAAATATCCTACCACCAGATTAATTTATTCAAACAATCCCTTCGGATCATCCACTTCCACTAGAATACATGCAATTGATCTCTTTTGAGAGGACAACAATTCCATGTCAACTGCCAAAATTTTTCCAATAGCATTCCCTATAACCTTAAAACCTTCATACAACCAAAATACCAATGACAAACATGGAAGCTTAACCCAAATCGAAAAGGATTCAAAGGTGTCTCTTTTTGGGTTGAACAGAGGATGCCATTGTTTCAAAACTAAAGCGGATTTTTCCAAGATCCAAACATGATGTAGAATTTGATTTTCCTACGATGAATTTTTGAAACCAAATCAACCATGATATTTATGGTATTTCAGAGAGAAATAGACTCCAACTCTCCTTTACCCATGCAATCAAAGTCGCTTCCAAAACCTATCAACTAGTGAACTTACCAATTGAGGTTGCTACAAAATATGCATAATAGAAATATATTTTCCTACCACTAGAGAAATAGTAAACCCTCTGGAACCCAACACCTTCTTATTTTTCCTTCGCGACGTTGGACACCAGTAATTCTCAATACAAGCTTCAAGATCAACTAAATCCAATTGACTCTTGATAAAAACTACCAGATTGGGCTTCCACATGCTTGGAATAAACACTAATACTGAAATGATTACCCAGAGAGGGTCGAGTTGAATCATAATTCGACAATGGGATGATAAAAATCATAGCATAATCTCATTCTTGCATGCACCGGATCTTCTCCACCCACTGACACTTATAAAAACTTTGTGTGAGCCACACATGAACCATGGAGCACCAAATCTTCTTATCATTACCTATATCGTATCGAGGAAACTTATAACTTTGAGGAGAATTAGAGAAAAATGTGAACCCAAAATAAAAATCATGAGTAGACACTACTCCAGATAAATTAGTTAGTGAAACCTTCACTAGCTCAAGGAAAGAGCCAAAACAACTAAAAAAGACAAAACCATTTACTTCCTTCCCATCGGAATCAATCAGAAACATTATCGTCTGATAACCCACATCCTGATGCTTAATCCCCATGTGGTCCCAAGGGTGAGATCATCAAAGATTTGTGTGAGGACATAATTCTATAGTGAGGGAAAGTGTGCAAAATATACCTCCTTGTCTAAGAAAAATATGTCAAAAACAAGAAGAGAGTCATTGAAATAATCAACAAGATGACCACATGTTGATGTAGTAGTTGCATGAGGAATCCTTTCTAAATCATCCCCTGAAGAAATGTGAGATGAAACTTATTATGCACACCAAAACATAAGTCATCCCATTTAATTCTACAAGATGACCCCATTTAAAGTGAAAAAGCACACATAAAACTGAAGTATAAATAAGAAGGCGCATCACTCATTTAAAAAAATAAATTCCACTCCTCTTAAGAAGAATTTCACTACTACTACAAGAAGAAGACTTTTTGGGGGTCAAAGATGCATTAATTACCTCACCTAGGGAATTTTGTCCTAATATTATTTATGAGGAATTAATTAATTGACCTAAGAGAATGTTGTGAAATAAAAATTATTGCGGCATGTATATAATTTTTATTTATAATTAATATTTATTGTACAAATAACATGTGGAATTGATATTTCCATGTCAGGCACAATTAGCAATCCAACTTGCCAAGGGAGGAGATTAAGAAAGTGGAAACTCTATGACAAAAGTAGTCAGAGAGAAAAGGGAAAGTTCCCAAAAGCTATGAAAAAAGTTGTCATAATAAAAGAAGGAAACAATTGACTAAGGAGGGCACAATTTCCTTTTTGATACCAAGTCTCAAAAGAAAGAAAGTCATAAAATATTACATAGGAAAAGCGGGAAAATTTTGACAAAGGAGGGCACAGTTTCCTTTTGGAGACTCGGTCTTAAAAGGAGGGAAAAGCATAAAAGTTGTAAGGGATAAAAGTAGCAACTATTTGACTAAGGAGGGTGAATTTCTAATTCATATGGATGACTTGGAGCAGAAAACATCTCCACATGGCCCCTGCATTCCAATTTGCTCAAGGAGGGCACATGACTTGGATAGGGTTAGGGTTTTAGGTGGATGACTTTCTCTCACAGGTCACCTATTGCCTGTACTTGCTAATAAGGTCACCTAGAGATATATTAAAATTTAATTAGAGCTCATTTAATCAGTTTGGTTGATTTGTTTATTGATCTATGCTTATGTGAGCATGCCTTTTTGAGTGATGAGCCTCAGACACTTGGGAGATGAACCCCAAACCTTCCCTTCCTTGCTACTTCAGCCCTATTATCTTCTATTTGCAGGTATGGATCACTTAAGTTTCAGTGATTGAATTCATCTCAGAAATATTTTTCAGCCTCCATCACTTTCAGGTCGAGCTCCAATGAATTCCATGCTTCACCTACGCTCTCATCCCTTTTCTGGTCATGTAATTATGGGCCTCCTGCACGCCATTTTTGGAGTATCCTTATGTAATGGTCAGTATATACTATTATTTCTGATATATAACAGCATTTAACTATGTTATTTATATTTATCAAGTCTTAATGACTCTGTCCCTGAAAGTTTACCTTCTCAGTTTCACATAAAAATCTTGTTTTATGATTTTAATGGGGGGAATGCATGAATCTGAGTGAAATAAGGAATAACAAAGGTTGTGGGAATGATTTGAGGGATTATATATGTTAATTTAATTGTTATTAATATCTTTTATACTTCATATTCAGTAAATTATTCAATATGCTACGAATTATCTGCTTTATTTTGTACCCTAGCTAGAATGCTAGTTTTAAATGACTAGTTTTTCCATTCCTATTGTAAATTGAGTTATTCCTACTCCAATACAGATCTATAAGTTATTTTGGTTCAATTAAATACTAATATTCCCATACATAACTCCATATTAGTTTTTATTTGGGTTTGTACTGCCTTTTGGGATCCTCCAATGCGCAGGGTCTCACTAGGCCAAAATTGCCTGAAATTGCCAATTCTTCCCTAAATCCTCTAGAAAAATATAGATCTGTCCAAAAATATTCCATCCCATATTTTATTTTGTATTAAGGAATTATAAGCATCCTTTACTTTTTCCCAATCCCCTGGTCGGAAGAACGGAAGGAATTTCCCTAGTTTCACGGTTAGGTGACCCAGAAGCGTGGGAGTAGGTTTCCACATAGCGGACTCTGAAACTAGAATGGTCCCCAATATAAATATTTTATGGGAAAGTAATTCAATGTTCTGAAATAACGTTTTTTTTCTTCCCACTTCCTACTCCATTGTCTGCAAATTTTCCCAGCAAGAAACCTTCATTTTCCTAGTCTGAATGTGCTCTAAGTGGATTTAAGCCAAATATCAGAAATTTAATTTAATTTGCAGAATTAGTTAGTGTTCAGGTATGCATATCAGACTTGGTACATTATAGTGATATCAAATAACTTTCCTCCACTCCTATGGAAGGTTGTATGTTGACTAACATTGCAGATCAGTAAGTCAAAGTTGCAACCATGAGGTTGCTACCAATGATAGAAGAAGGTATTAAGTAATATGAAGAAGAAGATTATGAAGAGACCACATGAAGTACCTCATATATATTATGTAGGGATGATCTTGATGATTTCTTTCCTCCATCTTATGATGAATCCATTTGGAAGGGATCTACTAGTGTCGATGATCAAGTGCTCAATGGGAAGAACTCTAAGAAATCTTCCTAGTATTTCATGGAATATTGATTCTTGAAAGAAAAGATAAGGGAGGTATTATATTTTTGAGATTTCTGTATTATGGAAATACATAAGCTATTCATAGATCACTACTATGGGGAAAACATGAGAAATATTGCACACCTGGTTGATGAAGTGTGCAAGGAAGTGGAGATGAGAAAAAAATTAATAACAGGAAATAAATAAACAAGACTACATTGAAAAGAAAACAAACTATTCTACTTAAACCAATTTATAACTAACCAAAACTAAATTCAAATGGAAATAAACTATTCTACTTGAAACTGAAAGCAATACTCGAATGAAATGACTAACTAGAAACAACTAACTAAGAACAAGAGACTGAAAGCAAATGACTGAAAGCAACTGACTGAAAGTAAATAACTGAAAGTAAAACTATGCGCACATCTACTTATTTAATTACTGAAATAAAACTAAACTAATGCAATACAGGAAATAAAATACTTATTTAACTACTGAAAGGAAACTAAGTTAATACAATACAGGAAATAGAATAGCATCTAATGAAAACAACTAGAAATTAAACTAGATTAACTAAAATAGAAAAGAAGGAACTGAATTAAAACTAAGCTAATGAAACTTTGGTTGATGAGGGGCCCTCCCAACAATCACGGGTGAAGTCTGCTAACCCCTACTCAAACGCAATCTTCAACAACAATGCATACAGCTCTTTATTCAGATTCAAAAACAGAATTACAGTGCTTAAAACTATATCTAACTCTTCCTCTAACTAACTAACTTTCTCTTCCTTTGGAGACTGATATATATATAGTTTTACACAAGAGATGAGCAATTCGACCCTAAAGGTCGGCTGCTCTCTAATTTTATCCAATATTTAAAGCACATTATTGATTTGCAACCAACGCATGATATGGATCTTCATTCAGCGTGATCGTGGCATAACATGAAGAGTCTGCTCCTTTGTTTGCATGGACATGATTCTACAACGTGTTGGATGTGGTGATGAACCCTTCCTTAGCGTGGAGGATGGACTGGTGGTGAGCACGGGTTTGTACACACAGCAAGTCTCTGAAATGCATGTTGTTCTATCCCTTAAAACTCATGGATAATGAGCAGTTAGGTGGTGATCCTTCCAGAGGATGAGTTAAATGCATCGATTTAGCACAAATATGGTTGGCGTGATGGCGAGCTAAGGAGATTTACAAACTGTTTCATGTTTAAATGCTTAGAACCAACTATGGACAACGTGCAGGCTGATAAGCGAGCTGATCGGTGAGCTAAGCGAAACACTGAACTGTGAGTTGGATGTATAGTGTGTCAATCCAGGGCACACTTTGAAAATGATCAGCGAATATCACGTAGAGGCTGGATGACGAGCTAAACGCCAAGCTGGATAGTGAGCTGTACACCAAACTGGATCGTGAGCTGAACGTATGGTGCGAAATTAAGGATGAATACATTTTATTGTTAATTTTCCCAAACAAACTATAAAATATGCAAACAAATATACATATAAGATAATACATTTAAATGCTTTAAATAACATAGTTTTGAGTTCATAAAATCATAAAAATGATATTAACAACCACAACTATAATAACATCAAATTTGTTCTTACCTTGTGTCAAAATAATGATCTGTATGACATAAAACATACTAAAGAGAATTAAATATGTGTTTAAATATGTTATTTAATTGCCAAAAATGATAACAAAATGAGGCTCAACATTCCCCCAAACCAGAGAAATGCCAGGTCCCACTGAACAAAAAGAAAAATGATTAAGATAGAAGGCAAAGTTACACTAGTAACTACCTTCTACTTGGAAAATGAAAGAAAGAATTTACACTGTAATCTTATTAAAGAAATATTTATTTTATGTCAAAATATAAAAAATGATGATGGGATAGTAGAAGATTTAGATTTATTAGGAGACCATACTATTATAGCAGAATTCAAGATATATATCTTTTACAAGCATATGCATTGGATGAATAAATTTATAAAGTTTATAACAAGTTCAACCATGTCCAAAGTAAAAAGCTTGAACATACATCGCAGAATACATAAATAACATTCAATAAAAATAGTTTTCATTTGTATTTAGATAAAAAGATGCTAATACTAAAATGATAACAAAAGAAATTTTAAGATCAAAGCATCCATACAAAAATAAAACTATATTCAAGAACAAAAATTCAGTTGACAAATTTTAATCATCCATGCTATAATACCACAATATCTCATTCATACCATTATCTGAATCATTAGTCAGATACTTCGTAAAGGCTTCCATCAAATTTCTTCATATTTTTCTGTAAAATCATGCTTCATGCTATAACCTGAAAACACTTTAACATTTGTCAAAGATAAGCAATTTCGTCATAAAAAGATAAAAGCAGACAAATATTTTGTTCCGAATCATTAGTCCAATCCTAATCCTCCCCCAAACCAAGGATATGGCATGTCCTCATGCAAAGGAGAAGAATAGTTTATTTTAGATAAAGAAAAGTGCAAGTATGTTGTCATTATTTTATAAAGAAAAGAAAAATTAACTAGTAAAGGAAGGTTATTCAGAGATGTATATTTATGAAAAATAACAGTGCAGATAAAGACCATAGAAAGAGTTAATAATATAATCGAAAGAATGCCATAGGAAAAGCTAGGCATCTATGCCTCATTGTAAAGATATATTGTCATCATCAGATACTTTAAGTTTACCCTAGAGTGTGTGAGATATGTAACTATGGGTCCCATTTCTAGGATAGTAACATCCTAGGTATGGATTGAATTAGATGGCCAGGTCCAATCCCAACTTACAACGATTCTCAAGTGGAAGTAAAGAGAATGGGCCTTAACATTTTATTATAATAATTTTTCAAATATTTTCTGTATATGATCGTTATTTTACAAATCATGTGCATAGTAGTGCATTAACCAGACCTCTTTACCCGATATTGCCCCGCTGCCAGCAGGCCTGTTCAGTACCCCAGCAGGTTTATCTTGGTACCATGCAAGTCTCGTCCCACATCCAACGAGCCTGTTTAGTACCCCGACGAGTTTACTTGCATTTATCGAGCTTCTTGGTTTTAAGTTGTTACGCAGCATTGACCCGCTGCCAACATGCCTATTTAGTACCCCAGTGGGTTTTCCTTGTATATAATGATATTAAATATATGAAATTTGATTGGTACTAGAGCATTGTAAGCCTTGCTAAAAACACATAATTCAATTTTACAGAAATAAACTTACAAATAGCTTTTCATATCGGCCTTAATCATAAATCATGTCAAAAGAGAATAAATTAAAGCTGTTCTTTAACCTTAGAATCCATCCTTTTCAGAAGAGATAAGTAATGATCCCCACAAGTAAGAAAATTACACCTATTCTTGAGTTATCACAAAGAGATATTTTAGAGACAAGTTTTGATAACAAGTATAGGATGAACTAGTAATCCATAGGCACAAGATGAATGATAATGAAAATAGGTCTTATCAAGCACTATTCGAAATAACAAATCAGAAGTATACATGTCTGAATCAATATACACGAAACTATCTTAATCATAAAATGAGTGGTTAAAAATGATATGCAAGGAGTTATCTTTAATTGTCACTATAAACTGCAAATTGAGAAAAGTTAAGATACCTTACGAGCGTAATTACCTTTTCCAAATAATACTTCATAAGCTTCTTATAGAGATAAAGTATCCATGATCAAACTGCAAAACCACTTGTTAGATGATTCAATTTATTCATAAAAACATAGAAATCAAAAGAGTCGCATATAATCTATTTTATCATAAACGACTCTCATTTATTCATAGAAGCAAAAACATATCTACATATATACAAGTGATGGTAACCCAAAATAATTTCATGGATCAAGAGGAGGAGGAATAACTTCCTCTTCAATCAATTCAATTTCTCTTTGTTGTAAAACATTTTGTACGAAATCATGTCTGGATGTTGGTTGATGATAAATCTTAAGTCTATGTCCATTCACTATAAAGGAAACTTCTAAGCCATCAATTGGTTTAATTTTTATTGATCCATTGTCAAAAGTTGTAACTACCTCATAAGGGCCCAACCAACAGGTAGTTAATTTTCCTTTAAAGTTTGTAAACCATGAATCGAATAGTAATTCCCAATCTCTAGTATTAAATTGTTTTTTCTTGATAAATTTATCATGCCATTGCTTCCGCTGACGCTGTATTAGCATGGTTCTTTGGAGTGCATCCTGTCTAATTTCATCTAATTCATTAATCTGTAGGATTCATTTTTTCTGTGCTTCATCCAAATCCATACCAAAATATGCTGCCATATGAAAGGTTTTAACTTGAAATTCAATAGGTAAAAGGACTTGTTTGCCATATTATACTAACTCATAGGGGGTATGTCCGGTAGTATTTCTCCTTGTTATTCTATAGGCCCATAAAGCCTCGAGAAGTATATCTGTCCAATCCTTATGATGTAAGTGAATGGTCTTGGTTAAAATAGCTTCTAATATTTTATTGGTTGATTCTACCTGTCCATTAGCTTGAGGATGGTAAGGTGAGGACTTACAATGCCAAATACCATACTTCGTAGTGAGCTCTTGCATTAAGTTGGAAGTGAATTGGGTACCTTGGTCTGTGAAAATTTCGCTGGGTACACCAAACTGAGTAAGTATTTCTTCATTAATGAATTCTACTACAGATTTCTCTGTAGCCCTAAATAAATCTTTAGCTTCTAACCATTTGGTAACATAATCTATACAAACCAAGATATATTTATTTTTATGAGACATGGGAGAGATTTGTCCTACAAAATCAAGAGCATTTTTCGAAAGGCTCAATCATGACCTGTGGTTGTAAAGGAATTTGGTTTGATGTTGTGGGTCTACTTTGTACACTATCAGTTTATCTGAAAAGTGGCCTCCACATGGTCCATCATGGCATGCTTGGAGGATGTTTTTCATTTCATCCTCTCGCACACATCTTCTAATAATAAGATCTGGGCCAGTGCGAAAGAGGTCATTATCAACCCAGGAATAGTTAGAACTTTGTACTATTATGCAGCGTTTCTCATATGGAGCCAAATGGTGTGGTACTTTTCCAGTCGCTAGATAGTTTTCAATATCATCAAACCAAGGGGTTTGAACAGACACAGCGAACAGATGTTCATTAGGAAAAGTATCGTCAATAGGTTTAGTATCACTATCGTGTTGTATACGAGAAAGAAAATATGTTACTAAGTTTTCTTTACCAGGTCGATCAATGACGGTAATATTAAATTCTTGCAATAGGAGAAGCCACCAGGTAACTATACCATTGATGATTGGTTTGTTCATTAAGAATCTAATGACAGAGTGATTAGTGTGCAAAAAAAATTCGCACCCTGTAATATAATGGCAGAATATATTAATAGAATAGACTACTTCCAAAAATTCTTTTTCAGTAACGGTATAGTTTAGTTCGGCACGAGAAATATTGTTGATAATAAGATAAATGGCATAAGGTGATTTTCCTTCTTTTTGGCCTAGGACTCCTCCTATGGCCATATCAAAAGCATCAATAGATATATGAAAGGGAAGGGTCCAGTCAGGGCCCCTAGGTATTTGTGCTACTGATAGTTTAGCTTTTAAAATCTCAAAAGTATTTTGACAATATTCTTTCCATTGGAACTCTACATCTTTTATGAGCAATTTAAACATTGGTGCAGCTATCTTTGTAAATTTTTCAATAAAATGGCGATAATATCCTGCATGACCCAAAAATATTCTAACCTCCTTCTGGGTTTTTGGATAGGGAAGGCAAACTATTACTTCAATCTTAGCAGGGTCTACCTTAATTCCTTGAGAAGAAATATGGTGCCCTAGAACTATACCTTCTGTCAGTAACATTTTATACTTTTCATGACTAAGAGCTAAGTTTGTCTCTTGACATTGGATCAAAACTTTCTCAAGGTTCTCAAGAGCTTCTTGAAAAGTATTACCATAGGATATAAAATCATCCATGTATACCTCAACACAGTCATGTATAAGATCAGAAAAGATCCCTAAGACTGCTCGCTGAAAAGTAGCGAGTGCATTACATAAGCCAAATGGAAAAACTCGATAAGAAAATGTCCCCCAAGGACATGTAAAAGTGGTCTGGTCCTGATATTCAGGTGCTATTAAGATCTGATTATATCCACTATATCTGTCAAGAAAGGAAAAATACTGTTTACCTGACAAGGTATCTAATACTTGGTCAATAAATGGAAAAGGAAAGTAGTCTTTGACAGTGGCTTTGTTTAGTTCCCTAAAATCAACACAAATACACCATTTCCTTGTAAGTTTCTTTGGAACTACTACTAGAGGAGACACCCATTTTCTATCAGAAATAGGATAGATGAAACCGATAGTAAGGAGTTTTTGTAATTCTTCTTTTACTACCTCCTTCAAAGCAGGATTAATCCTCCTCTAAGGCTATCTTATAGGTGGTATATTTGGATCCATATAAATGTGGTGAATACACGTGTCAAGGTGTATACCCTTCATATCAGTGTATTCCCATGCAAACGCCCTGGCTTGTTTTTTAAGAACCTTAAGTAGCTAAGCGTGTTGCTCTTCACTTAATCTTGCGTTTATGTGCAGAAATTTTTCAAGGCCAACTTCACAAGGTATGGTGAAAGGTCCTGTATGCTCTTCGATGGTGAAGACACAAGGTGCTTCTGTAAACATTGAGAGAGCCATAGTTTCTTGAAACTCATCTCCAAATATTTGATCAAATTTAGCAAACGAATGAGGAAAATCTATACTAGTGGTGGAGGAAATAAACTGATTCAATACATTCTCAGTAGTATACTCCTGCAATGCCCAGGATAAATCACTAGGAAAGGAAAGGTCATCAAAGTATTCATCCCAAAAGAAACAATTTAACCACCAATTTAACAATTTTCAGTTATTGGTTGTGTTGGGGGATATAATATAAGTCTTTGGTTAGACAACCCATTGGAAATGGTCATCTCCCCATCCCTACATCCTATAAAAGCATTGGTAGTAGCTAACCATGGTCTTCCCAAGATGATAGGATGTCCTTTAGAAGGATCCTTTGATTCTATGACCATGAAGTCGACTGGGTATTCCCATGAAGCTACTGATACAATAATGTCATCCAGGACTCCAACAGGCTTTACCGTTGTACGATCTGCTAGTTCCAAGATGGAAGGGGTGGGTCGAAGAAATTTTCCCAACTGCAAAACTTCTAAAACTGCGCTGGTCATCATATTGATGGCTGATCCTAAATCGATTTATGTGTTACCTATGGTGGTATTATTTATGACTACAGTCACTATTGGGGCTCCTGGATAATCCGGGACTGATATGTCATATATTCAGACATCTCTCCTATGACATTAATTGTAAGGGGGTCTTTTTGTTTCTTCCATGGATATTTAATGGATAATTCTTGTATCACCTTATAGTAAATTGGTTTGTGTTTAATAGCTTGTAATAATGGGGTTTTGATACAGATATGCTTTAATTCATTCAAGATATCATACTCAGAGTGAACTACAGTTTTTTCTATTACTAGTCTTGCTGGAAATGGAGGAATTCTTTGTTCTTGAATAAGTTCTTGGGGAGGATGGGTAGGTACTAGAACTTTTGAGATATTCACATCATCCAAAATGGCATCATTCATGAGTTCATTTGATTCTTATTCTTTGCCATTTTCATCACGAATGATGACTGATGTTCTGGGTTTATCATTAACAACTCTTCCAGACCATAATTGAATCTCATGTATAGGTACAGTCGAAACAGGGTAGGATGGAAGGGCTTGCAACCTAATATTGTTAAGAGCTTGAGTTGGCTTATTATTAGGGTTAGGTATCGGTTGTGCAGGTAATAATGTCGATCGCAAAGGATTTGTATTCTGGAAGTGAAGAGCCTTTGTTGTGTAATGAGAGGAACTAGAGGTACAAATCCAGGCAAATGTTACTGGAAATTCGATTGATGTTGAGGATAAGGATGAATAGGTGGAGGGATAGGTTGTGACTGAGGATATGGCTATCCTCTCCACCCTTGTGATCAATATTGTTGCTGTGGAAATTGAGGAGGAGGATACTGAGGTGGCCAACTTTGCCAACTAGGATTGTTCCATTGTTGGGGTTGTTGGTATGAAGAGTAATAGGGTGGGGATTGTGGGGGGGAATTTTGGTATATTGGTTGATCTCTATATTGCCAAGGAGGCCTCCTAGACATTTCACCTACATCCCCACTCTTATATATGGCTTGCAATCCAGGAAAGGATGGACAGTTATCTGTCGGATGTTCCTCTGTACAGATGTGACATACAGAAATCTTGTTTAACGGACATTCCTTTTGGGGATGTTTTGTTCTACACCTTGGACAGAAAATACTCATTGCTGCATTTTCTTCATCTTTCCTTATCTTGGCTTGTAAAGCCTCTAATTGAGAACCCATGGCTCCTAAGATGTCAGTCTTAAAATTCTCCAATAGGTTACCAAATTCCATCCTTGTAACTCCTCCTGAACTAGGAACATTTCCTCTTACATTTCTATTATAAGGCTCTCGAAAGTTTTTCCCCACTTTCTCCCTACTTCTAGAATAATTTTTACACATCTCATCGATTTGTGCAAAATTATTATGAGAAATATCGCCAACTGCCATGAGATTAAGACTCTCTAGCAAGTCTTCAGAGATTCCTTTGAGAAAAAGTGTACCTACTACATCTTCTCGGAGGTCATGATACTTTGATTTATGAAGGGTATAAATGAACCTTTCGAGATAATCTTCTAGTCTTTCATCTTCAAGTTGTTGTATCTTGAATATATCATGTCGAGAATCTTTAGGTTTGCAGGATTATTGATACTTTCGCAAGAATGAGTTTCTCATGTCATCCCAAGTCCTGATAGTGGATTCACGTAATCCGATGAACCATCATAAGGCATAATATTTCAATGTAGCGAGAAAGAGTTTTAGTTTATGAGAATCTTGTAGATAATTAAAGCTCCTATAGAGAATATCAAACTCGAACAAGAATGTGTCCGGGTCCTCATTACTTTTTGCATAAAAGGTAGGTAAAGAAGAAGGAGGGATGTTTTTCATATTTACATCCAGTACAATATCTAGGATAGGAAACCCGAAGGTATGCTCAGTTTGATTTTATCCTTCTCCTTCATTATTTCTAACTTCATTGCGATCTTCGTTCTCTCCTGATATAGGATGGGTTTTTAATATAAATATACATAGGAAGATCCTTTAAAGGTGATAATGGAGCGTCCCAACACTATGTTTTGGGAGAGATCCTCCCCTAGTCAACCGTTTTATTAATGAACCCTAGAGGGAGAGTAGGTTCTATTGTGGATGTCTCAATTTGTGAGATAACTGTATCTGAGGGGTTTCCAAAGAGGGATTTTACTTGCTCAGGATCAACAAGGTCAACAAAGTTTGGAATTCCTACTAGTGAAAAGGTCATATCCTTTGGTTTTGTGAATAGTGGAGAACTACAGGTTACTAGTAGTTGATCCTTCTGAATTTATTCTGAAATGAGGTCCATAGGACCTCCGACAAGGTTTCTTCTCCTTCTATGGTTCCCTTGGTAAGATCTCTTGGAAGAGTTTCTTTAGGTTTCCAGGCATAATTACTCCCTTAAGGTGTTTTTTGATACCTTTTTGGTGAGTTAGTAGTTGGGATGTTACGTCCCTTGGAACAGTTAGTAGATATGTCGATAGCTTTTCCTACTTTAATAAATCTACCCTGAGGATCTCTAAGTCTATTCATGAAAAGAAAACTAAATTAAAGAGAACTTATGCTATACTATTATTGTTGGATTTAGGGGAGCCTATTATAATAGATGTGCCAGTTCTAAAAAAGAAAACAAGCATATGACAAATGCAGAAAATAACACACTTAAAAAACAACAAAAGAACAACAAGGCTTTGGGGCACCCCACTATAGTGGATGCGTGAGTCTGTTACACCATGAAAATTCCGTGGTGAAGTCATCTTTGCGTCTTATTGTTATCCCCTCCCTCTTGTTGTGTAATATAAAAGTAATCTATATATTTATCTAAACTTCATAAAGGAACCCTATTTATTCTACCTTATAAAACAACTCCCCAGCAACGACGCCAAAAATTATGGGTGTTATAACAACTAGCTTAATTCACCTAATATTTAATTATCAACCGGGGTTGGTAAGCTTAGAGTTGATACAAAATATATGCAAATGTAAAAAAAGGGATCCTAGGGTGTTGTGGAGATATTTTAATAAACAAAAAGATCGAAAGATAAAAAACCGAGTCAAACTCCTAAAATTATCTAAGTAATTAGACTAGACTTGGCATATCAAATTCTAAACATCTCTTTGAAAGAAATACATAAACAATAATACTTATAACTTCAGACACTAACTCATACATAAAGAAATTATAACAACTGAACTGACAAATAACCAACTAACTACTCCTTAAGCAGAAGGCTAGGGTAAGAAGACAACTTATCTTAGAAAACTGAAAAAGCATGTAGAAAACTTAATAAAGATAATAAACAGAAGAAACTAGAAAACTTAATAAAGATATTTAAACTTTCTTCTTCAATAAACACATAAAAACAAGAATTACTCTTATGATTACAAATAACTTAACTTCCTCTTAAAAATAGTATATCTGACCCTAAACTTTAAATGCAAACAAAGATAACCATGACATAAAACAACAATAAAACAAAATCAGCATTTTAATATTCAAAGAATAAATCAACTTAAGAAAAATGATAAAACTTTAATCAATAACTTAAAACAACCATACTTCAATTAAGATGCTAAAATAAAAATAACAACTACTAATATAATCCAAAGATTGACAGAACAAAACTATGATCAATATGAAAAATGCATAAAAATAGTAAAAACAGAACCAAGGGCTAAATGATAGACTGAACAGTAGGTCTGTAAAGGGTAACTAAATGGCAGACTAGACAGACAGTCCGAATGGCGGTCTGTACAGTAAAAATTGTAAAAACTAACCTAAATGAACTAATTCTTCAGCTAAAGTTATGCAGTTCTAAACCTAATGCATAGGAATAATAAACAACCCTATTTAACCAACAAATTAACTTCAAACTAATACTTTAAACAACAAGAAAACATTGCATTGTAAACTAATTAATAAACTGGAATTTAACTTGAACAAACTGGAAATTACTTTAAACAAATTCATGACAGAAAAATAAATAAACAAAACTGAATTTAAATGAAAGCAAACTATTCTATATAAACAAATTAATAACAGGAAATAAATAAACAAGACTACATTGAAAACAAAACAAACTATTCTACTTAAACCAATTTATAACTGACCAAAACTAAATTCAAATGGAAATAAACTATTATACTTGAAACTGAAAGCAATACTGGAATGAAATGACTAACTAAAAACAACTAACTAAGAACAAAAGACTGAAAGCAACTGACTGAAAGTAAAACTATGCGTGCATCTACCTATTTAATTGCTGAAATAAAACTAAACTAATGCAATATAGGAAATAAAATACTTATTTAACTACTGAAAGGAAACTAAGTTAATACAATACAGGAAATAGAATAGCATCTAATGAAAACAACTGGAAATTAAACTAGATTAACTAAAATAGAAAAGAAAGAACTGAATTAAAACTAAACTAATGAACCTCTGGTTGATGAGGGGCCCTCCCAACAATCAGGGGTGAAGTCTGCTAACTCCTACTCAAACACAATCTTCAATAGCAATGCATACAACTCTTTATTCAGATTCAAAAACAGAATTACAGTGCTTAAAACTATGACTAACTCTGGCTTTGACTAACTGACCTTCTCTTCCTTCATAGACTGATATATATATAGTTTTACATAAGAGATGAGCAAGTAGACCCTAAAGGTCGATTGCTCTCTAATATTAGGCAATCTTTAAAGCACATTATTGACTTGCAACCAACGCATGATATGGCTCTTCATTCAGCGTGATCGTGGCATAACATGACGAGTCTGCTCCTTCATTTTCGTGGACAGGATTCTACAGCGTGTTGGATGTGGCGACGACCCCTTCCTTAGCGTGGAGTATGGACTGGTGGTGAGCATAGGTTTGTACACACATCAAGTCTATGGAACGGAGTTCATTCTATCCCTTAAAATGCATGGATAACGATTTGCTAGGTGGAAATCCTTCCAGAGGATGATTTAAATGCATCGGTCCAGCACAGAGATGGTTGGCGTGATGGTGAGATAAGGATATTTACAAATTGTTTCATGTTTAAATACTCAGAACCAACTATGGACAGCACATAGGCTAATAAGCGAGCTCATCGGTGAGCTAAACAGAACATTAAACTGTGAGTTGGATGTATAGTGCATCAATCTAGGGCACACTTGGCAAATGATCAGCAAATCTCGCGCAGCGACTGGATGACGAACTAAACGCCAAGCTAGAGTATGAGTTGTACTCCAAGCTGGATCGTGAGCTGAACATATGGTGTGAAAGGATGGCTGAATACATTTTATTTTTTTATTTTCCCAAACGAACTATAAAATCTGCAAACAAATATACATATCAGATAATACATTTAAAAATGCTTTAAATAACATAGTTTTGAGTTAATAAAATCATAAAAATGATATTAATAACCACAACTATAATAAAATCAAATTTGTTCTTACATTGTGCTGAAATAAAGATTTGTGTGACATAAAACATACTAAAGAGAATAAAATATGTTATTTAATTACCAAAAATGATAACAAAATGAGGCTCAACAGGTTGCCTCTTGGAGTCAAAAGAGGAGGAAAGAAGAAAGATTCAGCAAAGCCATCTTCTTGTCCAAGAAGTAAAAGAATGTTTGTATTTTTTCTAAACAAAGCTTCCAGTGACCATAAAGATGAATAATATTCAAGTTCCTTGAATAAGAAGAGAAATGAAGTGGAGACATAGATCTAGGAGGTGAAGTGCAAATCACCACAAGGTGGTTGCATAACAGAAGAAGTTGAAGAGGAATGCACTTCAAGTATCTTGGTGGGTGATCTCTGGATCATTGCTCAAGGTTTTGGCTCATGTATGGGTGATGAGACATATTTTGGATAAGATCCAAAAGAGGTACACAAATCAGATTTACAGTCACCTCCTGAGCCACAAAATGAAGAAGAAAACAAGGCCACACCGCTCAGGTGTGAACCATAAAATTTGGTGGAGGAGCAGGCCACCAAAGTATCTATACAGAAAGAGGATAAGGTGAATAACATGAATAATAAAAGTTCTGATTTTTGCAGCATCCATGTCCACCTACAACCATCTGATCCATGCGAGGATAGAAATACTTCACTTGCATCTGAGGACTGCAAGATGAAGGATAATTGTGAGGGAGATGAATATGCTCCTAGTTTACTTGTTAGTGAACCCAAAATTAATGCAAGGGAGGGTGATAAGGGATATTTTGGATCAAATCCAAAATAAGAACAAAAAATAGATTTGAATTCATTATCTGAACTTCCAACTGAAATGGAAGACAATCCCCCACCAACTGGGTATGAACTAGGAAAATTGAAGGAGAAAAATTTGATGCAGAGAGATGACCACAGTTCATAATTTTGGACTCCTTTGCAGCATGATGAAGCTAAAATTATAGGGCATGATATTCTCTCTAATTTATTTCCATATCACATGTCATTCTAACCTTCAGAGATACCCTCCACTGCACATCATGGAAGTGATTTTGCAGAAAATTCAAAGGCTGACTTGTATGCCGAGAATGAGTTTTGTGTTGTGGATCCATGCCACAAACAAACTGGTCTTGTATGTCAGCTATTAGAAGAAGAGACCTTAGTGGAGGATATTCTTTGTGAGACACATAATTTGAGTGGATTACTAAAGGAGTACAGAAATAATCTTATGGCATCCATGAAAAACTTTGTTGACATCAATGCCTTGGTGGAAAGATGTTGTTGGAAAGCTTCTGGTGGAGAGATGGAAGGACAACCCTTTATGGGCGAGTGCATAGCACTGAAAGAAGGAATGTCCAAGATGAAGGAGAACTATATGAACTTATTGTCTAACAGATACCATCTCCTCATGATGGCTTAGATGTACCATAGTGAACTCAATAAAGAAGAAGAAGAATCAGAGAGGCTCGCTAATAAGTTGGAGATCACTAGTGACTTATTGAAGAGCACACAAAGATTCCTTAAAGAGTCAAAGCTGCAGATATGTCAAATTCAAAAGGCATTGAAGGTGTCACCCCTTTCATGTTGCATGGAAGAAAATTTTTTGGGGTTAATGGAGGAACCTCATGTGGAGGAAAACCATGAGGAAGGAGCATATTTGTAGGTGTTTGTGAAGAGCCATGATGAAAAGTATTTTGGCCAAGCACATGTGGGTATACAAAATCACATAGAGGAGTTCTTAGCTATGGGAAACATGGATGAGGAAATTCGAAGTGAATCAACAAGAAAAGATGTTCATCTATTCATGGATTGGGTAAATAAAAATATCACAGAAATAGAGGATCAAAGATGTATTAGAATTGCTTGCACCGGTGAAGGGTTCTCTCACCAGTGGAAAATGAGAGATTAGTGACCACAAGACCAAAAATTTTGGTCACCACAGTTTTTTTAAGGGATAAATGACCAAAATTGATAATTCTAAGTGAGCTAACTAAAAACGACCAAGATAAATTACCACTATTGGTCACGAGATAAAAATCAACTAAAAACAACCAAGATAAATGACCAAATTTGATCACGATATATCTAGAATACAAATGACCAGCTTACAATTGGTCATTTATTTGGTCATTTTTAGTTGAGTCACTCCTACAATGGAAAAAATTACAAATTTGAAAATGAGTTTGTACATTTTACTAAAATCTGCATTCAGAGAGCCCAAGACCCCATTAGGGGTCTCTAAATCCATCTGCACTATTAGAATTTAGTAAATTGTAGACCCCAACATGGATTCAATAGTTTATTCCCTCATTGTTTCATCAGTTGGATAGAGCATTGTTTTCACAATGTATTCTTCGTTATTCTCATCAATAGTTATGCCTCTCTATTTTTTAACTTAACCTGTGGCCTATGCTAGAGTTTTCTATTATCCCCTCTACAACGTCCTAGAGAGAAACCAAATTAATTGTGATGTTTCCAATAGCATCATTATAATACTTACCATTGACATGCCCCATAGGTTCCATAATTTTTTAGCTTGCATGTATATTAATCAGGGACGTCACACCCTGGCTTCGACTTGTACAACACCTATCGTTGAGTGACACAATGTATATATATTTCATTATATATATTAATATTATTGTATATATTAATATTAGAATATATATGTTTATATGTATATATTATATTATATTTCTAAATATATTATATATTATATATATTACGAATATGTTTTATAGTATATATTATATAACTTTAATTGTTGAGTTTTCTGTCAGAAATTGTCTTCTAGGGATGCAATTAATACAGGATTCAATTTTTGGTTGTTATAAAAGGGGGGAATCCTTGATGGGTGTATTGAGATACAAGGGATTCAAAAAATGCAGTTACGACAAAGACATATAGGCATTGACTTGTGGGAATTGATTAGGGTACTTGCAAGATTGCAGTTTTAGGAGAGATCCGGATTGAGGGGAGTAGCTAGCTTTCGATTAACAGGGATGTCTTATCTGGGTTGGTGATATAATGTTGTTTTATGACATATTAAGCCTGGAAGGGGGCCCTCTTTGTTGGGTTTTGGAGAAATGCAGGCTTAGTAGAGATGTGGAACAGAATAAAATCAATGGTGAGCATGAGCAATGCAGTCTTTTGATGGTTGTAGAGAGGGTCAAGTTTGTTATTATATCAGTTTGATTTGAGTATTGTAACTACATACCAATAGAGGAGATATTTCATTTTTTGGTTATTGGGTTTTGGAGTTTAAAGAAAAAATTTCCGTAATAGCATGTCTTCACCAGCAGTATCCCCACTTGCTTCTCCTATTACTGTCCCACCTTCTCCTTCGGGAATAATGGGACAACCCCTAGCATAAATCCATTAGTTTCATCCCCTCCTTCCACCTCTTCTCCTCCTCCACCTAGTTATCCCTCCCTGGTCTCTGCTCTTCCCCTGTCTCCAGTAACTGGTTCACCACCTCCTGCAACTGCCCTTCCTCCTCTGCCTCTCTCTAACTCTTTTGCACCACCTGTAGTTACCCCAACTGTTCATTCTCCTACGCCTCCCTCTCACACTTTTGCACCACCTACATCACCCGCCCCTCCTATTGCATCTCCACCTCCTCCTCCCACTCATTCTTCTCTGTCACCTACATCATCTACCCTTCCTATTGCATCTTCGTCCCCTCCTCCCCCCACTCCTGTAAAAGTGACCCCTACTCCCATTGCACAACCACCATCATCCCCTTCAAATTACACCCCTCTAGTTTCCCACTGTTCACCTCCTTTGTCAACGCCATTGCTGCCCCACCCAAAGTCGCCAACCCCTTATGCATATCCACCCAACTCAACCTCAACTCCCGTAAGCTTATCTTCACCACCAACCCCAACTGCTCAAATACTAAAGGATCTTCTCCACCTACAACTATTATTTCTAGATCACCTCTATCTTTAACACCTTCAACTAGTCCTCTGCCTCCTCAAAACAACCCATATACTACTTCACATTCACCACCCCCACCTCCTTTATCTTCAAACTCTCCAAGTTCTAGTGGAGGAAGTACTTCTTCAATAGAGATTGGAGCTGCAGTGGTTGGGTTAGTTCTCCTTTCTTTGTGTGGGGTTTTCATTTGGTACATAAGGAAGAATAAGAGGAGAGATGGGTATCTTGGTGATCACTATGGGACTCTTCCACTGGGAGGTGTTTCCTATAAATCAGGTACGATATAACAACGTCTGCAATTAAACTCCACTTAGAACTTAACAGTTCTTTGCTTTGCATTTTCCTGATAAGTTAGTTCTATTGTATATTATGTTCTTTCAATAAATTCCAAGTTTCTATTTGTTTAGTAGAGTATTCTTGAGATAATGATCGTTGTAATGGACTTCCATAGTTTGATTCACAGATAAAATATTGTATAAATCATCAAAACGTGAAGAAACAACAAAATTTTCTTTGAAGCAGGTTTAGGAGATTCCCTATTTTTTGAAACAAAGAATCAGGATCTATGTAGTATGATTTATTATGTTTTGTGTATAATCACATTTTGAGACCATGGAGCAACTTTCTTTTGTTGCATTGTAGATGTAATGTATGGCTATGTTTCACGCCCTTCGGATCAATATCTTGTAAAATTTTCTCCATTGCCTCCTATTCCAGGACATGGTTCTTCAAGAACTTCTACGCTTGGAGTTCCACCAAGCTCAACGGATACAACCAAGCTTGGAAACTCATCCTGGTTCACTTATGAAGAAATGGTTGTTGCAATGAATAGATTCTCACTGAAGAATGTTCTTAGGGAGGATGGTTTTGGTATTATATACAAAGGATGTCTACCAGATGGGAAAGTGGTGGCAGTTAAACATTTCAAGGTGGGTAGTGGGAAAGGAGAATGAGAATTCCATGCAGAGGTAGAGATCATTAGTAGGGTACACCATAGACATCTAGTTTCTCTAGTGGGCTACTACATTGCTGACAGTCAGTGATTGCTTGTATACAACTATGTCCCAAATGGTACTTTTGAATACCATATTCATGGTAGAAAACCTTTATTGGACATCGAATTACAGCTCCTGAACTGTTGATTTTTTTCACCATCACTTCTTAAACACCCTTCCTTATTCACTAAGTCCTCCATCTGTTAGAACAACCTCGTGAATGTTTGCTTCACACTCTTGCATCACTCAAGATACATGATTTGTAATGGTGTTCAATATTTTAGATTGCTTCAGGATTTAGATGACTTATATCATATGTATTTTATCAGATATTTGATATATGATAGTGCTTATCTGCATAGGGGGAAGAAGGCCTGTGATGGATTGGGCAACTAGGATGAGAATTGTTGTTGGAGCAGCTCGTGGAATAGCATAAATACATGAATATTGAAAACCCAATGCATACCACTCATCATCTATACTTTTTTCTTTTGGTTGTCCTGATGTTAATTCATTGAATATGGATTTTTCTCCAATTGATTTCTACAGGTCATCCCAAAATAATTCACAGTGATATCAAGGGATCAAACATTCTTCTGGATGACATATTTGAAGCTCAGGTATGGCCTCTTTAGGAATTGTCATCATAACCAGATGGATACTTGGTGTATACGTTTTATTATTATATGCCCTTATGTTGGTTAGATTATTGTTTCTGATGGGTTTTTACTTATTTGTAGGTGTCAAATTTTGGACTTGCAAAACTAGCATCAGAAACCAATACACATGTGACAACACGTGTCACTGGAAGCTTTGTTTAAGTTGTAGATTTTTCCATTTTACTAAATTGCCAAGTATTGATTTTTGTAATTAACTGGTTTACTAAGAAGGTCTGGATGATGCCTATGAAGTGTAAATTTTCCTAACACTGATTTGAGTATTTTAGGTATATGGCACCAGAATATGCATCAAGTGGAAAGCTCGTTGTCAGGCCTGATTTATTCTCATTTGGGGTTGTGTTATTGGAAATTCTGACTGGGCAGAAGCATGTTGATGTCTCACATCCTCTTGGAGACGAGAGATTGGTTGAATGGGTGTGTATATATTCTGAAACCATTATCAATCTTATTCTTATGTTGTAAATGAAAGAGAAATGCATCTTTTATAGGGAGTTTTGCAAGATTGTTTTTCTATGTTGCACTCTATCTTTCTAACAAGTTTTAATTTAAGATGGGACTTTATTCACATGCCTGTCAAACTTTCATCAAAAGAATGTTTCGTGCCTGCAAGGAAAGCTAAGTCATGAAGTGTCATATCATGAATTATGGATTTTTGAGCAGAAGTATTCATTTTATACCAATTAAATAATGAACTGCTTGGGTTTCATGATTTCATGGGCATACTTTACTAATAATTCAATTATCATAAAACTATAGTGTCTTCCTTCTAGGTTTTGTAATCCCAGTTGTTCCTAATTTCCAATTTACCATTTCTAGTAATGGTGGGCAGTGCAATCCCATAGATAAGTTGTGGTCAGATTAAGAAAAGGAAAATCAAAAGTTTTATGTTGTGTTAACATATAAGCAATTGATCAAGAAATAATCCTTGAGCCTTATAAACGGCATGTTGTTTTATCTCTTTGAGATTCATTGCATAATTTATTTGGAAAGGTATCGGATCAATTTTTCCTTGGTAGAAAATGGGGTGGAAAAAGATAGCCATATATTTGATTTCTTTCCCTCCAATGTCCACTCATCTCTACAGCTGTAGGAGGATAAAGGAGAGGAAAACAATTTGTAGGAAGTGACAAGGGAGAATGAGGTACAACAAGTAAAGAAAATGACCATGGCACACTAAAGAATGAAGGAAAAGAACAAGATAGGATAAATTAAGAAATGTTTTAGCTTTTATTAATGTCCAGGAATTACCAAAAATTTAGGTCAATGGGGCTCAAGAGTCGAAAATAAATACTGTAGTGACATATCGAAGGAGTGCCAAAGCATCTCCTATAAGCTAAAAAGTTAAAAATAAAAGTAAAGAAGCTAAAAACTATATGAGAAAAGTAACAAAAAACATAACACTAGATACCACATGACAAAAGGCTACACCACATCAGAAGTAGGAGCAGAATAGAAGGGGGAATAGGTAGCCCCAATACTATCATAAATAGAGGTCGAAGTGGGAGTAAAGGAGGAGGAAGAGAGCATTCATGTTGAACCCATCGATTACAGAGGAAGCAGTACACTATCCAATGTCATACTTGGGTTAATGACTAGGTATGAGAGGGATGAACTATGAAACCCAAGATAAAAGGTAGCATGAATGATGAAAAGAAGGATACAAAAATAAATTAGAGTTGAAATCCTGTAAACCTAAAACCCGAATTTAAGAAAGATTGAAAAGCATATTATTGAATTACCCTTTTTCTGGATATCTGGACAGGACTTGGAAATTTCCCTTTAATTGCAATCTCTGGAATGGAAATGAGCATGTTTCTAACATTGGCATGTGTATATATTCATATTCAAAATGTTTCTAGTGTTTCTATGGTGAGTAAATATTTGGCTGGATTAAGTCCATTTCTCATTGGTATATTTTTTTTAAAACTTTCATGAAATAAAAAATCCAGGAAAAACCTACACTTTCCCTCATTTTGAGGATGGTACCCAAAGTAAACCAAGTTCTTCAAGGCTCAAGGCCTATACAAAAATATTGAATATACTCATTATGAGCTCAACATATCACTTGTGGGAAGTGATTTTGGGTGGGGAGGATAACACTCCTCTCAACTGCCCAGACTAGACCCAATTGACATTTGTCACATGTAGATATTGCTAGATAGATTTTATTATGTATCAAGATAATTTAAACTGAATTTCAGGATTTTGCTCAAATTAATCTGTCACTTAATTTCCAATTCGGCAAAACTTAGTTAAATTTCATCAACCCTATTTTGAGTGAGAATAATTTATTAGTCGATCCTATTGAATCACTATCATTTCTCAAACAGTGCTGCCACATTTTTCAGTATGTAGAAGTTTGTTATTTTCCTTGCATTATTTGAGGGACATCCTTTCTTGATTTCCTTCCTTGCATTGACAATTGTTAATCTCTGCAGGATGGAGCTTTACTTAGTCGTGCCCTTGAAGAGGGAAACTTTGAAGAATTAGTTGATCCAAGGATGGAGAACAACTTTGATGGGGGTGAAATGTTCTGGATGGTTGAAGCTACAGCAACATTTGTGCGTCACTCAGCTCATAGAAGGACAGGGATGGGGCAGGTAGGTAACTATTTTCTTAGTTCAAACTTCAATCATTATATATTTATCATGCCTTGTGATCATGTTCGTGTGACGGTGTTTGGCTTTATGTAGTTTGTAAGGTAATTGAAAAGTAATGTTGCCATTGATGATTTGAACAATGGAGTCAAAACTGGTGAGAGAACAATGTATAATTCTGCACATTAATCTCAATATATCAAGAGATTCAAGAGGATGGCATTTGGAATCCAAAGCAATGCTAGTGATTTCAGTGAAGTTACCAGTGAATACGATACAAATATTTCTACATATAGCAATGAGTTTCGTAAGAGAAAGGAATCAGAAGCTAAACAAACTAGGCAGTGGAATTCAAAGTTGGGAGTGCCTTCTGCTTGTGGTAGCGAGTCACCAAGCATTTGTGAATCGGAGACATTTCCAATAAACAAGTCACATTTTTATGGGGATGAAACAAGTGATAAATGTTCTGGTGAGGCTTCAGTTCCAATCAATTTTAAATTTCTTACAAGACGTTAGCTACCCTCTTAAAAAAAATTCTGACCCATATGAAAGAGTGTATGAATGGATTCTATCAATTTTGGATCAATAGGCCGACCATCTGAATTACTCACAAGATGTTGTTAAACAATTTAATTCTCTACAATTGGGAAGGCAACTAAATCCAGCGAAGGAGGTTCCTAGTAATTCATTTGATTTTTAAATTTTAAATCTTTGTGTAAGAAATGTTCCCGATCCATCACATTTGTTTTTATACATCAAATATCCATCATCATATTATAAAACTTGTTAGGTTCTTTATTTCTTAGTTTTTATGAAGTCCCTGAACCTTCCTAATTAGCTTCTAGTTTAGCTATTAGCCTAATTCTATATTATATCCTCCTAAAGATGCTTGTCATGATCTATTTGATAGTAATGTCAATCCATGAACTGTTTGTTTGGTATGCATATTGGTGGTCAGTTTACAAAAAGGGTTGGTGACATTAACCAATGAATTTCACTTATAATTGTATTGAAAAATTAAAATTTATCTAAGATAGTGTTTCAAAAGATATATTTTTTTCATTATTTGGTTTTTTCCTGCATTTTTCAGAAGCTTTCAAAAAGTTCTATGGTCAAGAAAAAAATAGGGCAAACATTGATGCAGTTGAGCCATCCAAGGCTCCTGGATTTTCCCATGAGAATTGCATAACGCATTGACCCTCATCTTTATTAAAAATATTTTACAGAATTCCACCAATTGTTTCCATAATAGAATATCAAACTTCTTAGTAAACAATTTTGCATGGTACTAATTACCTGTGTGTATTTCAGGTGCATTTTACCACTACCATACCTAGGGGAAAGCACAATAAAGTTTTTCAGTACCTCGGGTATTTTCTTCATCCCTAGATATACATAAAAGTCATCACTGTCTAATCTAGTTCATTGTTTTTCTACTTTACAAGTAATATTTTTTTATTGGATTTTGCAGGAGTAGGCTTAACTAAGTGGGACATTGAGTATGAAGAGCCTCTTGCTGAGGATTTTCCATTGAGTATGAAGAGCCTGCTGCTAAGGCTTTCAAGCTGCTAAGTATGGGTTAATTGAAGTTGTTGCGGGATCTAAGTATGGCTTAGCAGCCAAGTACAAGTGGGATGGTTTAGCCATTGTAATATTTTGAAAAGTCATCGATGTACTAGATGATTTTCATGTAAAGTTACATGGAGATAGTTTTTAAGAAAGCTCATATTTATTGTAATACTTGACATTTCATATAATATAATTTGTGCGGTTTAAAACTTATATGGTTGTATTTTATATTATTTATAAGTATTGTAATTAACTAGTTAATGTGACATTGCATAATTCACATGTGTATTAGATGATGATAAATAATGTATGATTCTTTTTTTAATTTAAACATAATATCATATTAAAAATTTATATTGATTAATAATGGACACCATTAAAACTACTAAAATATAATAACCACACATAAAACGACTAAATATGACTAAATTAGTGACCAATAAATGAGATTAATGACCAAAATTTGCATATAAAATGACCAAAAATTGAGAGATACGTGACCAAACAATGAGATATAAATGACCAAAATCCTCATATCAATGATCAAAAAGCAGTTTTGTTGCTAATTTACGGTCTTTTATTACGCGACCAAAATTGGTCATATTCTAGTTTGTCATGTGGTCATTAATTTGGTCATAAATGTGGTCATATATTTGGTCATTGATTCAAATATATGACCAAATTAATGACCAAATATATGACCAAATGATAAGCTATAAATGACCAATTTTGGTCACGTAATAAAAGACCGTAAATTAGCCACCAGCGACCGCCAAACCAAAAGTGGTAATTGATATGCGTATTTTGGTCACTAATATCTCATTTTCCACTAGTGTCTCACACATATGCTTGGAAAGAGACACATTCTAGAAACCCCTTATGGATGGTAGAATCTAATCCAGAGGAGGTAGCTGATCACATTACATATGGATCAGCAAATAAAAGTCCATGTCCATCCATTGATTGGGTGGATAGAGACACATTTGGAATGAAGATGGTGGGAGGTAAAGAGTTTAATTTCTACAATAAATTCTTTGTTGTGATGGCATTGTCCTGACATGTGGGAAGACAAAAAGATTTAATTTTGAGCCATTCGATACCTTCCATACACATGCACATGAGGTGCATTCTAAATTTTGTGTGATTGAGGAATTTTGGGATGCAAATGATGAGTTCCAAGCACAGGGACATTGCCCGAGAAGGGCTAATTTTTATCATAGAAGGAGTCCTATTTTCACTGAAGAGTCAAAAGAACTCCCTTGTGTTGGACCAGCCCATGATAGGTTTGATACATCCACACCTTTGGTAGACACATTTTGCAGAGACTTGTTTCACTATAAATTTTATTCCACATGTTAAATTTTTTTAAGATCTGATTAGATTATCTATGATATTTATCTGAAATAATAACAAGTACAACAAAATGCATAAGATGTAAAAGATGCATAAGACACAAATATTTTCATTGGGGAAACCATAAAGGAGAAAAACCCGAAAACTTATTCAAAATAGTAAGATGATGAAAAGCAGTAATAAGAAATGTTTAGCAGATATATTTCTCTCCTCCTCTATCTGTCTCTCTCTCTTATGTGCCTTAGTGTTGATGTAATTGTAACTTCGGAATGTATTCACTTGTATATCTTATGTATTGTACCCCGATGTTTGTTCCGGGAAGTGGTTGAGTCATGTCATTCCCCGATGTTCCTATCGGGAGATTCAATAATGTAAACAAGTCATGTAAAGTCATTATGGGTAACCCTCCTATTGATCAAGGGTTAAAGTCCCCACAGTTGTGGGGCCCTAGGGTTATTAGACTCTACTAGAGAAGTCGGCCCTAGTGAGTTATTTTCAATTCAATAATTAGTATAAATAGAGAGTGAGCCTCTATATTTAACACAAATTCAATCACACTTAGTTGTAGCGCATAACTGAGAGAGAAGAAGTTGTTGGGACAAGATAGAGAGAGACTACTGTTGTCAGGAGATCATCTTATTGTTTTGGGTTTTTTCTTTTGGTGTTGATTCTATCTCTGAGGAATTTGCGGGGTTTTATCCTTTATGTTTTCCCCAAGGAAAAAATTTGTGTTCATTGTCTCTTATGTTTGATTGTTGTGCTTTTAATTCTCTCAGTTAAAGATCCTAAGATAATGCTAGCTTAAATGATAAAAATCTAACATGGTATCAGAGCTAACCAGAGAAGAAGACATTGTGCAGCTACGAAGACTAGGGATTCCTAATTTTTGGATCTCTCTCCACATATTTTCAGCAAAATAAGGTTGGGTTGACTCTCCTCTCCAGGGTGCATCTTTCTATCGAAGCATAATCTGATTGTGAGCATTTTCAGTTTTTAACCGGACACTCCTGCCGAAAATTAGGGCTTTCCACAGAAGTGGAATTTTTGAGTGGCCCAGGCCTGGATTGATATCCTCCTCAAAATCAAAGTTTAGATATCAATATCAAAGCTTTTGGTTACACAGAACTACAGGAAAGTCAAACCCTAATCTGCTCCTGAACCAGCACTGTAGAAATTCGGCCCCAGATCCAATTCCGACATCTTGACCTGGTAAGATCTAAATATTTTGTATTTCCATTTGAGGTTCTTTGTTAATATGTCTCATCATACCAATCTTGATAAAAATATTGAGAGAGCTGATAACTTTCAAGCCTGGAATTATAGGATCTCCCTGGTCCTGGAAGAAATTGGTCATGGCTAAGAGAATTATTGTTGATTCAATCAAGGATCATCTCATACCATAGGTG
Organism: Pseudotsuga menziesii; assembly: GCA_001517045.1. Taxonomy (NCBI): domain Eukaryota; kingdom Viridiplantae; phylum Streptophyta; class Pinopsida; order Pinales; family Pinaceae; genus Pseudotsuga; species Pseudotsuga menziesii. The sequence goes on from LPNX010510363.1 coordinate 603,773, forward strand.
TCCTCCCTAAAGACACCTAAAGCTATGTTTGATGCCCTGACCAAACTATTTGAAGGAAAGAACATAAATCAGAAGATGAATTTGAGAAACCAATTAAAGAATGTAAAGATCCAAAATGCAGAAACCATCCAATCTTACTTTACAAGGGTATCTCAGATCAAGGAACAACTTGAAGTGGTAGATGAAGAAGTAGAGAATGTAGAAATTGTAATGACCACCTTGAATGATCTCCCTAGGTCATGGTACTCTTTCATTCAAGGGATATGTTCCAGGAAGAAGCTAGTCAATTTCAGTAGACTATGGGAAGAATGCTCACAAGAAGAATATTGACTAGCAGCACAAGAATAAAATATGGGAAGTGAAAATCAAGATCTCATAGTACAATCCAAGAGAACAGACCATCACAAAGGTAAGCACCCTCATCCTAGAAGTTATAACAAGAAGCTACCTAAATTCAAATGTTATACATGTGATGAAATAGGACACTATGCTAGAAATTGTCCTAAGAACAAAAGTGGATCACACAAGAAGAAGTGAAACAAAAGAAGACATCATGGTCACACTCCAGAGGATGATGAAACTCCTAAAAAAAGAGCCAAACAAGAAAGTGATGATTCTTCAAGTGATGAAGAATATGTTATGATCTCTGCTCTTATGGGAAGTATCTCACATGGAAGTAATGATTGGATTATATACAATGGTGCTTCCAAACATATGACAGGATTTAAAGAATCCTTTGTGAAACTATCATAACATGAATCACCCCACAAGGTCAAACTGGGGGATGACTATCAATATCCAATAAAAGGTAGTGGTTAATCCTCCTACAAGCCAGACTTGGGGAAGTCTATGAAAATGAAGGATGTCCTATTTGTACCACGACTAAAGAAGAACCTCCTCTCCATATCTGCATTAGACGCAAAAGGAATGAGGGTTGCATTTGTAGATGGCCAATTTATTATGTGGCCAAAGAGAAAGACTATTGATGATGCAATAGTAATTGGAGAACAAGAGGGAGGATTATACAAATTGAAGGGCCAACCAGAACAAGCTTTGGTTCATGACTCAGTAGAGCCAAATTAACTTTGTCATACAAGGCTTGCAGATGTACACTACAGAGCACTACCACTTGCAAGCAAAGCTGTTGAAGGACTTCCAGAAATGCAGACAAAACATGAAGGAGTTTGCAAATGATGTGCGAAAGGAAAGAACACAAAGAATACATTCCCAAGTAGCGAAAGAAAAGCAAAAGAAATCTTGGAAATCAGTCACTCCGATGTATGCGGTCCGATGTCATCCAATTCATTAAGAGGGTATGTATACTATGTTTCTTTTATTGATGATTTTTCTAGGAAGACATAGATATACTTTATGAAGAACAAAGATGAAGTATTCAGCAAGTTCAAGGAATTCAAAGCCTTGATCGAGAACCACACAGAAAACAAGATCAATATTTTTTGATCAGATAATGGCATAGAATTCACATCGAATGAATTCAAAGACTTATGCAAATATTCATGGATTAAGAGGGAGTTAACCACTCCATATAATCCACAACAGAATGGGGTCGCAGAAAGGAAGAATAGAATGATCATGGAAGCTGCAAGGGCCATGCTTCATGATCAAGATCTTCCCATGCATCTATGGGAAGATGCTGACAGAACCATACTCGACACAGAGTACTCGAGAACAAGACACCTGAAGAAGTATTTTCCGGAAAGAAACCAGAAGTCATCCATCTCAGAATATTTGGCTGTCTAGTGTACATACACATTCCGAAAGAAAAGAGGACAAAGTTAGATCCTTTAGGAAAGAAGGGTATATTTGTGAGATACTCTGAAAGCTCAAAGGCTTATAGAATATACTTCCCAGGATTCAAGAATATAGACATCAACAGGGACGTAACATTTGACGAAGACTCGGCTTAGAACAAATACATAAAGAGACTTCCTAAAGGACTTAAATAAATAGAATCACCTAGAATTCATGACACAACCATGAACGAAGAAATTCAAGAAGAAGATAGAGAATTAGAAGAACCTCAAGAACCTATAGATCCACCTGAGGAGAAGAATCCTCACAAGAGGAAACCTACTTGAGTATGAGAAGCTATCCAAGGTGCAGAAAGATATGGGGCTCTAGAAGAATATCACAGAGAAAGAAAAAGAACCAGGTCCTGCTACGGGTATGTAGCCTTATTATGTGACTTCATCGATAAAGAATCTTCCAACTATGAAGAAGCGTCAGAAAGGAAAGAATGGAAGGTTTCTATGATCGAAGAGTATCAACAGATCATGAAGAAGGATGTTTGGGATATTGTTCCAAGACCAGAAGGGAAGTCTGTTGTAACTTCCAAATGGATCTACAAGATCAAGCATGCTTCAGACGGTAGCATAGAAAAATATAAAGCAAGATTTGTGGCTCGTGGATTCTCCCAAAAAGAAGGAATAGATTATGAAGAAACTTTTTCACCTATAGCTAGATACACTTCCATCAGATCAGTACTTGCTCTGGTTGTAGTGATGAAATGGAAGATACACCAGATGGATGTCAATACTTCTTTCTTGAATGGTGTAGTGGAAGAGGAAGTGTATGTGGAGAAGCTACTCGGTTTTGAGACACATGACAGGGAGTATCATCTGTGTAAATTGAAGAAATCCCTGTACAGTTTGAAACAAGCACCCAGGACATGGTATGGTAGAATTGATGGATTTCTATCCAGTTTGGGCTTTACCAAGAGTAAAGCAGATTCCAACCTTTATTACAAGGTTGAATAAGGGAACCCAGTAATACTCCTACTCTATGTAGATGACCTTTTTGTAACAGGTGAAGATGAGTTGATTGCGGATACAAAGAGGAAGCTTGTTGTTGAATTCGAGATGAAGGACTTAGGTATGATGCACTATTTCTTAGGCATGGAGGTGTGGCAAAATGCAGATGGAATTTCCCTAGGACAAGGGAAGTATGTGGTAGATATCCTAAAGAGATTTGGGATGGTGGATTGCAAGGCCATGACCACACCTATGGCATCGAACCTAAAGCTATTAAGTGATGCTTCATCAGAGATGGTTGATTCTATGGTGTATCGTCAGATTATTGGGTCCTTAATATACCCAACGAATACAAGACCAGATATTTGCTTTGCAGTGAACACCTTGAGCCAGTTCATGACAGATCCAAGACATGTTCACTTGATTGCTGCAAAGCATATTTTGAGATATCTAAAGGGTACAGGCGATTATGGGCTCAAGTATAAGGCTGATCAGAAGATTAACCTCGAAGGGTATGTTGATTCAGATTGGGCAGGCAGTGCCATCGATAGAAAGAGCGCCTCAGGGTGTTTCTTGTGTATGGGATCAGGTGTGATCTCTTGGTTTAGCAGGAAACAATCCTGTGCGACACTGAGTACAACCGAAGCAGAGTATGTTGCATCTTGTTCAGCTAGACATGAGGCAGTATGGCTTCAGAAACTATTGTCTAATTTATTTGATCTCCAATTGGATGCTACTTGTATATATTGCGACAACCAGAGTTATGTGAAGTTGTCTAAGAACCCAGTGTTCCATGACAAGTCGAAGCATATCGAGATCAAATATCACTATATCAGGGATATGGTGCAAAGAGGAGCAGTGAAGCTCCAGTATGTTGCTATGGATGAGCATATAGCTGATGCGTTGACTAAGCCATTGGCAAGGGTGAAGTTTGAATACTTCAAGAAGAAGCTTGGTGTTCTCTAGATCGAGGTTCCCTCCAAGGGGAAGTGTTGATTTCGTGAGTCATTCTAACATTGTGAGAGGATTGGTTCTTTCCATTGTCATATGTAAGGGCTAAGTCACTTTGTCATGGTGAGAGGATTGGTTCCTTCCATGGTCAGATGTGAGTGTTGAGCCATTCTGATATGACTGTGGGATTGGATCCCACATGATCAAATCTAAGTGCTAAAGGCCATTCTATGAGAGAATGGAGGCACCTGGTCAGTTACCAGGAATTTGGTTTAGTCTGGGACAGACACTCCGCTTGGGGTTGAGAGCGTTTCTTACATGGTCGATAGGATGTGTTCCTCCCATGGTAAGATGTAAGTGCTGAGCCTTTATTACATGGTCGATAAGATGTGTTCCTCCCATGGTCAAATGTAAGTGCTGAGCATTTCTTACATGGTTGATAGGATGTGTTCCTCCCATGGTAAGATGTAAGTGCTAAGCCTTTCTTACATGGTTGATAGGATGTGTTCCTCCCATGGTAAGATATGAGTGTTGTGCCTTTCTTACATGGTTGATAAGATGTGTTCCTCCCATGGTAATATGTAAGTACTGATCCTTTCTTACATGGTTGATAGGATGTGTTCCTCCCATGGTATGATATGAGTGTTGTGCCTTTCTTACATGGTTGATAGGATGTGTTCCTCCCATGGTAAGATATAAGTGTTGTGCCTTTCTTACATGGTTGATAGGATGTGTTCCTCCCATGGTAATATATAAGTGCTGAAGAAGAAGAAGACCTACTTGGAGGCTAGGCCTACAACCAACATGAAAAAGGGTTGGCTCTATATAACTTCCTGTGACAAGACGAATCAAGAGATAGCACCCGTGATGATGACCAGTGATGATCCAGATCGAGTGATGATCCAGATCCATTGATGATGATCTAGATCGAGTGATGATCCAGATCGACTGATGATGATCCAAATTGAGTGATGATCCATATCCACATGAAGATGACTTGAAGATGGAGATGACGAGAACTCGATGATGACCCAGATGATACAAAGAAGAAGACTTGTGCTGATAAATTGTGTCGAGAGAATACCTTCCTAGTTAAGAGGGAGTGTTGATGTTATTGTAACTTCGGAATGTATTCACTTGTATATCTTATGTATTATACCCCGATGTTTATTCTGGGAAGTGGTTGAGTCATGTCATGCCCCAATTTTCCTATCAAGATATTCAATAATGTAAACAAGTCATGTAAAGTCATTGTGGGTAACCCTCCTATTGATCAAGGGTTAAAGTCCCCACAGTTGTGGGGCCCTAGGGTTATTAGACTCTTCTAGAGAATTTATCCCTAGTGAGTTATTGTCAATTCAGGAATAAGTATAAATAGAGAGTGAGCCTCTCTATTTAACACACATTCACTCACACTCAGTTGTAGCGCATAACTGAGAGAGAAGAAGTTGTTGGGACAAGAGAGAGAGAGAGAGACTACTGTTGTCAGGAGATCATCTTACTGTTTTGGGGTTTTTCTTTTGGTGCTGATTCTATCTCTGAGGAAGTTGTGGGGTTTTCTCCTTTATGGTTTCCCCGAGGAAAAAATTTGTGTTCATTGTCTCATATGTTTGATTGATGTGCTTGTTATTCTCTCAATTAAAGATCCTAAGATAATGCTAGCTTAAATGATAAAAATCTAACACTTAGAGAGTGTATGAGCTGTGTATTAATGAGGGAGAGCACCTCCCTATTTGTACCCTTTCAAGTGACTGACCAAATATAAAACTCAAGCCTACATGTCATCTCACATGGGGCCCGCTTCTCCTAGAGAGACCACAATTACATATTACATGATGTTACACTGGGGACCATTTCCCTAACTTACAATGGAGGTTTTACCTCAAGGTCTAGACACAATTTCGATATCTTGTAAAGGGGTAACACATATCCCCAATGGGGGCACAACAACATACAATAATAACATACATCATAATATCTTCCAAAGTTACAAATTCATCAACACTCCATATTAACTAGGAAGGTATTCTCTCTCTACATAGTCATCAACGCATATGGTCAGGTATTCATCGCATCATCATCATCACAGAGTCATAGAGTCTTCATCATGGTTGTTGCCATCATCTTCTTATAATTTGATCATCGTCCCATACTATATGTCATCAAAAGTTTCTACAGTGCGAACCCCTTTTCATGTTGAATGTAAGACTATTCCTTTGCCAGGTCTTCATCTACAGTGCCAACCCTTTTTCATGCTTGATGTAGGCCTAGTCCTCCATGTAGGCATTCATCATCTCTGTGATAAATCCATCAAGTAGGTACATCTCAGGAATTATTATATTCCTCTTACGAAAACCTCATCATATTCAAATCATCTCATCGTCACACAGCGCACATCCTAGATACACATAACACAGCACTCACATTCATCAGCATGGTAGGACACACCTGCTACCATCTAGAAAAATGCTTCCAGCACTTACATCCACCAGCATGGTAGGACACACCTACTACCATCCAGGAAAGGCTCCAGAAATTACATCCACTGGCATGGTAGGACACACCTACTACCATCCAAGGAAAGGCTTCGGCACTTACATCCACCAGCATGGTAGGACACACCTACTACCATCCAAGAAAAGGCTTTGCACTTACATCCACTGGCATGGTAGGACATGCCTACTACCATCCAGGGAAAGGATTTACACTTAAATCCATAGACATGGTAGGACACACCTACTACCATCTGGGGAAATGATCTGCACTTATATCCATTGGCATGGTAAGACACATCTACTACCAACCAAGGAAAAGCTTTGTTCTTACATCTACCAGCATGGTAGGACACACCTACTACCATTCAAGGAAAGGTTCTTCGCTTACATCTAACCATGGGAGGCCCAACCTGCCACCATTGTCGGAAAGGTTCATGTGTATATGCATCTTCCAGACTAATCACTTCCCTTTGGAGGGAACCTCTATTTGAAGAACACCAAGCTTCTCTCTAAAGTACTCGAACTTCACTCTTGCCATTTTTAGCATAGAATCACATCAGGGATGATTACGTCCAAGGATAAACTGTGAGCTTTGCTAGTACTGATTACAATCAAGGACAACCTACATGACAAATTACATCTGAGCAACCTATGATCTTCGCCAGGATTTTACGCTCAGACAAGTTATCTCACCGGCTATGATATAACTCATCACTCCCTCTTTCGAGAGATCTCGATCTGGATCACATACTAGAGCTTCACTACTCCTCTCTACATCATACAAAAATGCAAGTCATATCAATCAAATCAAATAGTATCTTTCAAAAGAAACATACTACCTCACAAATAGTTGAGCAAGTGGCAACGGCTGTACTCAACGCCATGTAGGACTGCATCCTCCCAAACCAGTAGCCCATATTGCATCTCAAACTGAAGAAGAAACCCAAGGTTCTCTTCTTCTCAGTGGTGCTACCAATCTGAATGAAAATAACCAAGCAGGTTAGTCTCTTGATTTGTATCATACTTGACCCCATACTCAACTGTACCCTTCAGGTACCTCACTACATGCTTTGCAACCAGGTGAGCATGTCTCGGATCCGTCAGGAACTGGCTCAGGTCGTTAACAGCAAAGCATGTGTCTAGTCTTGTATTCATCGAGAACATAAATGAACAAATCATCTAACGATACATCATGGCATCAACCATATTAGATGAACCATCACTCAATAGCTTCATGTTCGATGCCATAGGTGTGGCCATGTACTTGCAGTCCATCATCCCAAACCTCTTCAGGATCTCCACTGCATACTTCCCTTGTCCAAGGAAGATTCCATCCATACTCTGCCACACCTCCATGCCTAGAAAGTAGTGCATCATACCCAAGTCCTTCATATCGAACTCGGAAGCAAGTCTCCTTCTTCAATCTTTAATGAGTTCCTATTTTCCTGTCAAGAATATTAGTGATTAAGAAAAATATGAAGATAATTGAACTTTAAAACTTTAATCCATAATGACAATGGATATAAATCACATGAATACTTCAAAGATACAAATCAAACCATATAAAATAGGATATACCCTAGGAAAACCCTCCACTAATTCAGAGGATGAAAAACCCAGCAAACGATCTTAGAGTATGATTGATTAGTAGAAAAGAATGATTACACCACAATATAAAATTGCTTTCATTGAGCACCAGAGAGAGGAGATCTAATGGAACATTGTATCTAACTTTCCAAGTGCATGTCACTTTAATAACAAGTCAAATTATGTTTTACAAAAAAAATAGAATGATTGCATATATCAGCAACTTGTTAACAGTTAGAACACTGATCCATCTTTAATCATGCACCCCACACTAATTTGGTGTCAATCTAGTACTCCATAATTATCTCCCACAAGAATATATGCTCCTTCCATTAATTAAAAAAATCTAACTGAGTTGTTAACTAAGTTGAACTAGTCGCACTCTCCCTGTTGCTCTTTGTTTTCCAGGCTATGGGCTCTCATGATCAGCTCGAGGCCTTCAAGGCTTTTGTTCAAGTTGTCGTTCCTCAGGAAGCTTATCACTCTCCCTCCAAGTTCATGAAAAAGATGAATGAGATCCCTTCTCTAGAGCTCTCTCCTATGGATCCATGCCAGAAAGAGCTCATCCTCTTAGAGAAATCCCTCATCAGAAAGTTTACAAGGTTGTGGCCCAGCCCTAAGGTGGTGGAGCTCTGGAACACAGAACATTGGAACCCTATTCTGCAAGGACATGTCTCTCTCTTCACAGTTGGAAGGGGGTTTTTTGTTTTCCTGTTTATGAATAAAGAAGAAAGATATTTAGTCTTTCGATCGGGTCCCTTCTTCATGGGATCGAGAGGGTTTTTCTTAGCCCCGTTGACCCTAGGGTTTAACCCAGAAGTAGAGATCATTGTCGCTCCTATCTGGGTAAGACTTCCTAACCTCCCACTTCATATTTGGGGGGAAAACACTTTGGTGGACATTGGTAATAAGCTAGGATGCTATCTAGATAGTGCAGAACCGAAAGTGGGTCAGTTCATATGTGCCCGCATCTGCGTAGAGATAAATCTAGAAAAAGGGCTTCTGGACGCCCTAAATCTCACATTAGGAGAATGGAGCCACATCCAAGAACTAGATTATGAGCAGATTCCATTCAAATGCAATTTTTGTCATGTATACGACCACTTCGCCAAAAGTTGCCCCAATCTTGAAGAATCACAGAAACCAACAATTCCCTCTACTCCCAAAGATCCAGAGTTCTAGAAGGTCACTAATTGACGTCGTCCTCCCAGACGAAAGGAACCTCAAGCTTCTCAGTACAAGGGCTCTCCTCAATATCCTTCTCCTCTTGCTGAATCTCCATGGCAGGAAAACAAAAAAAAACTTTGAAGTTCTCCAGGAATTTGAAGCAAAAGAATATGAAGCTGCGGATGTTCCAGAGCAAGGCGATCCCTCGGGTTCCCCTGGCCCCTTGGAGATAGCTGAACAAGCTTCTCCAAAACCTGCCTCTTTAGGTTCTAAGAAAGACCCCAAATCTTTGGACCACGAGACTCCATCCCATGCAGGATTGGCATCCTTAGTCCCTTCCTCTGGGTCAGAAGGAACCTCTAATTCTGAAGACTTCTCGGCCCTTTCTCCTCCCCTCTCCAGAGGGCGAAAGACAAACAAAGAATGAAGAGAAAAGGAAGCAGACTCAAATATTAGCTCGAGATCCTAGAATCAATTGGACCCTTTCATTAAGGGGCATTTCACCTCCCCGTATAATTAATGTTTTGTTTATGTATCCTACTCAGGTCACAATTCGTGAGAGTTTACTCTTGCAAGCAAATGTTTTATTGAAAAATCCCTAGAAGCATTTGGGACACACCTCTCAAAGTATTCATAAGAAGGCTGAAAGCACTGTTAGAGGTCATCAACCTTCTTTTTCTGAACTCCCCCTTTGTAAGCTTGGATGGCCTACAGTCATTTTAATCAATCAAAATTTCTTAGTTTCTGTTAAAAAAAAATTTGAACTGAACTAAATGGAACTGAAAAGAACTGAATGCAACTAAATAGAACTAAATGTAACTGAACAAAAATGAATGTAACTAAACAAAACTGAATGTAACTGAATAGAACTAGTGCATCTCCATCAGTGTTTATTTCCAATAACCACTTGCATAAATTAAGGATTTGATTCCTTAATTAAATGAACTTGTTTACCATAACTAATACTCTACTGATATCTAATCAATTCAATTTTACTTGGTGGTATTACCACCTAAGTTGTACTTAGTGGTGATCCTGGTGAACTGGAAAAAGATGATTTGTTCTGACTTCAGAAGACCTTCGGAAGTGCTTCTGAGAAGTGCGTGTTGTACTATATCACATGTTCATACTCCATAGGGGATTTGTAATAAAATGTTGTAGCATGATAGTGTTTGTAAAAGACTCGGTCTCTTAGACTTTATTTGTCAATCCGATCAGCCCAGGTTGTTTTTCCCTTGGTTATTATTGGTTGTTGAATAAATGACTGATAATTTCTGAGTTTTTCACTCAATACCTCCAAATTTGGGGTGGTCGGCTTGGCATTTAGTCCCATTGAGGTTATTAGAGTCTATGTGTCAATGTATAAACATGCTAGGAATCATGGTCGAGTCATATGAACATGTCTAAGTCCCCCTAGGTTTTAATTTTTTCTAATTTTTTAAGTTTTTTTAATTTTAATTTTTCCACAAAACTTAGGTTATTTTTTAATAGTATAATTGGAAAAATTGGTTTTGTAATAAAAGTGGGATAGAAAATTAGTTTCAGCCATTGGGGTGCTCATTTTCAAGCTCAGATCACCATGCAAACCCATCAACCCAGTTTTCCTAAGTTTTGAGTGATTTGTCCATCACTCAGGTTAAAAATCCCTAAAAATCAAATATTGATTATTTAATTGATAAATTAATTAAATAATGGAGAAAATTCAAAATCCTAAATCATTGGGATTTGCTCCGATTTGACTGAAATCAGTCTCATCGACTTGGGATTGATTGGATCTGACCATTCCTTGACAGAAGGAGCTGATATAGGATGAACAGAGAGTACATTATTGCATGCAATCTTGGGAATTGCACACTCTCTCTCTCCTCCACACGTGTGGGCTCATCTGGAGGAGTTTTGGTGGATGCTTCATTTAGCAGGTTGGGGTGTCATTTGGATCAGGTCTCCGATTGATAGTTGCACTTAGTGAGACTCAGATCAGGCTCAGTTAGACACAGATCAAGTCCATATTGACTCCACATGCAGCTGTAGTCTCTCTCTCCTTGGGAATTGTGCCCCCCTGGGCTAGATTTCCTAATTTTGTTATAAATAAAGGCACAGATTACCTCTTCCAAGCTAGTTAGATACAGATTGAGAAGTTGTTGCTATTGTATTGTATTGTTTACTATTTTGGAATAAAGAATCTTTCGAGGAAATATCTATGGTGTAATGCTCTTCATGTGTGGATGGTGATTGTCAAGTGTTTATGAGGTATAATCTGTGTTATTTATCTTTTCTTTCTACTGGTTAATTGTTGGAATTGAAGGAGAGAGCTATCTCCTGTTGGGGTAAGAGATCATTCCAGTTTTATTTATGCTCTTACTGTTCTCTGGTTTCATATCTCTTGGAGTTGCATGTATTTTAAGTTTAATTGCATGCTTTCCAATGATCTTTTTCCAGCAGCACCTATGTTTTATCCATCTATTTGTGCAAGGATTTATGAGTTGTAGGTGATCTCACTTGTATAATGGGTTGATCTAGTTTGCATATTCCTCATCTTTAGGATCTTTGGACAACATAGTCCCTCAGTGTTCCACCAAAGCAGACTCCAAAACCCACATTCTCAGGCTTCCAACACTCTTTCTCTTTCTTCCTCCTTCAAAAATCAAATTTTTTACTTGGTTACTTTGTTTACAAGCTTTGTCATTATTCAGATCTATTATATTAAATTAAAACTTACATAGATCTATTATTTCAAGGCTCATAATCTAGATCTCATTCCTAAAAAGTTTCATAAAGCATTCTAGATCTAGTTTAGGGAAATCGTCTGTTTTGCATGGAAATTTAAAGAGAACCAATAGTTTGTATGCATTAGATTCATGTTTATATTTTTAAAAGATAAAATCCATCAATCAGTGGACATCTCATTGGATTCCCAAACAGAAATCCAAGATCCCAAGGAAAGTTGGCTTTCCTTGGTTCCTTTTTTTACAGTTTTAACTTAGTTTTTTTGTTTAAAGTAGGCTGACCCAAAGGTACTTTCAAAGTGATTTTGGGAATATTTAATTCTAATAATATCACTGTATTTTAGCAGGAATAATATAAATAGGAGGATATATTGTTCGAAAGTGGCTTTTGGATCATCCGAATCCCCCTAGGGGTCTCCCTTTTTACTGTAATTTTTAATTTTGGGCAATTTGTAAGATCTTGGTTTCATCCTATATAAGAACCAAGAATATGTAGATAATTTTACTAGTATTGTAATAGCATATGATAAAAAATTTCTCCAAATAGGCTCTTTCGAGCCCATTCCCCATCCCCCCTAGGGGGATTCGCGTCTTTTATGTCGTTTTTTGCAATTTATTATTTTTTCTTGTTCTAGATTAGTTTCATTGATGTAGAATAACATGATTTTATTAATTTATTATATATATAATATTACAGTATCAAATTAACTTTAATACTTACCCCACGACTTCCCAATTGACCTGAAAGGGGAAAGAGATGCGCGGTAGGACTAATTAGAAAACTTGTGGTTTGGTTCCTTTTTGCTACTTATTATTAATCTCTGTAAGAAATATTTTAAAATCAACCCTTTCCTTGATTCCCCGATTGAGGTCCACTTGGTCCGAAAGAGGTTCCTGGAAGGTTTTTCTTTCTAAAAACTCATCCTTTAAAATTTGCTAAAATTGACAAGACTCCGATGTGTATGCTCTGTACTTGGATTTGGTTCATTCCATTAGTCAAGATACATCAAAATAAATGTGAGTGACTAGATTAATTAGTCTTCACCTTCCCCAATTAACCACCATCAGGAAAAAATCCAATGCCTCGATCAAACTGTCAACAGTGGAAAAATACCCCAAGGGAAGTGGGAACTCCTAGACAGTGACCTCGGGGCGTCGATATCTATTACACCTTCAGGTGTATTATGAACACAATCTTGGAGATTCCATTCGGCCCACACATTAGTTGTGGGTAGCCGTGAAGGTTTATTTTTGGACATACTCCAAGTACCCCTTGGGTATATCTGGAGTCCCCCCCTTGCCTAAATTAATCAATTCATATTTCACATTAACTTAAAACGTACCAAGAGGCAATCGCAAAACATTCACTCCAAGCACACACAAGTACTTTGATTATTTTATGACTCCATTTTTAAGGCACTGGTTCTATATTTAAATCTTTTAATATATATATATTGTGTGTCAGCATTGTGCTTTCGTGTGCTCATTTTTTTATCCTGTCTTCTATGGTTATTAATGTTTAATTTCAAACTCCTAAACAACTCATTCAGTCTAAACATCATCATACTAAAGTAATTTTTCTTAGTAACTTAATAGGGTCTACCCCCCTTGGCTTCGTTAGCAGGTGAGCCTAAATGGAGGAGTCAAGAACAAGCTGACAGCCTTGACTCGAGACTTGCCCCCAAGGACACACCTAGTGTGTTATCTTCCAAAATAAATTTATTTTCAATAAGCTCACTCATACAATTTAGTTTTTGATAGGATGAATATTTCAAGTCATATTATGAAAAACATTGGGGTGACTAACAAAGTTGGGATATCTGATGTTCTATTATTGGATAAATTTTAAAGTTTTAGCTTTCGATGGCTTAGGCAAGATTTTCAAGAGCTCATTAGCCACCGAAAAGCCTAGCTTTCAGCAGCTAACAGTTTAACGCAGGACCATGATTATCCACCAAAATCTCGCTCATTATGTTATTGGTTAAATTCTGGTAAAAGGACTTTCGGTGGCTTAGGCAAGCTTTACAACAGCTCATTAGCCACCAAAAATCTTTGGTTTCGACAGATTAACGAGGGTTTTCTGAAGGATGTTGACCACCGAAAGCAAATGAAATACGTTGGGGAAAAATTCAGTTTTGGTGGCTTAGGAGAAAGTGTTGGTGGTTCATTAGCCATTGAAAGCCTAGCTTTTGGAAGCTAGCAAACAAAACCCTAGATACTCATAACCACCGAAAGCAAATGAGATACGTTGTGGAAGAAAGAACGTTTGAGTGGCTTAGGCGAACATGTTGGCATTTCATTAGCCATAGAAAGACCAGCTTTTGGCAGCTAGCGAACTAAACCCTAAAGTCTCTTAACCACCAAAAAGGACAAAAAGTGAAAACGGTTGTCTGCATGAGGCCTGCCATAATTTAGCATGATTAACCACCTAAAAGTTTATGGAATTGCAGTAAAGCATGATTTGATGGCTAAGAAGTAATTATTGATCTCAAAATACTAATGGAAATATAAACCCTATCCTGCCCTCCATCTGTCCCACGACTGCAGTAAACCTCCATTGAATGCCAAGTTCAAATTTAAAATGACTGAGTGATATGTCTCATCGATATCACCAGAGGCTATCATCATCTCACTCAAGCACTTACCAATTATTTATCCCCTTAGAATTAGCGCCATACTTCCAGTACACTCCACATTTATCTGCATGGATTCTCACTGAGCCTAGCCTTCTCTGGATCTAGCATTGTAGTATCCTTCCCTAGGGTTTGAATTTCAATTTTGCAGGAGCAGGAAGGAGGACCCTCTCAAAAAACCCAAAACACGGGTTTCCATGGCTAAGCATGGTTTCAAAACAGTCTCTAATCCATCGAAAGCAGACTTTCGGCAGCTAATACCGAAATTTCAGGGCACTCTAAGCCACCGAAAGTGGGGTTTTACTGCGAAAAGTCACTTTTTGAAATAATTATTATGAGCGCATGGGGAAGAATTTTTCAAAACACTCAAAGGTTTTTGTTCCTAACATGTTGATAACAATACCCTCTCTCAGTTTTCCTACAGGTAGTTCAGATTGGGAGACTCGAATCCATCACTGAGCCCTAATTTTCGGATCTCGGAATTTCCATATCTGGAAAATGGAAACAAATTTCAGATATCTGGAAAATGGAAACAAATTTCAAAACAATGAGAGAGGATTTTTTCTCACAACAACCCAATATACAAAAAAATATTTCAATTTATATACAGTTGTCACATATTTGAAGGAAAAAATCCATCTCTGAGCCCCAGGTTTTCAGCAGTTTGGCCAAATTTTTAGGGAAAAAGTTGACCTAACAGGGCAGGTGACAGCAGAACAAGAAGATTTTCCTTCACCAACACCTAATAAAGGGTAGGATTAACAAGTAGCAGAGACCTCCTCCAGCAAACCTAGGTCTCAAAGAGGAAACAAACTCCTAGAGCAAATACATAAATTAGAAGTTCTAGACATGGAGATAAAGAGTAATAATGCCATGTTAACCAAGAGGAATAAGGAGTTGCACAATTATGTCCTGGAGATGATAGGGATGTATGCCATTCTTAAAAAGAGAAATCTAAGATACATGCAGGACAACACCAGGCTATACAAGATGATCAGGCTTCTGAGACTGCAGGTGAAGAATTCCAGATCAAACCCTAGCTCTCAGACTCATTATGCACTAGAAACCCTAGCTGAAGCAGTAGTAAGCCTTCAGAATCCATAAGCAATCCAAGAGGCTGCTGACTTTCCAAACATTGGGCAAGTTGAAGAAATACTAGAATATCAACAACAAAACTGAAAAAGATGAGTTGGGAGGTTAATGACAATTTTGCAAAAAAACAGGGCTTTCGGTGGCTTAGGCGGACGCAAAAGCGGTTCATTAGCCACTGAAAGCAGCGCTTTCGGCAGCTAACAGACCCAAAATTTTGATTCCTTAACCACTGAAAGAAAAAAAGGAACATAATCAAATTTTGGCACAAAAGGCCAATTTTGGGCAAACATAAATATCTCAGGGACGAAGTGTAAAAGCTAAAAGTTGCTGAAGTGCACCATCAAAGGATGTCTGTTCTAGTTTTGGGGATACATCAAAGAGGAGAGGGTCACAAAACCCTACCTATTTTAACCAACAGTGGCTCATCCATCAAAAGACCAGTTATAGCTTTCCTCTAGTACTCACTGCAGTCATCAAAAGGTTCAAAGAGTGAACAAGTGTTAGAGTTAGTTAAACTAGTAGTTAAATTAGGGTTTCTGACCTAATTTTACAAAAAACATTAATTTTATCTATTTTTAGTAAAACAAATAAAATTTTTAGGATCTGAATATTTTTGTAAAGACTATAAATCCTAATACTTATGTTATAGAAAATCTTCAACTTCGGGGACTTGTAGACCATTACTATTATCAAGATTCTCATATTGCTCATGACCTAATATAATCTTTTTTGCTATCATATGTTCAACTTTCATTTCTTGTCTTTTCTATGCTTATGCTTGAATGTGTTATTCAGGTTTATTCATGTTACTTTATGTCTGATAGCTGTCATCCTATTGGCATATTGATGATTTGAATTATAAGCACTTTCCTTGTTATGATTAGCCATTTATATATATCTGTTTTATGTATGAATCTACCAGCATGATAAGTTCTCCATCTCTGCACCATATTATCAAACCTCTGAACAGTGGTAGTTAGAAGCCTTATCCTTGATTGAGTTTCATGCATGTCTTGAGAGTGTGAGGTCCTGTAGGTCACCTGACTTGATCCATTTAGAAAACCATAAAAACATTTAAGTTACCAGGAATCCTTGAGCTTCAACCTAGAGGAGTTTCCTGGAGTGATAACGTAGTGGCTTGAATATTTCTGCCACATTCCCCCCCCAAGTGTGTGAAAGGCGAAAATAGGTGGCAACATATGCAATTCAAATTATCTCTCTGTCTATATGCTTATATTAAATATCTATGCATGGTCCATATGTGTTTTCATTAATTAATCATATCATACTCATAATATGGTTCCCGAACCTATGATCATATGTATTTCCCCTGGTCATATAGTCATATGCTAAAGTAAATCACTCTATGGGTAGCTAATCCCTAAAGGAGACTTGTAGCACCAGTTGAAAATGACTAGCCATACATCACATAATGTATCTACTTTAACACAGTAAAGTACTCCACCTCACAACATGAGGATATTTGTATAACTTGATATTACTCACAATATTTACAACATCACCACCTCAATCATATGAGGATATTTGTAGGACTTGATATTACTCACAAGACTTTACAACGTCACCACCTAAATCATATGAGGATATTTGTAGGACTTGATATCATTCACAAGTCTACTATCTTGATATTACTCATAAGACTGGAGAATGACTCCTTATGCTATAATCTCAACAAGGAACAAGTCATCGACATATAACAAAAGCATCATTGGTCTTCCACCTTCAACCTTGAAGTAAAGGTTGGAATCTGATTTAATCTTAGTAAATTATAGAGCCATCAGTAAGTTGTCAATCCTATCGTACCATGTCGAACCTAAGGATCTTCTGCAATCACTCCCTCTGAAGTGAAGCATTCTCCCTCTTCCTTCTGTACTCTATGTATTGAAACATTTTGTAATGGAGTGACAAGTAGCTTCCTCTGATACTAGTATTCTATGCATCCATATAGGGACACTTGATATCAAGATCCTGTATCTTGAACTTTGTTGAAAATTTCTTCTCGCACCCATATGTGAGCTTGTCATCCTATATAGTCTTTCATCTTCAACCTTGTAGCAAACGTTAAGATCTTCATCACTCTAGGTGGTCTTCAACCTCCTTATGTAACCGTATGTTCTACCCCATGGGTGCCTTCTGAGCTCGTACAAGTCCTTTAATTTTCACACATGAGTCTTCCTATCATATGTCTCATCTCATAGTGGCTTCTCTACGTATACTTGACTCATCACTGGTGCAAATTTCTCTTCGTAGTCTATGCCTTCTTTCTGTGAGAAGTCTCGTGCTACGAATCTTGCCTTGTTTCCCACGATGTTTCCATCTACTGCATGTTGGATCTTGTAGATCCATATGGAAGACACTATGGACTTCCCTTCAGGTCTCAAAATTGCATCCTAGACATCATTCTTCTTGAACCGGTATTCTTTGATCATAGTCTCCTTCCCTTTCTTCTTGTCTACTTCTTTATATCTTTGAAGGCTCTGCATCAATGATGTCGCTCAATAGTGTCACATAACTAGAGTGTATGTGAGGCCTCTTTATTTATTTGGAAGTATCATCATACTATTTTTCAACTTGGATTATTTCTCGTGACCAATGTGGTCTTCCGATCTCTCGAGGTGGATCTACTGTTCTCTTTATATTCTTCTAAATCTCTTTCTTTCGCTATGGTGTCTTTGACCCGAGAAGCTTTAGGTTCCTCTTCTGAATTGTCATTACTTGTTATTTGGAATGATATACAAGTCAAGTTCATTCTCATGATTAGAAACATATCATAAAATCCAAAACATATTAATAGTGACAAATATATGTCATGTAGCCATGCGACTATTTTAGCCAATGTTGAAACATTCACCCATATCATGTATACATACAATAAATTCTACATGCATTCTACCTTAATGTTATTAAGATTGTGTACTACTCCTAATATGCCAGCAAAGGGGTTTCAATCTAGTTAAGTATTAATGGAATGTTGTACAAAATCATTGACTTCTTACCCATCATTTGCAATTCAGTAGTATAAAAGCAAATACTCAAACATGCATAACATATCAATTGAATATAAACAAATGCATAACCAAACAATATAGTGAAATGACAACTGAATATTTATCTTTATTTGTTTCATGGTAGACTCCTTCTTGAGCCTTCATCTTCATCATCATCTTCATTCATAATAATGATCATTTCTTATCCAAATGCTAAGATGGATAAGAGGTTCTTCAAGAATTGATTCCTTCATATTCATCATCGCTTAAGGGATGTTCTATGAATCATCAAAGCCTGATATTTAGTTTATCCCATATTCTCTTCTCTTATTATGATTCGAGATTCTTCTTTTATGCACTCTTCCCAGATTATTTTGAAGGTAATCACTTCCTTCTGGCACACATTCCTTGAATGAATAAATCCCATGATATTGGGAGTCCATTCAAGGTGGTTATAACAATCTCTTATTTTTCTTCGATTGCTTCATCATAGCATCAAACACTTCCTTTTGGTGTCTTCAAGGATGACACATGAAGGATGAGATGATGTTTAATAGAGTATGCAATGATTCTCTTGGCTTTAGCCTTAGCCTCATCTCCCTCTGGATCTTAGAACTTCCTTACTGAAATACTGATTCAAGTCAATTTCTTCAAGGATCACGGAAGTCCTATACTTCCATACTCAACAGTTCTCATCTTCACCAAGCTTATCATCAAGCTGGTGTGATTAGTCATTTTGAAATAAGAACCTCAAATATAAATAGAAAAAATTTAGATCTTATCGATTTGAGGTGTTCGTCCTCATCGTGGAGATGGTAATCTAGGGTTTGTCAAAGAAACCCTAATTTTCAAAAATTGGAATTTCAAACTTCTTATTGGAAATAAATATGGGCCTCTTCAATACAAGTTGTCCAATGTACTCCTTTTTCTGAAAATAGTGGATCAAACCTCCCGGAACAAAAAGCCCTAGTTTTCCAATTTCTTCTGTAGAAATGACTAATATTGATTCTGTTGTATCTCTAAAGTTTTGGATCCTTAAGGCCTAAAACTTCTCACTATGATATAGCGATAAGTATTATTTCCAACCCACAGGTTAGAGTAGAAATGGAATCTCCAAGTGGGACTTATTCTAATTTTCCCAAGGTGATTGTTTTGGGGACTGTTCAGCATAGCGAACTTGTACAGACTACCACATGTCACTGTTTCACATTCTAGGTTTGAAAAGCGTACCACATAAACTAAATTCTGTGAACTACCTGCAACATATTGAGAAATTTCATTTGGACCTTCATATCCCGAGATATAGCAAATATCCTTAGGTCACTTGTTTATGACTGTATTATGGAGGAGGTTGGAACCCAGATCTGGACGTTACCCTATCTCCTGAGGTATAGAAAATATGAGGCTGGAACATTTACAAAGTGTATAGCACAAGTTTCTCTTTGGCCTGTAAGAATTTTGGCTTCTAATCCTTCTCCAATACCACGTTATAGTGAAATTTCTAGGATTACTAAATTCATTCTTCTAGGGTTTTCAGGCATGAAACCCTAATCTCCATTAGTTGCCATTGCAGCTGTATTTCGGCTATACAATGAAACTTCTCTAATTCAAAAACCGATACCACAAATAGATGAGCCCTAGTGAGGTGAGTTATCCTAGCCCTCCTTGCTTGATGATATGTGGAGAGAACACCTTCAACTAGGAATCCCTAGTTCACGCAGCTTCATAGTGCCTTCTTTCAGAGAGGCTCTAATACCATGTTAAATTTTATTAAGATCTGATTAGATTATCTAGGATCTTTATCTAAAAGAATAATAAGTACAACAAAATGCATAAGATGTAAAGTATGCATAATACATAAATATTTTCATCAGGGAAACCATAAAGGAGAAATCCCCGTAAACTTTTTCAGAATAGTAAGATGATCAAAAGCAGTAATAAGAAATCTTCAACAACTATCTTTCTCTCCTCCTTTTATTGTCTCTCTCTTATACGCCTGTTGGCAGTCAGCAACAACCCCTTCATTTCTCATTAAGATGAAGGGAGATCATCTCATTTTATGGTTTACCTATAAAAATTATAAAAGAGCACCTTCAGAATATTTGATTCTGAAGGTACTCTCAATTGAGGAAAAGTAAATGACATGTTAGAAGTTGATGAAAACATGTTTATAAACTTGGCAATTAGCAGCTGTCAGTTAAATAAGTCAGTTTAATAAATTTTTATATAATAAATTTGATCATTAAGTTAAAGTTATATGATTTAAGAAACTTGAAAGGATAGTATGCCAAAAGGAAATCAATAAAACAAATTTCGAGTTTATTTTAAGCTTGATATAAACTCCTAGAACTAAAGGTGACTTATCAAATCAAAACTCTTATTTAAACCTAAAGTTCATATTTCATGAAGTGCCTTACCATGACTTTGTAAAAATTATATATACGTAGTTAGTAAATAAATGACTATCATATGGGACTTTTCATATATTATGGTTTTATCACTTGGTATCCTATCAAATTTAATTTCGGATATTAATCAATGGGATTTTGGAAATATTTAAAAACTAAATCTATGAAATTGTATGTATACACATGATATAAATATTAAATCAAGTCATTAGCTAGTTGACATGCTAAACATTAGGGTTTATGATTCCGTTCCTATATCGCCTTGAATACTACCACCTTTTCACGCTAAAACTGGAGAAGACCATTCATAGATAGATTTTACAAGATCCATCTATCAAATTAATAATGCCTGCTACTTAAAACGCTGCGTTGGCATGGAGATGTGGCTTACACCTTATAATTAACTAACAGCTATGAATATATTGATGATTCATATCATCAGGATTTAATGTTGATATTCATTCCACTTCGTAACGATGTACGTGCTCATTATGACCACTGTGTGTAATAAATATTTTGGTTTACGATCCATCAATCAAACGATCCCTGGTATGTCGATTTGGTTAAATTTTACTGCTATTCGTGGCTAAGTCGTGGTTAAGCATGCATCTATCATAACAGAACGTTGGCTATAGCACTCATCATTGCTAAGGTTCGGCTAAAAATGGCCAATTCCAGAGACCTCATATCTATTAGTTTCGAAGCATGTGAAGTTTTCACATCATGTCATACACTTGGATACCTATCCCCTCCCTCTTCACATTGCCATTCAGTCCATCTCGAAACCAGGATATTGTTGAGGAGGTTATGGCTCCATTGAACCGTTTTGAAATCTCAAGTTCAGAGCTCGTAGAAGCAGATGAGAAGGTTGCCTTGCTATTTGAGAAAGTTGGTTGGGGGAAATTCTTTAAGTGTTTTGATGGCCATAACGTAGCAGTGACCAAACTGATTGCCATGAATTTAAAAGACGATGTTGTGCAGATAGGGGGTTTTAAGTTCGTTATTAACGAAGACAAAATCGCAAAAGCAACAAAGCTCCCACAAATTAGGGAACGCTGGTTCAAAGGTGGTAAGGTTAATAAAAATAAGTGCTTATCCTTGTTGCTACCATTATTGGATAATGCAAAACTGAAGATAGGGGTCTCTGTCAAGTTCCTGAAGCCTGAATGGCGAGCCTGCTACGAAATTTTGGTCAGGTATGTGTCCTGCGATGGACGTTTTTCTCACCTGCACTACTATCATCTAAGACTCCTATTAGCATTAAAGGGCTGTAGGCTTAATCTACCATTTTATCTGTGGCAAAGTTTGAAAAAGATGTCGCATGCAGTTCAAAATTTTGATAACCCTGATAGAAGTCTTTTTCACCATGGATTAGTTAAAATGATAGTGCGGCATCAATTATCTTTGAATGGCAAGTCATGTGATGAACTTTTAACTGAGTGTGATTTGGGGCTGACCCAATATTGGCTGAACCCCTCTCCAAAAACCTGTAGGAAATGGAAGGCTGTTGCTAAGCCTGAGATCATTAATGCTCCTGAGACCGAATCAGAGGGTAAAGGGCTTGAGGAAGCCAATATACCCATAGATACTGATATCAGTAATGAGGATGTTGGTAATACAGTCCCCTGTCACTCTGAAGCAGCTTTAAATCGATCCTCTCCTGATAAAAGTTATAGTACTCTTGCAAAAATAGAGGATAAGTTAACTGATAGCAAAGATATTAACACTGTTGATTGTAAAAATATATCCGAGCCAGTTAGTCCTCATAAACGTGGCAAAGATTCTATGTGTAAACTAGATCATTTAGCTCAAGTATGCTGCGATAAAGGAGGGTTTGAGTCGGACAATATTGTGTGTTCAAGGAGGGTTACTAGAAGTATGAACCATGTCCCTACAATTTCGGTTCCTATGGCTAAACGACAGGATACTCATCCTGCAGTCATCCATATTGAGGACGACGTTCCATCGTTGGTCCCTGATACTGTTCATGTAAATAATCCCACCTTTATGAAAGATAATGGTGCAAAATTGGGTAAGGCCGAGGTCGCTCCATCATGCATAGACACTTGCATTTCTGACCCTGAACCATATTTTATCAGTCCTCAGTCATCTGATCAAAACATTGACAACCCTACTCCTCCTCAGGAAGCCAATTCAGGTCACGAAAAATGAAGAAGAAACTCTGCAGCGAGTTCTGGACAAGGCATACTAGACCAAGATTACGGAATTAAAAGTTGAACTAAAACTATGTCAATCTAATGCATCATTAATAGAAGAAGAAAATAGGACATTCAGAGATGAGTTGTTGAGATGGATTAGCAGGTGGAAAGAGATGAATAACAAAAATAACCAGTATAAAAGGGCCAAAAAGTCAATAATAGGTATGAACTAGCATCTACTTGAACAAATTGAAAAACAAAAGTTAAAGATTATCAGGCTTAAAGCTAAATTAGCTGAAGCTAGGAGAGTAGTCGATATTCAAAGTAAAACTTGATGATTATTCTCATGGGTTGATTCGCTATCGAACAGGTAATAAAATATTTTGTTATGCATGCCTGTAAAATCGCAGATTTTGCAGGCATACATTTAAATTTTAGTTTATTTTGTTATATCTGTTCTAATTGATGTTTAATGAGATGCTTTGTTTGTTTAAACGCTGGTGGATATGTCATCATTCTTCTCCACGGTTACATGACGATTTCAATATGTTGGTTGGAATATGTGGCTATTTATTTAAGGTTGGAGTTTCAACAATGGCCACGAATTTACCAAGTACCTTTAAACCAGCAAACATTCAGGCTAGTTGTTTTATTGTTATAGTGACAGGTGTTTGATAAAAGAGATTCGTTTCTCTTTTATAGTTATAGGAACCCTATAATGTTGCATGTTGCATTGATGGGGAAAACTGAATCATAGTATTATATAAGTTAGGAATTTTGATGAACTAAGGGAGGGGTGACTAAAGAGAGAAATACTTGAGATATATTTTGTTACTAGTTTTATTTCATTACTGAAGTTGGATCTTTGGATGTGGGATACAAATGGAAATATATAGATTGATATCACTACTGGTATTTTTTTTTTGGATATACTTGGAATCTCAGTATATTATCTTCTACATTAATACTAATACAGTATGCTTTGTTATACTTGTGTTTAATTACAATTTTCACTTTGTCAGCTCAATATTGCATTTGAATTAATATATCTTTGTGACTGAATTTATTAGTATTTTTACTATAAATTTAAGCTATAAGGGTATACACTTATGTCTGTTATAAAAATATCATTTGTATTTTTAGAGTGATTTTACATTAGACATCATCTTTGATTCAAATAGCTATATTGATCATTAATTATTAATTAATGTCAGAACATCCCAAAATAGCTATAGCTGTATTAATTATTAATTAAAAAACAAAATCCCAATCGCCTCTCAACCTCTTGAGGACATAATTATTGAAAATTATACGTCAGCCTTTCCGAAATATTCTGGGATGTTTGTTAAGAGAGCTGGGAAACAACTTTAGTAGAAACTTTTGAGGAAGCCATTAAAGTCGAGAAGGATTCTATGTCCTATGAACCAGATAGAAGTGGGAAATCTGATTCTTTTCCTCGTAGGAAGACTGAAAAGCTCAATTCAGAAAAAGACAAAGCATTTGACATAGAACAGCTGCAAAATGCTATTCGAACATTAACCAACGAGGTTCTAGGGTTAAAGAAAACCAATTCTAAAGCTTCTCCTTCTAGGGGATATTTCAGAAACCAGTTTAGACAAAACCCAAATACAAATAATAAAAATACTCCACCTGACATAGCAGCAAACGAAGAGATTTTTAATACAATTCGAGTTGTTTTATCTTTGTCTGAAACTCCTTCTAGTCAAGAAATAACTGAAAACGAAGAAGAAGAGGAATCAAAAAATGATGAAGAATTAGAGGAACCTCAACAAGTTAACAGTCATTTCTGGGACAGTCTTGTGAAAGAACATGAGAGTAAAAGTCCTCCTACAGGACAACATCCCTACAATACTCATAGTAGAACATTTGCAAATACCCCCGGAGCTTCATCAAGTTCTACTACAAATAATGACAATAATAATTCACAACCTAACAAACAGACTCAATCTGGAAAACAAGTCCAAACAACCAAAGGTACCCAAACTATTCAAAATGCTCCAAGATTAGATTTACAATATGATATAATTGAATATTTAAAGAAGACTCGTGCAAACATTAGTATGTATGATCTTGTTCAAATCTACCCAATGCCTAATAGTCATGTTATAAATCCCGCAGCGAGTTCAATTATTCCTAATGCAAAACAAAGTGTTGCTGCAAACAGTTCTAATATTGATTCAACAGCGATTGAAAAAGGAAAAGCAACAGCTAACAAAGCTTCGCTGATAGGTAAGAATTCGAAATCAACCACACCTCCATTCTTACTTACCTTTGAAATTTTCAATAGGAATGTTCATAACAGCATGGTAGATTCCAAAGCATCCTCCAATGTGATGCCTTTATCAGTATGCAAGAAATTGAATGGGAAATATGTTCCATCTAATTCTCAAATAACTCAATTGGATAGGACAAATGTAAAGGTTGTGGGAGAAATGAAAGATGTCTTAGTCAGGATTGCTTGTAACCCGTCGGTTTATCAAATTATATATATTGTTGTTGTAGATATTCCAGATGCATATGGGCTGTTTTTAAGTAAGGATTGGTCTCAACAGCTGAACGGTTTCTTTTACACTGACTGGTCAACATTATGGTTACCTAAGAACGGAAAGTCAAATCAGATAAAGATAAATAGAGAAAGATATATGAAACATACTGTCACAGAACTGCATGATCCTAGTGAACCTGTTTTATTTTCAGATTGCATTATGGGGAATTACATGTATGAATTGGGATTCAGTAATTTTAAAGCTGAAAATTCTGCCTTTTTTGAAAATAAACAGCAATCTGAAATTAGTAATGTGACATATGTTTCTCCTAACTCTTCATTCAAGGAAACCATTAATGATGTAGATAATTTAAATATTGTGAATATTATAGAAAGCAAAGTGATTGTGCATAGTTCTATCTGGGCTTTATATTTTGATGGTGCGAAATCTAAAGAAGGAGCAGAAGCTGGTTGCCTACTGGTGGACCCTCAGGGAAATAAAACATGTATAGCTTGTAGGATGGAATTTAATTGTACCAATAATATGGTGGAATATGAGGCTTTAATTCAAGGTTTGAAAAAAGAAATTGATTTGGGAATCAAAGAATTAATTGTATATGGCGATTCCGAGATCATTGTCAGACAGGTTCGTAACTCCATTCACTGTTTATCTGAACATTTACAGAGTTACCAAAGAGAGGTATGGAACCTTATCTCACATTTTGATGCATTTAACATTAATTCTGTTCCTAGAAGTCAAAATCAAGAAGCATATTTGTTGGCAAACGTAGCATCAAAGCTAATTCCATCAGAAAATCTTACACCAGATTTCTTTTCTGTTGAATTGATCTTTAGGCCTTCCATACCTGATAATATATTTAACTGGCGTGTATTTGACAATGATGTGCAGGTACTGAATTTTCTGTTGAATGAGGATACCTTTAAATATTCAGCAATAGACGAAGCCACTCATGACGAAAATCTGTGGGATTTTTCAGTAATAAATGATTTTTGTTCAGTTGAAAAAGCTTTTGAACAGGTAAAACCAGTCCCTAATTCAGTACTAAGATTAGAAAAGTTCTTTGATCTGTAGGATAAGTTTAGGTCTGTTCCTAATTGTAAAACTAACATCTCTCAAATGAGGTATGAAACCATAAATTTAGGAACAGAACTAAATCCCCAAACTATAAATCTTGGAATAGATTGCAATCCTGTAGAAAAAACAACTTTTATAAAACTGTTTAAGGAATTTAAAGATGTCTTTGCTTGGACATATGATGACCTGAAAACCTTTAACACATAAGTCATGCAACATATAATTCCAATTAAACATGAGTCAAAACCTTTTCAACAGAAGTTAAGGAAATATCACCTGCCATCAGAACCAACAATAAAAAAGGAACTAAATAAATTGTTAGCTGCCAAGATCATTTTCCCCATCAGGCATACTCAATGGGTGACAAACTTAGTTCCAGTTAGGAAGAAAAATGGGGATATTAGATTATGTGTAGATTTTGGAAATATGAATAAGTCTTCTGAAAAGGATAATTATCCTGTTCCTCCCATGGAACAAATTCTTCAAAAGGTGTCTGGGGCTAAGATACTATCACTTCTTGATGGTTTCTCAAGGTACAACCAAATATTAGTTTCTTCAGATGATCAATTGAAAACTGCTTTTAGAACTCCATGGGGAACATATTCCTATCGCAAGATGCCCTTTGGGTTAATCAATGCGGGAGCAACCTTTCAAAGAGCAATGGATATTGATTTTAGAGGCTTAATTAACCATTCAATCGTCGTCTATTTGGATGATGTTACTGTATATTCTAAACATCGACCTGATCATCTTAATCATCTTAGAAAAGTATTTGAACGATGTAGAAAATTTGGAATATCCTTAAATCCTAAAAAAACAATATTTGCTGTTTCAGAAGGTATCTTATTAGGTTGTGTGGTTTCAAAGCATGGAATCATGATTGATCCTGAAAGAACCCAAGCCATTTCCAAAATAACATACCCTTCTAGCAAGAAAGCAATGCAGTCATTTCTCGACAAAATAAATTTTGTTAGGAGATTCATTCCCAGTTTCTCCGAAATCATTCGTCCTTTGCAAAAAATGATTAAGAAAGATACTGTTTTTAATTGGGGACAAAATGAAAAAGAATCATTACAGAAAATTTTAGAAGCCATTTCAGAAGCTCCTAGCCTTCTAAGTCCATATTAATAAAGATTTCATATTGTATACTTTTGCTTCTGATATTTCATATGCAGTAGTTTTAACCCAATTAAATCAACAAAATAACGAAGTCCCAATCTCCTTCATGAGTTCAAATTTCAAAGGTGCTGAACTTAATTACCATGAAGTCGATAAGAAAGATTTTATTGTTTTTAACGCTGTTAAACATTTTCATCCATATTTACTGAAATCTAAAACGAAAATAATTGTCCCTTATTCCTCAGTCAGAAACTTGTTAGTACAGAAAGACTTAGGTGAAAAGAGGGCACCTTGGATGACAGCTCTTCAAGAATATGACTTAGATATTAAACCCTTGATGATAGTTAAAGGTCAAGGATTACGTTAAATTAGCTTCTCATTTACCTGATGATAAAGCTGAAATTGTCATTGATGAGGTTTTACTTACCAGAGAAATTTATTTTTATCCACCACCTCAAGATTCCTGGTATACAGACATACGGATACTTTTGGAAACAGGAGCTGCTCCTGATTACTTAGAACCAAAGAAGAAAAGAGCACTCATATTGAAGTCTACTCCTTATTTATTAATTGATAATATCCTCTTTCGGAGAAATTCAGACGGAGTATACCTTCAATGTCTAGATAAAGATGAAACAGAAGTAATTTTGAAAGAATTGCATTCTGGACCAGCAAGAGGTCATTTTGGTGGAGAGACTATTGCACACAAAATTCTCAGGGCTGTCTATTATTGGCCCACCTTGTTTCGAGATTCCTATACTTTTGTCAGAAAATGCCAAGAATATCAACTTGCTGCAGGAAGGGTTAAAAAACCTGCTTGTCCTTCACAACTTGTTTCAGCTGAAAGACCCTTTCAGCAATGGGGTATTGATATAGTAGGTCCAATAAATCCTCCCTCATCTATGCAACACAAATATATAATAACTGCAATCAATTATTTCACTCGTTGGGCGGAAGTTGCACCATTAAGGGTTGTAAATACCCATCAGGTTATATTATTTTTGGAATTCTTTATCATAACCAGATTTGGTATCCCAGATTCCCTCGTCTTTGACAATGCTTCGTATTTTGCATCAATTGAGTTAACTCAGTTTTCTTTAGAGAAGGGAATAAGAATCAGGTATTCAGCTAACTATCATCCCCATGGGAATGGTCTAGCTGAATCAACAAACAAAAATTTATTGAAAATTCTCAAAAGAACTATTTCAGTTCACCACCGTAATTCACATACATAATTGGTCAATTCCCTTTGGGCAGACAGAGTGACTCCTAAGGCTGCGATAGGTAACTCACCATTCTTCTTAGTATATGGAACTGAAGCTATTTTACCACCAAATTTGTTCTTACCTTCATTACAGTTTGCTCAGTCTGTCCAAGATGAAGAGTGTCCAGCAATGGAAAAGAGAATTAATACATTGCTAAAACTGGAGGAAGAAAGAGAAAAGTCAAAAAAACATTTTACAAAACATCAACACATCGTGAAATCTTGGTTTGACCAATCCTTCAATTCTAATAGAGAATTTTAGGTGGGAGACTTAGTTTTAAAATGGGATAAAATGCACGAGGAAAAGGGAGATCATACTAAATTTCAAAAACTGTGGTTAGGTCCCTTTGTTATTTCTGAGAAAATAGGTCCAAGTACCTTTCGATTGCAAACACTTGAAGGACAGTCCAAAACTTTCCCAGTGAATGGATTGATTCTGAAAAAATATTTCTGTTAATATTTTGGTCTTAAAATGTATATAATTTGTTGGCTTTTTGTTAATAAATTTATATATTTGTATATAACTTATGTTTTATGTTATAATTTATATTTTTGTACATAAACTGAGTTTTAGTACAGAGAATTAAGGATAATGAGAAATTCATAAAATTCGAACATCATTCTGTTATTTTTAGCTAGTTTTAATTCTGTTAAGTCAAACATTTCAGACTGTAAAATTTATGTATATAATCAGTCAGTAATCTGCAGTTAGTAGCTGTAAAAATAAATGTAAATAAATAAAATTAGCTTGCTCATCAACCTGAAAAATTATGATACTAGATTGAAATCTTCTAAATTTTGTTCGGGATGATCAAATTTTCTTAAATTTGTAAAAGACCTTCATTGTTTTTATTTGTGAGTGTTTCTCAGATTATTCCTCATCTTTTTATTTTTCTTATAAAAGTGGGGATAGCTTATTTAATATCTTCTTTGAAGCTTTTACTTTTGAAAAACTCTTACAGACCTCTATCATCAGTCTTAGAAAAGTATTTATCATCTGAAAACTATTTAGGATTTGTTCCAGTCAATAAAATGCTAAAATGAGAGACGGAAGGTCTTAGTAATAAGCTGGTCCGATCAGAATCACAAATATCACTAGTATGACATTACTAGGAAACTAGTAATGGATTTTGGTTTAAAAACCAAAAGATAAGGGGTCTCATCACGAGCCAGCTGATTCATTTTCTGGTGATATTAATGAGTGACATTACCATTTGGTCACCATGCTGGGTAGTGATCTCTCATTTTATGAAATTTAAAAGATGAATTTGAAATAAAAACATAACTTTTAACTGAAGAATAGGAGGTCTCATCACGAGCCGGCCTAATCATGATCATCAGTGTTATCTGGAATAACTTCATTTCTGATCACCAGGGTGATGGCTTTTGATTTAAAAAATTAGAAGACAAGAGGTCTCATCACGAGCCGACTTGCTTATTTTAGACAGCTCTCATGAATGATACTATCACATTAGGACACCATACCTAGATAGTAGTCTTCAGTCAGAATAATTGTTTAAAGAAAAGAAAACAAAACAAAAGAAAATTATTATGTTACGGAACAGATTCTGGAAAGTTTTCAGAGAAGTAGATTTCTATATTCTATGATGATGGTGTAGGTTATTCTTACTATGAAGTACTTTGTTTCGATCAAGATATTTTTAAGTTTATCCCTAATCAAATTTCTGTTTCAAAAGATGGAATATTTCTGAGTTATACTTATGAGTATGAATAAAATAATGGTTTATGTAGATAAATAATTTTTGATTGTTTTTAACAGGTTTTAAGATTTCGTTTATATCATTTTGTATGAGCAGAGATAATTGGTTCTCCCAGGTTGTCGCCATTTGTTAGCAGTCAGCAACAACCCCTTCATTTCTCATTAAGATGAAGGGAGATCAACTCATTTTATGGTTTACCAATAAAAATTATAAAAGAGCACCTTCAGAATCTTTGATTCAGAAGGTACTCTCAATTGAACAAAAGTAAATGACATGTTAGAAGTTGATGAAAACATGTTTATAAACTTGGCAATTAGCAGCTGTCAGTTAAATAAGTCAGTTTCATAAATTTTTATATAATCAATTTGATCATTAAGTTAAAGTTATATGATTATATATGATTTAAGAAACTTGAAAGGATAGTATGCCAAAAGGAAATCAATAAAACACATTTCGAGTTTATTTTAAGCTTGATATAAACTCCTAGAACTAAAGGTGACTTATCAAATCAAAACTCTTATTTAAACCTAAATTTCATATTTCATGAAGTTCCTTACCATGACTTTGTAAAAATTGTATATACGTAGTTAGTAAATAAATGACTATCATATGGGACTTTTCATATATTATGGTTTTATCACTTGGTATCCTATCAAATTTAATTTCGGATATTAATCAATGGGATTTTGGAAAGATTTAAAAACTAAATCTATGAAATTTTATGTATACACATGATATAAATATTAAATCAAGTCATTAGCTACTTGACATGCTAAACATTAGGGTTTATGATTCCGTTCCTATATCGCCTTGAATACTACCACCTTTTCATGCTAAATCTGGAGAAGACCATTCATTGACAAAGTTTACAAGATCCATCTGTCAAATTAATAATGCCTGCTACTTAAAACGCTGCGTTGGCATGGAGATGTGGCTTACACCTTATAATTAACTAACAACTGTGAATATATTGATGATTCGTATCATCAGGATTTAATGTTGATATTCATTCCACTTCGTAATGATGTACGTGCTCATTATGACCACTGTGTGTAATCAATATTTTGGTTTACGATCCATCAATCAAACGATCCCTGGTATGTAGATTTGGTTAAATTTTACTGCTACTCATGCCTAAGTCGTGGTTAAGCATGCATCTATCATAACAGAACGTTGGATATAGCACTCATCATTGCTAAGGTTCGGCTAAAAATGGCCAAGTCCAAAGACCTCATAGCTGTCAGTTTTTAAGCATGTGAAGTTTGCACATCATGTCATACACTTGGATACCTATCCCCTCCCTCTTCACATCACCATTCAGTCCATCTCAATACCAGGATAGTGTTGAGGAGGTTATGGCTCTATTGAACCGTTTCGAAATCTCAGGTTTAGAGATCGTAGAAGCAGATGAGAAGGTCGCCTTGCTATTTGAGAAAGTTGGTTGGGGGCAGTTCTTTAAGTGTTTTGATGGCCATAACGTAGCAGTGACCAAACTATTTTCCATGAATTTAAAAGACGACGTTGTGCAGATAGGGGGTTTTAAGTTTGTTATTAACGAAGACAAAATCGCAGAGGTGACAAAGCTCCCACAAATTGGGGAACGCTGGTTCAAAGGTGGTAAGGTTAATAAAAAGAAGTGCTTATCCTTGTTGCTGCCATTACCGGATAATGCAAAACTAAAGATAGGGGTCTCTGTCAAGTTTCTGAAGCCTGAATGGCGAACCTGCTACGAAATTTTGGTCAGGTATGTGTCCTGCGATGGACATTTTTCTCACCTGCACTACTATCATCTAAGACTCCTATTAGCATTAAAGGGCTGTAGGCTTAATCTACCATTTTATCTGTGGCAAAGTTTGAAAAAGATGTCGCATGCAATTCAAAATTTTGATAACCCTGATTTAAGTCTTTTTCACCATGGATTAGTTAAAATGATAGTGCAGCATCAATTGTCTTTGAATGGCAAGTCATAGCATGAACTTTTAACTGAGTGTGATTTGGGGCCGACCCAATATTTGCCGAACCCCTCTCCAAAAACCTGTAGGAAACGGAAGGTTGTTCCTAAGCTTGAGATCATTAATGCTCCTGAGACCGAATCAGAGGGTAAAGGGATTGAGGAAGCCAATATACCCATAGATACTGATATCAGTAATGAGGATGTTGGTAATACTTCCCTGTCACTCTGAAGCATCTTTAAATCGATCCTCTCCTGATAAAAGTTATAGTACTCCTGCAAAAACAGAGGATAAGTTAACTGATAGCAAAGATATTAACACTGTTGATTGTAAAAATATATCCGATCCAGTTAGTCCTCGTAAACGTGGCAAAGATTCTATGTGTAAACTAGATCATTTAGCTCAAGTATGCTGCAATAAAGGAGGGTTTGAGTCAGACAATCTTGTGTGTTCAAGGAGGGTTACTAGAAGTATGAACCATGTCCCTACAATTTCGGTTCCTATGGCTAAACGACAGGATACTCATCCTGCAGTCGTCCATATTGAGGACGACGTTCCATCGTCGGTCCCTGATACTATTCATGTAAATAATCCCACCTTTATGAAAGATAATGGTGCAAAATTGGGTAAGGTCGAGGTCGCTCCATCATGCATAGACACTTGCATTTCTGACCCTGAACCATCTTTTATCAGTCCTCAGTTATCTGATCAAAACATTGACAACCCTACTCCTCCTCAGGTAGCCAATTCAGGTCGCGAAAATGAAGAAGAAACTCTGCAGCAAGTTCTGGACAAGGCATACCAGACCAAGATTACGGAATTAAAAGTTGAACTAAAACTATGTCAATCTAATGCAGCATTAATAGAAGAAGAAAATAGTACATTCAGAGATGAGTTGTTGAGATGGATTAGCAGGTGGAAAGAGATGAATAACAAAAAGAACCAGTATAAATGGGCCAAAAAGTCAATAATAGGTACGAACCAGCATCTACTTGAACAAATTGAAAAACAAAAGTTAAAGATTATCAGGCTTAAAGCTAAATTAGCTGAAGCTAGGAGAGTAGTAAATCTTCAAAGTAAAACTTGATGATTATTCTCATGGGTTGATTCGCTGTCGAACAGGTAATAAAAGATTTTGTTATGCATGCCTGTAAAATCGCATATTTTACAGGCATACATTTAAATTTTAGTTTATTTTGTTATATCTATTCTAATTGATGTCTAATGAGATGCTTTGTTTGTTTAAACGCAGGTGGATATGTCATCATTCTTATCCATAGTTACAGGACGATTTCAATATGTTGGTTGGAAGACGTGGCTGTTTATTTAAGGCTGGAGTTTCAACAATGGCCACGAATTTACCAAGTACCTTTAAACCAGCAAACATTCAGGCTAGTCGTTTTATTGTTATAGTGACAGGTGTTTGATAAAAGAGATTCATTTCTCTTTTATAGTTATAGGAACCCTATAATGTTGCATGTCGCATTGATGGGGAAAACTGAATCATAGTATTATATAAGTTAGGAATTTTGATGAACTAGGGGAGGGGTGACTGAAGAGAGAAATACTTGAGATATATTCTGTTACTAGTTTTATTTCATTACTGAAGTTGGATCTTTGGATGTGGGATACAAGTGGACATCTACAGATTGATATCATTACTGGTATTTTGTTTTTGGATATACTTGGTATCTTAGTATATTATCTTCTACATTAATATTAATACAGTATGCTTTGTTATACTTGTGTTTAATTACAATTTTCACTTTGTCAGCTCAATATTGCATTTGAATTAATATATCTTTGTGACTGAATTTATTAGTATTTTTACTATAAATTTAAGCTATAAGGGTATACACTTATGTCTGTTATAAAAATATCATTTGTATTTTTACAGTGATTTTACATTAGACATCATCTTTGATTCAAATAGCTATATTGATCATTAATTATTAATTAGTGTCAGAAAATTGAAATAATTATTTGTTTTCAGTTTCTTTGTTAAATTGTTTTCTAACAGAAGGATTTCTATTTAGATCATGCACTTTATCTTATGTTCATCATCTATTTAATTAATAATTAATATAGTATTTAGAAACGCTCTCAGCTAAGATAGGATAGATAAGAGTTAAGATAGTTCAGATTAAGTTTTATTTTACTACATTTCAGTTAACAGCTGTTTAATTGATTTGTGTAATTCTTAGCATAATTTTAACAGTCTTTATATTCAGAAAAACTCTTCAACAATTGGAGTCTTTCCTTAAGAAAGCAATTATATGACAATTTAGATAGTTGAAACTAATCATAGGATTCATTTAGGTAGAAATAACATTAGGATAGGATAGATTTTGCTGATTTTAATTTATCCTTAAGAGAAAAATCAGCTGGTAGCAGGACCATAACCTGCGAGGTTTTGCTATTCCAAACACATCGGATGTTGTTTTAAGCTGATTGTGTGGGCATAATCTCCTTGTTGGCCTAGGTCAAAAAATTAGGCCAACAACGCCTTAGAGAGTGTATGAGGTGTGCATAAATGAGGGAGAGCGCTTCCCTATTTATACCCTTTCAATTCACTGACCAAATATAGCACTCGAGCCTACATCTCATCTCACATGGGGCCCACTTCTCCTAGAGAGAACATAATTACAAATTACATTATGTTACACTGGGGACTATTTCCCCGACTTACAATAGAGGTTGTACCTCAAGGTCTAGACACAATTTAGACATCCCGTAAAGGGGTTAAACACACCCCCAATGGGGGTACAACAACATACAATAAAAATATACATCATAATATATTCTGAAGTTACAAATACATCAACACCACACACCTATGGTAGCCATCACACATGAGGATGATAACTGAGTGAAGTGTTTCTTTATTTTTATTCCAAGTAAGGATCAGGAGGCTCCTGTTAGAGGAGCTAGTTGGTAAGCTGACTAAGTCAATAAGCCGACTTAGTCGGTAAGCCGACTTAGTCGGTAAGCCGACTTAGTCGGTAAGCCGACTTAGTCGGTAAGCCGACTTAGTCGGTAAGCCGACTTAGTCG
>LPNX010510363.1:639562-732400 GCA_001517045.1 Pseudotsuga menziesii
ACTAAGTTGATCAGTCGACTAATTAGAGATTAGGTCGGCCACATAAGGTCATGTCGGTTAACCGAACCGACAGGTAGTTATTTGTAACTGTTTGTAAATCATATATATTAGGCTGTTGAGCCAGATGAGAACTCAGTTCAGTTCTATGATTTGTATGGACCCTTCCATTATGATATAATCTGTTATCATGCCTATGTGTTCTTATCTCTTGTCTCTGATATGTTTGTATGCTTTTAAATGTGTATTATTGGTAACCCCCTGTGATCCGTGATATTACAACATTGGTTTCGTTGCCGGTAGTACATATCTGAGATGAATACAAGCAGATGATATTAGAACAGGAGATTAAGGACTGGTGGGAGCATAAGATAGAAAATTACTTGCAGAATTACGCACGGAAAAATAGATTAATGACTGCCCAAGTGAAGGAAAGATTCTTTACCGAAACCCATGAGAAGTTTGTAGAATCAGTACCCCAGCTTTTGAAGAAACTTCTGGATGAAAAAGCAGAAAGCGACTAAATACCAACAACTACTAGAGAAACTAATTCCAGGGGGAAGAACAAACCTGTCGGAGTGGTTTGAAAAGATCACCAACGAATTCTGCGAAGAGCAAGCTATAGAAGAAAGAATTTCGGTAGAAACCATCTAGAATAAATTCTATACAGACCTTACCGAGCAGTTCCTGAGCTCCTTACTGACCTTTCTATTCAAATTCCTGATAGAAAAAGGAGTGGGTCATATCATCGAACCTCGTTCATTACTATGTGAACCGCCACAAAATTCTAACTAGGCCGAGAAACAAAAGAAGTCAAAAAAATTCATTGCCGAAAGGGAGTGGGAATATTTCTTAAGCAAGTAAACAGAACTATCTGAGCTTTCCAAAGTGTCGAGTAGGACATGGGGGGGTAGTTGGTCATATTTCAGGGTGAAGTAAATGGGATTCTAGTTGACTAACAAGAGTTACCACCACCAGCGATGAAAATTCAACCTAAGAAGGAAATTGAACAGACAGTGACACATAAAGGTACGATGGATTTACAAAAAATAGAGAGAGAGAGAAGAGGCTGAAAAGAAGGGAAGAAAGAAGAGAAAGAGCTATAGCACTGCAAAGAGGAATGAATACTAAGGTGACAGACCAAGAAATAAATCCACCAGAGTCGGGTCATGACCGACAAGAAGAAGGCATGGAGGAAGAGGCATCACCCATGGAAGAAGATTTGTGGATAGAGAAGCGAGAAGCTCTCCAAATATAAGTTCCCCAATAGGTAACACCTCTATCTCCAACGAATCAGAGTACCAGAATGCAAGCCATCGTCAAAGAATATTTAAGACTAAGAGCTGATGAGTTTGGTATATGGAACCGACTAGACAACGAAGTAAACGATGATAATCATTTAGTGATTTGTCAACCAGAGGAAGGAAATTGGGTCACACTTCAAGCATACCCTTCCAACTGAAGTATCCACTTACTTTACCTGACACATGAAGGAGCACCCCCCCTTCCAAATATAGCTTTGGAGAATACAGAAAAGTCGGACCTGCAGAGAAATAATTGCAATTGGACATCGACAGGAGAAGTCGACCCCGACCAACTACTTGTCGAAGAAGAAACAAAAAACAAAACAACCAATGGGAATGATAGTTCTATCAACAACAATTCTGCATAAAGAAATAAGTAAAACATCCCACTACCCCCACCACCACCCCCACTGCCGCCACCTCTTGAAGCAGACAGCGACAGAGAATTCGACATGGGTCATGGGTCATGGGTCAGTGCATATCCCTATATATGAGGGCGATGAAGATCTGAGACGACAAAGGTTCATCTGTGAGTCAACATGGGAGGCAAACCAAGTCACAAGTGAAGATAGACAAATGGAACAGTTCGTTGGTGCCTTGAGGAAAAGAGCACTAACATGTATATGACCTTTTTCTGAAAGAACCCCTTAAGTAAATAAAGCAGAAATCAAAGCGCAATTTTTGTCGTTCTTTAAAACTCCAAATGCAAAACATCTGGCAGCTAAGAAATTGAAAACAACATCACAAAAGCCAACAAAATCTATCCGCGACTACAACAAACACTGGAAAGACCTCCTCAACCAATTGGATTATGTAATTGATGAGCAATTATTAATACAGTGGTTTATTATAGGTCTATCATATAAAATACGGTGGCACATAAGCTTGGAGACATTCAAAACATACGAAGATGCGCTTACTAAAGCCCTACAAGTAGAGATGGACAAAGACCTCCCAGCATACCCCACAGATACTCGATTGGAAG
Source organism: Pseudotsuga menziesii (assembly GCA_001517045.1). NCBI lineage: Eukaryota > Viridiplantae > Streptophyta > Pinopsida > Pinales > Pinaceae > Pseudotsuga > Pseudotsuga menziesii. The sequence goes on from LPNX010510363.1 coordinate 641,849, forward strand.
AACAGCTTGAGATCATGCAAAAATATTTAAAAGAGATAAACCTTAAGAGTCAAGACGTCTGGTGTATGAAATGCTCAATGGATGGACATTCAAAAGATAACTTTCGACAAGACATCAGGCGACAGGACGTTCGATTTGTGCAAACAAAGTGTTTTTGCGACATCTGCCAAGAACATGGAGAACACACCACAAAATATTGCCCATTTAACATGAAAAATGGTAAAGCATCTTGGTGTGCTATGTGTGAAGTGAAAATTCATGCTACAGTCGACTGCCACCTAAACTTAAAAAATCGACAAAAATACCAGGCAGTCTACCAGACAAACGTAGTCGCACAAAACTATGATCGATGAAACCATGCGCAAAACGATCAGAATAATCAAAGGTACGAATTCTTTCGATATGAGTGTTGGTTTGACAACCAACGTGGAGTATATGGAGTTCGAGGTCGATTCTCTGGGAATCACGACAACCGACCACGTCGTCCCATCCCATGTTTCACGTGCTACAAATAAGGACACTAATATGCATACTATCCATACAAGGACAAAAATGACTTAGAATTCTGTACTAGTTGTGGAGTAGGGGATCACTCATTAGGGGATTTCCCTACTATGCTTGAAAAAACAAATAAAAAGAAAAATATTAATGTCTTGTCGTGCATGCAAAAACATGATATAATCAATACAAATAATCTGTGTATAGTAACCTGACAAGGGACAAAAATTGGGAATTATAATCCACGAATAAGCAAAATAAAATAAAAGAATGATTATCCTAACCCAGCTAAACAAAAACAACTGTATAAATACGCATCGAATATATTTAAAGAATTTGCTCGACAAGAAGAAGCTGATGATAATCAACAAAGCACAGTTAAAGAACTAATACGTTTAGTACAAACTGATAAAACAGTGTCTCAATTCATTGACCTTTTGTATAAAATAAAACACAACAACAGTACATAAAAACAAACAAAAAATATCTGCAGTCTAAACCAGAAGGACAAAAGTGATGCCGACCCACTTGTCGACCTATAAATTGAAGGATACAATGTCCGATAAGTTGTGCTCGACTTTGGGTCACAAGTAAACATTATGACTCAAGACAGTTGGGAACAATTGGGTAGACCTCGACTATACAAGTCAGGAATATACCTGAAATTAGCCGACCAAGGTCTAATTGAACCTATCGGAGTTTGGAGAGATGTCGACACAGCCATAAAAGGAATATCGACCAAAGTTGACTTTGAAATTATTGACCCTAAGGAAGGATCCAGCTCCTTCCCAGCGTTAGTAGGTCGATCTTGGGGAAGAAAAGTGAAAGGATTGATATCCTTAGACAAGGAAAGAGTAAAACTAAAAGCGAATGGACAAAAATTCATAGTACCTATCCATCCATCTCAAGGAGAACCTTGGATAGAACCTATAGATGAAGAAGTTGACATCCGACAACTATATCAGATACAAAATAATGAAGACTACACAAAACCTAATATCTATGGTGAACTTCACTTAGGCAATTAGGATTTCGTAGGATACAATTCAGACACATAATTATATGATTGGGAAGTCGAGAACTACGAAACACAAGCAAGAGCCTGCTGGACCATTCAAAAAGTGTAGAAGAAACCAATCCAATAGTGCTTCTTGGTGTCCATCATCCCAAAAATATTTGAAAACAAAACCATGGAATATCCTACCCTAAAACTAGCAAATGTAAATATCACAAGGTACAAAGAAAGAGAATCACTAGTCATGCATATATAACAAGTATCCAAAAACATTGGTGAACATGGACAACTACAAAGCTTAGTGGAAACCTTCACAGGACAAGCTGCTAGATGGTGGGATACCCATCAATCAAGATTGTAGACATGGACAATAGCTTCAACCTACTTCATAGAAATATTTGGAGGAAAAAAGTTAACCAATCAAGCCCAAATACCTATGTTCATCCAAGGGCAGGATCCAGAAGACCACATAAGAACATGTGAAAAAGAATGGAAAATACTTGGGTATAAGGATGAACATACATGGCCACACTTGTTTCTATCAACACTATCTGACTTACCAAACAAATGGTACAAAATGGAAGAAGCTCGAGGTGAAACATTCCTATGGCATGAACTAAGAGAGAATTTTATCAAAGATTTCAGCTTTATACCACAAAATGAAAACTTAGTCGAAACTGCAAAACAAATCAAGGCATTTATAGAACCGATCGGGAAAAAACCCTATAATATGATCGACCGACAATAGACTGCAATAACATACAAACAAAGAAAACAGCACAATCGATAAGTCTACAAATGGAAAATGAAAATCCAGAAGGGAAAAGATTTCGATGGAAATCATACCATTCAGAAACAAAAAAACCAATTCGCACAATGCTCAAAATCGAGACAGTCGAAGACACCGACCGAATGACTATAGCAGACTTTCCTACCACATTTTCACAGTTTAAAGAACGGAGTCGACCAATCAGTGAAACCAAAGCACCAGAAGGGTTAGATGCTAAAATTAAAACTAAAGAATTTGACATCTCAAATGATGATTGACCAAAAATGGAAAAAATTGGAGACTACTGGAATGAAGAACAAACAACAAAAATAGTAAACTTACTCAAAGAATTTCAAGATGTCTTCACCAGTGACTACAAAGATCTCAAAGGTCTAGTCCATGAAATGAAGATCGACATCAAACCTGATGTCCCACTTGTAAAGAAAAGACCATATAAATTGGTTCATAAGTAAAAAGAGATTTATAATATGCTTGCAGCATGAATTATCTACCCTATTGACCAATCAGAATGGGAAAGTCCAATGGTTGTTCAACCAAAGAAACATGATCCAACCAAGCTAAGGATCTGTGTCAACTTCAGAGACCTATATAAAGTCACATTAATAGACCCATTTCCAACTCCTTGTGCAAATGAAATCTTGAATGAGGTCACGAGACATGAATGCTACTCATTTGCAGATGGATTCTCAGGTTATAACCAAGTACCAATAGCCAAAGAAGATCAGAAAAAGACAACATTCGTATGTGAATTTGGCTCATTTTCCTACAGGGTTATGCCTTTTGGATTAAAAAACGCACCTGCAGTATTTTCAAGAATTGTGATCAAAAAAATTTAGGAATATATTTACAAAAAAATGGTAGTATATTTCGATGATGGGACAATATACTCTATGTTAAAATATCACTACAAATGGCTAAGGCTCATGTTGGAACGATGCCGACAAATCCAACTAGCTCTGAACATCAAGAAGTGCATATTTCTGACCCCTATAGGAATATTATTACGACACATTGTCTGCAAAGAAGGCATTAAGGTCGACTTCGCAAAAATAAAAATTATCCTCCACTTAAAACCATCGATGAACCCAAAACAAGTCTAGGTACTACTCGGTCATACAAGAAATTACAGGAAATTCATAAGATACTATTCAGATATGACCTATCCACTAGAAGAACTGCTAAGAGAAGATCAGGAGTTCATCTAGATAGAGAAATGCAACATATCATTTGAAACACTAAAAAGTAAGCTAGTCAAAGCACCCATCCTAATATTTCCAAACTGGTCGACCAAATTCCATGTACACATCGACGCATTAGGCCTAGAAATAGGAGCAATCCTAACTCAACCAGGGGACGATGGAATGGACTACCCTATAGTTTACAGTAGCAGAAAATTAAATAAAGCAAAAAGAAACTACTCGACAATGGAGAGAGAAGCATTAGGAATGGTCTTCGCACTACATAAGTATCGACACTACCTAATAGCTAATCTGTTTATCTTTTATATCGACCACCAAGCACTAAAATACCTCGTCAATAAACCCTTACACCATGGGAGGATTTGTTGATGGATACTTCTATTCCAAGAATTCAAATTCGAAGTCGTTGTCAGACCAGGAAAGTTAAATGTCAGTCCTGACCACTTATCATGAATCGACACAGGAGAGGAACTGAGAGGAGTCGAAGACGACTTACCAGATGCACATTTATTTTGAATAGAAGTAGTCCCGACAGAATTAGAGAAAATAACTCAGTTTTTAGAAGATGGACAAGCACCATAAGGCATGAGCATGAAGAAGAAACAAATATTAGCCATGAAAGTTGCACCATATAGCCTCATAAATGGATTCTTATATAAAATGGGCTTAGACGACATCCTCAGAAGATGTGTACTAGAACATGAAAGAAATAATATTATGTATGAAGCACATTATGGACCTACAGGAGGACATTTTCAAGAAGACACAACTTCCAAGAAAATCCAACAATCAAGGTTATGGTGGCCGACACTTCACAAATACTGTAAAAAAATTGTAAGCCAATGTGACAGATGTCAATGACTTGGTCGAGCTCTGCCTAGTCCAAAAATTCCCTTGATATCAGTAAACCCAAGTTTGACATTTGAAATTTAGGCCATCAACTTCATAGGACCATTCCCCATACCAACAAAAAGAACAGGTGCAAGGTACATAATAACTGTAGTTGAGTATGTAACTAAGTGGGCAGAGGCAGAACCAGTCGACACATGTTCCAGTGAGATAGCTACTAAATTTATCTATGAAAATATCATTACCAGGTTTGGATGTCCAATAACCCTAATCAGTGACCAAGGGTCACACTTTATTAATAAAACCATTAAAACACTAACAGATCAGTTCCAAATTGACCACCGACGTAGTACAACTTATCACCCTCAGTCGAATGGAGCAATTGAGGCATTCAACAAAACATTAACAAAAGGCCTAACAAAAATATGTAACATCGACAAAGACGACTGGGATGAAAAGATACCTGCAGTACTATGGGATTACAGAACATCATACAAATGTTCGACAAACCATACACCGTTCTGACTAGTTTATCGATAAGAAATAGTTGTTCCACTACATTTTCAACAACAAACACCTATTATAGCATAAATTTTACATGTCAATGTCGAACAGGGTAGGAAGGACCGACCGATGCAATTAAGCAAGCTTGAAGAACACCGACTGATCACTTTACAACACCAAGAAATTCAAAAACAACAACAAAAGGCATGGCACGCTCATAATATCAAAAACAAAAACCTGTCGGTAGGGGACCTTGCCCTACTATACAACAGTCGAGTAAAAGGAAAACCAAAAAAGCTACATACAGAATGGATGAGACCTTATGTTGTCAAAGAGATTCATGCCAATGTATCAGTCTGAATAAGTACGTTACAAGGCATAGTATTTCAGAAACTTGTTAATGGTGCTCGACTAAAGGAGTACAAAAATTAAAACAAGTTTAAAAAAAAACATATAACAACCATAACGGTTAGACAAAAACCATAAAAATTTGAAAAAAAAATTAGCATAAGCAAAACAGAACTAACACCCATAAACCAGGATGACAGGGAATCAATGATTCGATAGCCAACATCACACTCATCGACATACCACCATCAACCGCTCACATGATCGACATCGACCAATGACCCAAAAGGTCACATCACGCCTTCATGACTACGAGTGCCAAAATCAAATCACCATTAACGCAAACTCAAGTGACCACGCTGGACCATCACTTCCGCCATTAATACACCCATCGACAGAAACGTCAAACACTCCACCTATAAATACCAAACTAGAAAAGGATCATTTACAATATTTTGAACAGAGAAAGAAATTTAAAAAACAGAAAATTGAGAACCGAGAATCCCTAAGTAAAGTCAAACAGAAAACTGACAAAATGGAACCAAAACAAACCAGAGACGCAGCAAAGACTAAATAACTACAAACTGCTAAAACCCCACTACTAAGAAGGTTAAGAAACATACAGAACACCAAGGTTCAAGAGACCTCATGGGAGAAGACATGGGCCGATATCAAGGAATGGGCCTATGTCGACAATAAACCAACCCATGCTGCAAAGAAGGTAAACCATAGTTCTATCATGAACTACATGAACACACCATTCATGGCAAGTTTCGGTGGAACAAAAGAAACAAAAGTCAAATTCATTATAAGCCGATATGACAACGACAGATTCTACTTCGAGAGACTAGTCAAGATCTTTGGCAAGGTGATATATAAACTGACTAGTCTATCCAACCAAGGAGACTTAGTACCAGTCGGCATAAAATAAGGGCTGGTAGAGAGACTGACTAGAACACCATTGGCCAAGAACTCCAAAGGGCTAATGATTAGCCAAATACAAGGCCAAACACCACAAATTGTGGCTAAAATCATAGCAACAAGGATTACACCCACTGGTCGAGGAAACGACCTAAAACTAGGTATGCTAGAGGCAGTAGATACGATTGTCGACATAGGAAAAGTCTACATATGGGATGAGTATGTCGTCGACATGCTCAAAGGAATCTATGATAAATGCTAGGAGTCGGGAGGGATTATAAGGTTCCCATCCCTTATAATATGGATAGTAATGTACTACTTGTGCCTGGTCGGGGACAAGCAATTCCAAGAACCCACAAAATTCCATATGTGGAGGTTCAAACCCTTCACTCAAACTAGAACAATGAAAGAACCGGAAAATGGAAAAAGTGTTGTTGGAAAACTGGTTCCAACAGCTCAAACTTTACACGACCAGATGGAGGGTGCCCCAGAACATCCGACGAAGGTTTCCAAAAACCGCGCACATACAGTTGGAACTTGACCATACCGTGGTTTGGTACATGTAGGGTGCCAAGGAAAAAGCAAAGACTCTCAACTACTATCCAACAGTCAAAGAGATATTCTGTGAGCTAGCTCGATAGTCTGGCACAAAATTGTCGATACCAGTGAAAGCCAAGGAAACAACCTTAATGATAGTTGAACGACTCACCAACCAAGAAAAAGAAGAATATTATGAACTCCAACTACACATCAAAACATTTGTGTCAGAGGAAACACCAACAGAGGACACCAGTCGGCTATAAATCACAATCATACCACCAACATCCCAAAAAGAAAAGACACAGACAGAACATCAGGTAACCAATCCACCTGAGAAAAGCGTCAGCCCAACTCAACAACAGGGGGAAGAAAAAGGACCAGAGGATGACATGGAAACTGAAAACCCTGAGTATGCTATATAACCAAAGAAAAAATCCACAAGCTATCAAAGGAAATAGCAGCCTCAAGGAAGAGGAGAAAAACTCAGGAATAGAAACAGGGGAAGGGGAAGCGCAATCTTATCATCATAGAATAATCAGAAGATGAAGACAAATTAGTAGCCACTGTCGTTGACATAATAAAAGATGCCACAGCAAACAAAATTCCGTTGGAAGCACAGTTCCAAAAATTTGTTGAAGCAGGAGCATAGCAAGGTCGGCCGAAAAAGGTAAAAATTACAAATACCTCAACAGCCAAAAATGTTGTTGATTTAGTTTCTACACCCCCACCCCCATCTCTGACCCAAATCAAGCAGGAAGTAATTCCAGAGCTACCCTCAATAATCCTAGTCGACATATGCAAAAATACTATGCCGGAAACCTTGAAGGAGAGGTTCGACCAAGATATAGATTTCGAGGCATACATTGAAAAATTGCCTGAGCTACTTACCTCTGTATAGAATATCACCACCAAGTGCCCCCTATTTGAAACTGGTGGATCTAGATAGCGCATTCCTCAACCTATCCAAATACCCCAGAGGCTGAGTACTGTGGCAATTTTGAAATCAACATTTGTAAGGAACCCTGACAAGACAGCTGAAGTTGTTGCAAGTCGAACTACATCCCTCACCCCAACCGACATCGCAACCCTTCCACCCTCCAATGAACCATCAAGAGATGGGGAAGAAGAGAACATGGATGAAATCAATCGAGAGATAGATGACCTATTCTCTGACATCTCAGAGGGTTCACCCCCACAAATTGACGACCAAAAACTTAACCACATTCCCACCACTCCAATCACACCCGGCCATTCACCATCACCATCACCACCACCACCCCCCAACCCAGAACCTGCAACCAAACCATCTGCACCTGAACCACCTTTACCACAACCATCAGTACCAACAACGTCTGTAACTGGTGTTAGATTTTCAAGCTAGCATTATGATCTTAGGATATTATCTAAGAGAATAACATGCACAGCAATAAAACACAAGAGACAAGAGACACAAATAATTTTCCTCAACCATAAACGAGAAAACCCCGCAACTTCCTCAAAGATAGAATGAGCACCAATGGCAGTAGTAAAACCTGAAAACAGAAAAGATGATCTCCACAGCTTGTTCTCTCTCTCACACTTGAGAGAGCTTCTCCTCTCTCACTCATGCGCCCCAATGAGTGAGTGTGTGTGTTATAAATAAGGAGGCTCACTCTCTATTTTTATTCTTTCGTTCACTTAATGTACACTTAACATGTCGGCCCCACTTAACAATTACTTTACTAGAGCCGACATCTCTAGGAGAGTCTAATAACCCTAGTTCCCCACAACTATGGGGACTTTTCCCTCCGATCAACAAGGAGGGTTAACCTTGACACAGCTGTGGGGACTATTGCCCCGACTAACAATGGAGGATTAACCTCAATGACTTTACATGACTTGTTACATTATTGAATCTCTCGATTGGAACATCGGGGCATGACATGACTCAATTACATTACAAACACATCCCAGAATAAACATCGAGGTATAATACATAAGATATACAAGTGAATACATTCTGAAGTTACAATTACATTAACACTCCCTCTTAACTAGGAAGGTGTTCTCTCAACACAATTTATTAGCACAAGTCTTCTTCTCTGTATCATCTAGATCATCATCAAGTCATCTTCATCAAGTCTAGATCATCAATGGATCTAGATCATCACTGGATCATCATCAAGTTTGGATCATTACTTGATCTAGATCGTCATTGCTGGATCATCATCAAGTCTAGATCATCACTTGATCTGGATCGTCACTGCTAGATCATCATCAAGTCTAGATCATCACTTGATCTGGATCATCACTACTGGATCATCATCAAGTCTCGATCATCACTTGATCTGGATCGTCACTGCTGGATCATCATCAAGTCTGGATCATCACTTGATCTGGATCATCATTGCTGGATCATCATCAAGTCTAGATTATCACTTGATCTGGATCATCACTGCTAGATTATCATCAAGTCTGGATCATCACTAAATCATCATCATCATTATTGCTTCTGCTATCTCAATTAAATGGTGCTATCTATTCATTCTTCTCGTCACAGAAAGTTCTACAGAGCCAGCCCTTTTTCATGCTGGTTGTATGCCTACCCTTCATGTAGGTCTTTAGCGCTTATATCTGACCCTAAGTTAGAATGGCCCACCCAGCTCTTACATCTGACCTCATCTTTTCATAAAGGCATTCCCATCACTCACATCTGACCTCATCTTGTCAAAAAGGCCTAGCACTCACGTCTGACCATGTGTAAACACATCACGCCAGAATGGCTCAGCACTTACATCTGACCTCATCTTGTCGAAAAGGCTCTGCACTTACATCCGACCTCATCTTGTCAGAAAAGAACAACACTCACATCTAACCATGTGTAAACACATCGCGCCAGAATGGCTTAGCACTTACATCCGACCTCATCTTGTCAGAAAGGATCTGCACTTACATTTGACCATGTGTAAACACATTGCATCGAAAGGGCTCTCAGTCCCAGACTAAGGATTCCTGGTAACTGAACAGGTGCCTCCGTTCTCCCAGAGAATGGAATCAGCCGTTATATCTGATCAAGTGGGAACACATCCCTCAATCACCTTAGAATGGCCATGCACTCACATCTGATCATGTAAGACTACATCCTACAGTCATATCAGAATGGTGCTTAGTCCCATACTAAGTATTCCTAGTAACTGATGAGGTGCCTCCATTCCAAGAATGGCATTCAGCACTTATATATGATCATGTAGGAACCAATTCTACAGTCACATCAGAATGTCTCAACACTCACATCTAACATGGAAGGAACCAAATCCTCTCACCATGATAGAATGGCTCAACCCTTACATTTGACCATGGAACGAACCTAATCCTCTCACCATGTCAGAATGGCTCTAGGTCTCGTCATTTCCCCTTGAAGGGAACCTCGATATGGAGAACACCAAGCTTCTCCCTGAAGTACTCGAACTTCACTTTGGCCATTTCTAGCATAGAATCACAGTAGGTATGATTACATCCAAGGATAACCTGTGAGCTTCGTTAGGACCGATTACATTCGAGGAAAACCTACAAGACTGTTTACGTCTGAGCAACCTACGAGCTTCACCATGATTTATGCTCAGACAACATTTCTCATCAACTATGCTTAGAAATCCCTCTTTCAAGAGATCTCGATCTGGATCACTGCTCTTCTCTGCATCATACAAAAAATGCAAGTCAGATCAACCAAATAAAATAGTAGTTTTCAAAAGAAACATACTACCTCCCAAATAGCAAGTGGCAACATCTTTTGCCTCAGTTGTACTCAGCGCCATGCAAGACTCCATCCTTCCAAAACAAGAGATCACACTTGATCCCATACTGAAGTAGCACCTTGAATTTCTCTTCCTATCAATGACAATTCCTGCCCAATACGAATCCTCATAACCCTCCAAGTTAATCTTCTGATTCAACTCATACTTGAGCCCATAATAAACTGTACCCTTCAGGTACCTCACTGCATGCTTTGCAACCATCAGGTGAACATGTCTCAATGTGTTCACAGCAAAGAAAATATCTGGTCTCGTATTTGTCAGGTAAATTATTTGACAATACATCATGGCATCAGTCGACTCTGATGAAGCAACACTCAACAGCTTCAGGTTCGATGCCATAGGTGTGGTCATGCAGTCCATCATCCCGATCCTCTTCAGGATATCTACTACATACTTCCCTTGTCCACACCTCCATTCCTAGAACGTAGTGCATCATATCCAAGTCCTTCATCTCGAACTCGGCAGCATGTCTCCTTCTTTCAATTTTAATGAGTTCCTCTCTTCTGTCAGGAACAATTCCTCGACATATAACATGAGCATTACTAGTATTATGCCTTCAACCTTGAAGTAAAGGTTGGAATCCTCTTTACTCTTAGTAAATCCTAGATTCATAAGTAAGTTATCCATCCTATTGTACCATGTCGAACCTCAGGATCTTCTGCAGTCACTCCCTATGAAGCAGCGCATCATTCTCCCTCTGTCTTTCATACTCTATGCACTGAAACATTCTGTACCAAAATGACAAGTAGATTTCTCTACTACTAATATTCTATGTATCCATCTAGGAACATTTGATACCAAGATCCTCTATCTTGAAATTTTTCAAAAGTTCTTCTTGCACCCATCTATGAGCTTTCCATCCTCTATCAACCTTGTAGCAAAGGTTCAAGTCTTCATCAAGCTCCTCATGTATGTGTTATCCCATTGGTGTCTTCTGAGCGAGTACAAGGCCTTCTTTCATTTGCACACATGATTCTTCCTGTCATGTGTATTTCTAGTGGCTGCAAATTTCTCTTCATAGTCTATGCCTCGTGCTATGAATCTTTCCTTGTATCCCATGATGTTTCCATCTACTGCATGATGGAACTGCGAACTTCCCTTCCCATATTGATACTACATCCTAGACATCATTCTTCTTGAACTGGTCTTCCCTTTCTTCCTGGTTACTTCTTCATAGCTTGAAGGTTCTATGATCAATGATGTCACTACATTCATCATATTATTCTTCATCTTGAACTGTCGTCACTTGTTCTTCGAAACAAGTCTCATCCTTCTTTGCTTATAGGAATTTATGTATGTGATCTTTCCTACAAGTCAAATGCATTTCTATGGTTAGAAACATTTCATAAGGAATATTCATAATAGAAAATTCTTATGCATAAATATATGATCATGCAACTTATTTTAGCCAGTACAACATCCATCCATATCTCATGAAAACTTTCTAGATTCCTTCCATCTCTACCAGGACAACATTGAGATTGTGCACTAACCCAATATGTCAGCAAAGCGGTTTCATTCTAGATAAGTAGAAATGGAGAGTTGTATAGAACCATGAGCTACTTACCCATTACATACATATTAGTAGTATAGTGTCATTAATGCAAATATTCTATCATGCATAATACATCAACTGAATATAAACAAATGCATAATAAAACAATATCATGAAATGAAAATTGAATACTTACCTTTATTTGTTTCATGGGTAGGCTCCTTCCTGAGCCTTTAGCTTCATCATCTTCTTCATTCGTGACTTCATCATTTCTTATCCAAATGCTAATATGGATAAGAGGTTCTTCAAGACTTGATTTCTTCATATTCCTCATTGCTTGAGGGATCTTCTTTGGATGGTGAGAGCTTGATCTTCAGTTGCTCCCATCTTCTTTTCTCTTATTATGAGTTGAGCTTCTTCTTATGTGTGCTCTTCCTAGAGTCTGCTGAAAGTAATCACTTCCTTCTAGCACACATTCCTCGCATGAATGAATCCCATGATCCTCGGAGGCCATTCAAGGTGGCTATAACAACTTCTACATTGTCCACTTCTTCTTCTGCCACTTCAAGTTGTTCTGCATTCTGGATCTTCACATTCTTCAACTATTTTCTCAAAGCCATCTTCTGATTTTTGTTCATCCCTTCAAATAGCTTGGTCAAGGAATCAAACATCTTAGGTGTCTTTAGGGAAGACACTTGTGGTACAAGTTGATCTGTGATTGAATCAGCAATGATCTTCTTGGCCTTTACCAAGTTCTTCTTGTGTAAGGCTTTGAGCCTCATCTCCCTCTGGAACTGGAACCTCTCTACTCATGTAGGTGTCCAATTCATTTTCTTCAGAGTGATCATATACTTCCATGCTTGGAAGTTTTCAACTTCACCAAGCTTATAATCAAGATGATGTGATAGATCACTTTGAAATGAGAACCTCAAATGAAAATAGCAAAAGATTAGATCTTACCGATTTGAGGTGTTCGTCCTGGTTTCGGAGATGGCTGATCTAGGGTTTGTCACAGAAACCCTAATTTTCAAAACTTAGAATCTTTTAGATCTGATTGGATAGAAATATATATCTCTTCAAGGAGAGCTATCCAATGTACTCCTTTTCTGAAAACAGTGGAGGGAAGCTCTCAGAACAGGAAGCTCTAGTTTTCCAATTTCTTCTGCAGAAATTCCTGATACTGTTTCTGTGGTATCTCCAAAATTACTACTCCTCTATCTCTGAAACTTTGCAATGAGGTAGCCTCACATGTCCCTATTCCAACACCATAGGTTTCATCAGAACTTGATTCACAAATTGGGACTTATGATCATTTTCCCAGGTGACCTGTTACAGGACTATTCCATACAGCAAAGTTGTACAGACTACCACGTGTCATTGTTACATCTTCTGGGTATGAAACTCTGACCACAAAAATTAAAGTCCATTCCCTTTTTGGAACATCTTCATAAATTTCATTTGGACCTTTGTAGCCCAAGATATAGCAACTCTCCCCATGTGTCTTGTTTAGGGATGAATCCTAGAAGAGGTTGGAACCCTATCTTGGAGGGATCATATCTCCCATAATATAGCTAATCGGAGATTTAATTTTGGATACAATGTAAATTAGAATGTTTTCTTCTGCCTGTGAAAATTTCAGCTCCTGGTCTTTCTCCAATCTCTAGATATAGCGAATTTACCAAAACTTATCAGTTTTAGTATTTAGGGTTTTTCCAGCTCGGGGTCAAACTAGGGTTTGACTTTCCTGGAGTTTCACCCATCCAAAAATGTTGATCCAGGTCTCTAAGTTTTGATTTTGATGAGGAGAGAAATCCTATGCCAGGCTCACTCAAAAATTCCTCTTCTGTAAGAAGCCCTAATTTCCCGTACCAAAAATTAAAAATGTCTGGAATCGAATTCCGCCTCGACAGAAAGATGTGCCCTTCAATTGAGAGTCAGCCTAACATACTTTTGTTGATGGATTGTGGAAAAAGACCCAAAAAGTAAGAAACCCTAGCTTCTACAGCTGCACATTTTCTTCTTCTCAGGTTAGCTCTGATACCATGTTATATTTTTATCATTCAAGCTAGCATTATGATCTTAGGATCTTATCTAAGAGAATAACATGCACAGCAATAAAACACAAGAGACAAGAGACACAAAGAATTTTCCTTGGGGAAACCATAAAGGAGAAAACCCCGCAACTTTCTTAGAGATAGAATGAGCACCAATGGCAACAGTAAAACCTGAAAATAGAAAATATGATCTCCACAACTTGTTCTCTCTCTCTCACTTGAGAGAAATTCTCCTCTCTCACTCATGCGCCCCAATGAGTGAGTGTGTTTGTTATAAAAAGAGAGGCTCACTCTCTATTTATGTTCTTCCATTCACTTATTGTCCAATTAACATGTCGGCCCCACTTAACAATTACTTTACTAGAGCCGACATCTCTAGGAGAGTCTAATAACCCTAGTGCCCCACAACTATGGGGACTTTTCCCTCCGATCAACAAGGAGGGTTAACCTTGACACAACTGCAGTGACTATTGCCCCGACTTACAATGGAGGATTAACCTCAATGACTTTACATGAATTGTTACATTATTTAATCTCTCGATCAGAACATCGAGGCATGACATGACTCAATTACATTACAAACACATCCCAGAATAAACATCAGAGTATAATACATAAGATATACAAGTGAATACATTATGAAGTTACAATTACATTAACATATGGACCCTCTGTACAAAATCCACCAGATACACACCCAGCTGCAGCACTCATCCCATAGACCCAACCTGAAGTCCCCCTAACTGTTGCAGACTAGCAACCAAACAATCCACTACCAGAAAATCAACCACCGAAAAATCTAAGTCTTACAGGTGCACAAGTACAACAGCAAGCAGAGCGACAAAAGCACAAGAGGAAGAGAGACAGAAAGAAGAGGGACCATCAATCCCAAGCGATAATGGTCCACATTAGACACCTTGGGTCGACCACTGCAATCGACGCAACAAAACTGAAGGATTGATAGTTGGGACAACTCTTGGAAATTCTGGCTATTGAAGCAAAAACAAGAATCCAGACTAGACGTAAGGAGATCGACAACACTAAAAGAGAACAAGTTGCTTTCCTAATAAAATGCAGAAACCTAGTGCAATCAGTGATACCAAGATCAATAGGGTTCGACACCAATAAGCTGCTAGAAAAAGCCTATCAACTATTTGAAAGTGTGGTGTCGACACTACAGACACAGATGCAAAACACAAGAGAAGGGAAAAAAGAAGAAACAACTCGACTATTGATGCAGCAGCACATAGCCTTCTATGAAGCTTACAAAGTGCTTCAAGATCACATAGAGGATTCTGTCATAACAGAAGGGGTACTACGAGACTGGGCTGCCTATTACAGGAAAGTCTTCCAGCAGACTCGACAAACGTGACAAGAAATTCAAGCGCTGGAGAAAAGAAAGAGCACGGAAGAAGCATTAAGAAGCACCGTCGAACATCAAATCGTGCTCGAAACAGCCAAACTGCAGAAGCTCGAATGACAAGCACACCAGTGGGTGCAGCAGGAAATCCCAATCTTGGACAGGTTAGACACCATCTGTCCGCAGATGAAAAGACTTTTGGAGATGGCAGAAGAGAAGGACCAGCTTATGGGTCCCGACATGAAAAGGACAGCAGACCTTTCCATTCAAGAGAAGATGTCGACACTATCAAGCCTTACAACATTAACCATAAACATCTAGAAAGTACTGCAAAGTTGGACAGAATTCCAACATCAACTGGCCGTGATAGCAAAAGCAATTGTGGAAGTCTGTGTATAGAAATGGCCAACTATCCGACTTCACAGCCCATAAAAATCAAAGCAAGGAAATAACTACTTTAGATAGGCAATATATTTTTTAGTAACTCCATGTTTCTTTGGGATGAAGAACAGTTTTGTTCGTGGGGGAGATGTTGGAGGATCTATTCGATAAGCAGACTAAGTCGATAAGCCGACTAAGTCGATAAGCTGACTTAGTCAGTAAGCCGACTAAGTCGATCAGCTAACTAATTAGAGATTAGGTCGGCCACATAAGGTCGTGTCGGTTAACCGAACCGACAGGTAGTTATTTGTAACTGTTTGTAAATAATATATATTAGGTTGTTGAGCCAAATGAGAACTCGATTCAGTTCTATGATTTGTATAGACCCTTCCATTATAATATAATCTGTCATCCCACCTATGTGTTCTTGTCTCTTGTCTCGGATATGTCTATATGCTTTTAAATGTGTATTATTGGTAACCCTCTGTGATTCGTGAGATTACAAGAGCTTCCACACTCATCCATGGGGATTTTTTGAGGGCACCACCCCCTTCTCATCTACAGCAAATGCAACCATGTCCTATATTTGATTCCTCCATTCATGGTGGTGATTTCATGACTAGTGGCCGAGAGTTGAACCATTGGTATTGTGCACATGGGAAAGAAATAAAATTCCCATATGGATCTAACAATTGGAGGATTTTTTCATCTATGGAAGGAGTGGGCAGGTACTTGTTGGAGTCATACACCTTGGAGGGTGCACCTTTCGGTTACACCATGGAATTTTCAGCAGACACATCCTACGTGTTCTATGAGCAACATGGGAATCTATGGTTGTTGGAGGATGCCCAGAATTGTCTTGGGACATGGGACTCACACCCATGTCATTGTAACAACATAATTGTGAGAATCAATGTTGATGTGCATCAAGCACATAAGGAACTTTATGTTGGGTTGGTAAATCACACAAATTTCCAATTTTGCATTGAGAATTTCCAATTTTCAGTGCAGTGGTATGATTCCCACATCATGAATATCATTTCCTGTGATGATAACTTTTTATGGTGGATAATAATGTTTGCATACTTAAAGTTGAGGAAATGGGATCTAGGCATAATTTTGTTTGATAAGTGGTGTTGGAAGGAATTATCAATGAAGGGAGTGCAATGCAAGCAATGGGACCCTGGCGTTACTTATTTTTTGAGAAACTTTACATGTTGGCTTGATGGAGCAGGTCAACTTTATTTTGCACATGAGTTAATGCTCCAGTTCTCCTACATGGTGGAAAAATTTGCAACACTCTCGAGTGCTTCTGCTTGAGGAAGAGCATATTTGGGAGGGGAAGACTGTCATGTCCCCAAAATTTTGGACATAAAAGTATTGACCATGCCCAACACATTGGGGGGTCAAATATGCATTAATTACCTCACCTAGGGAATTTTGTCCAAATATTATTTACGAGGCATTAATTAATTAGCCTAGGATAATGTTGCTAAATAAACATTATTGAGGTATGCATTTAATTTTTATTTATCATTAATATTTATTGTACAAATAACATGTGGAATTGATATTTCCATGTCAGGTGCAATTGGCAAGCCAACTTGCCAAGGGAGGATATTAAGAAAGTGGAAACTCTATGACAAAAGTAGTCAGAGAGAAAACGGAAAGTGCCCAAAAGATATGACAAACGTTGTCATAATAAAAGCAGGAAACAATTGACTAAGGAGGGCACAGTTTCCTTTTTGAGACTTGGTCTCAAAAGAAGGAAATTCTGAAAATATTTCGTAGGAAAAACAGGAAACTTTTGACAAAGGAAGGCACAGTTTCCTTTTGGAGACTTAGTCTCAAAAGCAGGGAAAAGTATAAAAGTTGGAAGGGATAAAAGTAGCAACCCTTTGACTAAGGAGGGTGAAATGCTAAGTCAAATCGATGACTTGGACAATGAAACATCTCCACATGGACCCTGCATTCCAATTTTCTCAAGGAGGGCACATGACTTGGATAGGGTTAGGGTTTTAGGTGGATGACTTGCTCTCACGGGTCACCTATCGCCTCCACTTGCTAAGAAGGTCACCCAGAGATCTATTAAAGAATAATTAGATCTAATTTACTCATATTGGTTGATGTGTTTATTGATCTATTCTTATGTGAGCA
Source organism: Pseudotsuga menziesii (assembly GCA_001517045.1). Classification (NCBI taxonomy): domain Eukaryota; kingdom Viridiplantae; phylum Streptophyta; class Pinopsida; order Pinales; family Pinaceae; genus Pseudotsuga; species Pseudotsuga menziesii. The sequence goes on from LPNX010510363.1 coordinate 659,754, forward strand.
TTCCTTTCTAAGCGATGGGCCTCAGGCACTTGGGAGATGAGCCCCAAACCTTCCCTTCCCCACTCCTTCAGTACTATTCTCTTCTTTTTGCAGGTATGGAGCGCTTGAGGTTCAGAAATTGAAGTACTCTCATACATTATTTTCAACCTCCATCATGTTCAGGTCGAGCTCCAATGAATCTCATGCTTCACCTACGCTCTCATCCGTTTTTCTGGTCATGTTTTGGGCCTCATGCCCACCATTTTTGGATTCTCCTTATTTAATGGTGATTATATCATATGTTTTATGATTTATAACAGCATATAAATCTATGATTGATATTTATCAAGTAGAAATAACTCTGTCGTTAAAATTGTACCTTGTCAGTTTCACATAAAAAGCTTGTTTTATCATTGTAATCGGGGAAATTGATGAACTTGAGTGCAATAAGGAATAAGAAAGGTTGTGGGAATGATTTTAGGGATTTATGTGTTCATTTAAGTTTTATTCATCTATTTTATACTTTATATATAGTACATAATTCAATCTGCTATGAATTATCTACTTTATTTTGTACCCTAGCTAGAATGCCAGTTTTAAACGACTAGTTTTTTCATTTCTATTGTAAACTAAGTTCTGTCCACTGAAATACAGGTATGTAAGTTCCTGTGGTTCAATTACATACTTACCTTCCCATACATAACTCTATATCATTTTTTATTTGGGTTCATACTATCTTTTGGGATCCTCCATTGTGTAGGGTCTCACGAGGCCAAAATTGCCTGAAATTGCCAATTCTTCCCTAAATACTCCAGACAACTACAGATATATAAAAAGAAAAATCCAAACAATATTATCTACTATATTAAGGCCTGATAACCCCTCTACACATTTCCCCAAGTCCCTGTTCGAAAGAACGGAAGGAATTTTCCTAGTTTCACGGTTGAGTAACCCAGAACCACGAGAGTAGGTATCCGCATAGCGAACTCTGGAACCTTAATGGTCCCCGATATAAATGTGTTAGGGGAAATGAATTCAATGTTCTTAACTCACTCTTTTTTTTCTTCCCATTTCCTACTCCATTGTCTGCAAATTTTCCCAACAAGAAACCTGTATTTTCCTAGTCTGAATGTGCTCTGAGTGGATTTAATTAAAATATCAGAAATTTAATTTAATTTTCAGAATTATTTAGTGTTAAAGTCTGCATATCATACTTGAGACATTAAATTTTTATCAGATCACTCTGTGAAAAGAAGGCTCTCTATTGACTAACATTGCATATTAGTAAGTTAAAGTTGCAACCATGAGGTTGCTACCAATGATAGAAGAAGGCATTGAGCAGTATCAAGAAGAAGATTATGAAGAGACCACATGCAGTACCTCATATATTATGTAGGGATGATGTTGATGATTTCTTCCCTCCATATTATGATGATTCCATTTGGAAGGAATCTACTAGTGTCGGTGATCAAGTGTTCAATGGGAAGAACTCTAAGAAATCTTCCTAGTATTTCATGGAATATTGTTCCTTGAAAGAAGAGATAAGGGAGGTATTATCTTTTCAAGATATTTGTACTCTATAAATACAGAAGCTATTTATATATCCCTACTATGGGAAAAACATGAGAAATATTGCACACCTGGTTGATGAAGTGTGCAAGGAAGTGGAGACTAGAAGGTTTCCTCTTGGAGCCAAAAGAGGAGGAATGAAGAAAGATTCATCAAAGCTATATCCTTGTCCAAGCAGTAAAAGAAAGTTTGGATTTTTTCCAAACATATCTTCCAGTGACCATCAAGATGAAGAAGCTTCAAGTTCCTTGAAGAAGAAGGGAAATGAAGTGGAGACAGAGATATAGGAGGTGAAGTGCAAATCACCACAAGGTGGTTGCATAAGAGAATAACTTGAAGAGGAATGCACTTTAAGTTTCTTGTTGCGTGATCTCTGGATCACTTCTCAAGTTTTTGGCTCATGTATGGGTGATGAGACATCTTTTGGATCATATCCAAAAGAGGTACACAAATCAGATTTACAGTCACCTCTAGATCCATAGAATGAAGAAGAAAACAAGGCCACACCGCCAAGGTGATAATTCCAATGATGATAAGGGATATTTTGGATCAGATCCAAAAGAAGAACAAAAATCAAATTTGAATTCATTATCTAAACTTCCGATTGAAATGGAAGACAAGCCCCCACCAGCTAGGTATGAAATAGGAAAATTGAAGGAGAAAAATGTGATGCAGAGAGATGAGCACAACTCATAATTTTGGACTCCTTTGCAGCATGATGAAGCTGAAATGACAAAGAATGAGATGCTCTCTAATTTATGTCCATATCACATGTCATTACAACCTTCATAGATACCTTCCACTGCACATCATGGAAGTGAATTTGTATAAAATTCAAAGGCTGACTTGTATGTCAAGAATGAGTTTTGTGTTGTGGATCCATGCCACAAAAAAAATGGTTATGTATGTCAGCTATTAGAAGAAGAGGCCTTAGTGGAGGATATTCTTTGTGAGCCACATAATTTTAGTGGATCACTAAAGGAGGATAGAAAGAATCTTATGGCAGCCATCAAAAACTTTATTGACATCAATGCCTTGGTGGCAAGATGTTGTCGGAAAGCTTCTGGTGGAGAGATGGAAGGAGAAGCCTTTATGGGGGAGTGCATAGCACTGAAAGAAGGCATGTACAAGATGAAGGAGAACTATATGAACTTACTGTCTAACATATATCATCTCCTCATGATGGCTGAGATGTACCATAGTGCACTCAAGAAGGAAGAAGAAGAATCAGAGAGGCTCGCTAATAAGTTGGAGATAACTAGTGACTTATTGAAGAGCACACAAATATTCCTTCAAGAGTCAAAGTTGCAGATCTGTCAACTTCAAAAGGAGTTGAAGGTGTCACCCCTTTCATGTTGCATGGAAGGAAATGTTTTTGGGTTAATGGAGAAATATCATGTGGAGGAAAACCATGAGGAAGGAGCAGATTTGCAGGTGTTTTTGAAGAGCCATGATGAAGAGTATATTGGCCAAGCACATGTGGGTATACAAAATGGCTTAGAGGAGTTATTATCTATGGGAAATATGGCTGAGTAAATTCCAAGTGAATCATCAATTAAATATGATCATCTATTCATGGATTGGGTAGATAAAAATATCACAGAAATAGAGGATCAAAGATGTACTAGAATTTCTTGCACCAATGAAGGGTTATCTAACACATATGCTTGGAAAGAGACACATTCTGACAACCCCTTATGGATGGTAGAATCCGATCCAGTGGAGGTGGCTGATCACATTCCATATGGATCAGCAAATAAAATTCCTTATTCATCCATTGATTGGGTGCATAGAGACACATTAGGAATGAAGACGGTGGGAGGTAACGAGTTTAATTTCTGCAATAAATTCTTTGTTGTGAATGGAATTGTCCTGACATGTGGGAAGCCACAAAGATATAATTTGCAGCCATTGGATACCTTCCATACACATTCACATGAGGTGAATTCTAAATCTTTTGTGCTTGAGGAATTTTGGGATGCAGATGATGAGTTCCAAGCACAGGGACATTTCCCGAGAAAGGTTGATTTTTCTCATAAAGGAGTCTTATTTTCACTGAAGAGTCAAAAGAACTCCCTTGTGTTGGACCAGCCCATGATATGTTTGATACATCCACACCTTTGGTGGACACATTTTGCACATAGTTGTTTCACTATAATTTATTCCACACGCCTATGGCAGCCATCACACATGAGGATGATAATTGGGTGAAGGGTTTCTTTATTTTGACACTAAATAAGGATCAGGAGGATCTAACACTAATACATGGGGATTTGTTGAGGGAACCACCCCCTTCTCATCCACAGAAAATGCAACCATGACCTATCTTTGATTCCTCCATTCATGGTGGTGATAGCATGACCAGTGGCAGAGAATTGAGCCATTGGGATTGTGCACATGGGAAAGAAATAAAATTCCCATATGGATCTGACAGTTGGAGTATTTGTTCATCTATGGAAGGAATGGGTAGGTACTCATTCAATTCATGCACCTTTGAGGTTGCACCTTTTGCTTACACCAAGGAATTTTTAGCAGACACATACTACATATTCTGTGAGCAACATGGGCATCTATGGTTGTTGGAGGATGCCCAAAATTGTCTTAGTACATGGGACTCACACCCATGTCATTGCAGCAACATAATTGTGAGATTCAATGTTTATGCACATCAAGAACATAAGGAAATTTATGTTGGGTGGGGAAATCATGCAGGTTTCCAATTTTGCATTGAGAATTTCCAATTTTCAATGCAGTGGTATGATTCCCACGTCATGAATATCATTTCCTGTGATGATAAATTTTTATGGTGGATAATAATGTTTGGATACTTACAGTTGAGGAAATGGGATCTAGGAATAATTTTTTTTGATAAGTGGTGTTGGAAGGAATTCTCACTGAAAGGAGTGCAATGCAAGCAATGGGACCCTGGCATTACTTGTTTTTTGAGAAACTTTACATGCTCGCTTGATGGGGAAAGTCAACTTTTTTTACACATGAGTTCACGCTCCAGTTCTCCTACATGGTGGACAAATTTGCAACACTCTCGAGTGCTTTTGCTTGAGGACAAGCATATTTGGGAGGGGAGGACTTTCATGTCCCCATATTTTTGTACATAAAAGTGTTGACCATGCCCAACACATTGGGGGGTCAAAGATGCATTAATTACCTCACCTAGGGAATTTTGTCCAAATATTATTTATGAGGCATTAATTAATTAGCCTAGGAGAATATTTCTAAATAAACATTATTGAGGCATGTATTTAATTTTTATTTATCATTAATATTTATTGTGAAAATAACATGTGGAATTAAGCTTTCCAAGTCAGGCACAATTGGCAAGCCAACTTGCCAAGGGAGGAGATTAAGAAAGTGGAAACTCTATGACAAAAGCAGTAAGACAGAAAAGGTAAAGTGCCCAAAAGCTATGATAAAAGCTATCATAATAAAAGCAGGAAACAATTGAATAAGGAGGGCATAGTTTCCTTTTCGAGACCTAGTCTCAAAAGAAGGAAAATCAAAAAATATTTCATAGGAAAAGCAGGAAACTTTTGACAAAGGAGGGCACAGTTTCCTTTTGGGGATTTAGTCTCAAAAGCAGGGAAAAGTATAAAAGTCGAAAGGGATAAAATTAGGAACTATTTGACTAAGGAGGGTGAATTTCTAAGTAATATGGATGACTTGGACAAGGAAACATCTCCACATGGCCCCTTCATTCCAATTTTCTCAAGGAGGGCACATGACTTAACTAGGCTTATGGTTTTAGGTGGATGACTTTCTCTCACAGGTCACCTATTGCCTTTAACTGCTAAGTAGGTCACCTAGATATCTATTAAAGGATGATTAGAGCTCATTTACTCAGTATGGTTGATGTGTTTATTGATCTATGCGTATGTGAGCATTCCTTTCTGAGTCATGAGCCTCAGACACTTGGGAGATGAGCCCCAAATCTTTCCTTCCCCACTCCTTCAATCCTATTCTCTTCTATTTGCAGGTATGGAGAACTTGAGTTTCAGCCATTGATGTAATATCAGACATATTTTTCAGCCTCTATCACTTTCAGGTTGAGCTCCAGTGAATCCCATGCTTCAGCTACGCTCTCAGCTCTTTTCTAGTCATATTTTGGGCCTCTTACCCACCATTTTTGGAGTCTCCTTATGTAATGGTCAGTAAATCATATGATTTATGATGTATAACAACATATAAATCTGTGATTTATATTTATCATCTTTAAATAACTCTATGCCTGAAATTTTAGCTTCTCGGTTTCATATAAAAAGCTTGTTTTATCATTGTAATGGGGGGAATTGATGAATCTGAGTGCAGTAAGGAACAAGCAAGGTTATGGGAATTATTTGAGTGATTTTATATTTTAATTGAAGTTTTATTTGTCTCTTTTATACTTCATATACACTACATAATTCAATATGCTACGAATTATCTGCTTTATTTTGTACCCTAGCTATAATGCTAGTTTTAAACGACTAGTTTTGTCATTTCTGATGTAAACTGAGTTTTGTCTGCTCAAATGCAGATATGTAAGCTCCTGTGGGTCACTGAAAGACCAGAATTCCCATACATAACTCCATATCATTTTTTATTTGGTTCCATACTGTCTTTTGGTATCCTCCATTGCCCAAGATCTCACTAGGCCAAAATTGCCTCAAATTGCCAATTCTTCCCTAAATCCTCCAGACAACTCCAGATCTGTCAAAAACTCTTCCAAAACATATTTAATTCTGTATGAATTCCTGATAAAAGCTCTTCACTTTTACCCAAGCCCCTGGTTGAAAGAACGGAAGGAATTTCCCTAGTTTCACAGTTGGGTGAACCAGAAGCGTGGGAGTAGGTTTCTGCATAACGGACTCTGAAACCTGAATGGTCCCTGATCTAAATTTGTTAGGGGAAAGGAATTCAATGTTCTGAAATTGCTCTTTTTTGCTTCCCACTTCCTACTCCATTGTCTGCAAATTTTCCCAGCAAGAAACTTTTATTTGCCTAGTCTGAATGTGCTCTGAGTGGATTTAATTCAAATATCAAAAATTTAATTTAATTTTCAGAATTAGTTAGTGTTCAGGTATGCATATCAGACTTGGGACATTAAAAAGGAATTCCTAGGGATCCTTTTTGAGCAGTGACAATAGATCCAAGGGGATATTTGATGTAGTTCATTATGACTTGTGTGGACCCATGATAGTTTACTCATTGGGTGGATACTGCTACTATGTGATCTTTATTGATGATTATTATTGAAAGAATTGGATTTATTTTTTCAATTCCAAAGGGTCCAAAGAGGTTCTATGTAGCTTCAAGGATTTCAAGGAACAATTCAAGAACCTGTTGGGAAAGAGGACCAAGGTCCTGAGATCAGAAAAAAGAGGATAATAAACCTCTACATACTTCAGTGATTTATGCAAGGAAGTAGGAATTAAGAAGGAGTACACCATTCCTTACAACCATGATTGAGGATGTTTTTGTTCTATGAATCATAAATCGAATTGCATAAAAGAATGTGAACGAAGTTCGAAAACACATAATAAGTAACACATACATGGAAGATAAAGAACGCATATAAATACGAGACACCAAATGATAATGGAGCTTGTTCCCAAAAGGAACTACGTCTCTGGACCTGCTTCCCAAACGGAGAGGTTAGTTATAGAATATCAGCAAATATGATGGCAAAATACATGGCTACAATACATTGATACTTTGGTGGTTGAAAAGGGAGAGAAATTGTGGCTTGAATCCTTGAATGGGTTGCAAAACGAGTATAAATACTCCCACCTCCTTATCACACAAAGTCACAACAATGCATTTCTCTCTTAAGCCCAATGATGGCCATAACGAGGACAAGGTCTCTAAACTATTCTCAAACTTTCTCGCAAGTTCTCTCTATAGTATCTCTCCACACCAACCATGTCATATAAAGAATGTCTCCCGCACCAAAAGAGTGGCCTCTCTCCACTAAAAATGGATTCTCTCCCCCAAGAGAAAAAATGGATATTCAAAATGGAAAATTAAGGGAGTTTAAATAGTATTGTGTGACCCGTTAGACATGAAACACATGAGCTTTGACCTTTATTCCATCTGTTGGGCTCATTTAAGTGGTCCCCCCCATCCTTCTCAACTCTTCATAAACAAACTTTGGCATATGCTTGGTCTTTGTTAATGGCATAACCATATGCATGGCATATTTCACAATGTTTTAATACCAAATAAATTCGTTGGCATTATAATTGGCATATTCCAAGACCTATATTTAACCATATAACCAAAATATATACAAACCATGTGTTAAAGGGGGGTTGGCTCTCTCCATGGTCCATTAGTTGTACCTTTTAAAAATCATTAAACATGCCATAACCAAGGTTTGTTATGCGACATGTGTTTAAATTATTGGCGCACTCCCCATAGGATCCCTTGACGCAATCATGGAACGGTGCGGGGAGATGGTGTTAGAGTGGGGGCGGGATCCCAGTGGGCTGGGCCACAAGCTCTGCCCCCTTCCTTTTTATCCAAATCAATCCTTTTAAAAACTTAATTATATATTTCCCCACCTATCATAACAAGCATCAAAGGTGGAGTGGTGGTGGAGTCGTTGGAGTGTTATATTGGAGCTTGCAGGGTCAAGTCCGTGGCCCTCCACAAAATATTATACCATGCCAGTTATAAACTGGAAAACTAGGGACTGGCACATGGCGGCCCCATATTGGTCTACATTAATGATGTGTCAACCGCCAATGCTACATGTCACAAATGTATTGGTCCACTGAAATTCCAAGACATGTATCTGTATTCTCATGTCACCAATTTTTCTTCCACATGTGGTGATGGGAGGTTTCCATGTCATCACCGTACTGTATGAACCACCACATGGCACCCCTTTTTGCACATTTATGCAATGAATTTCCATATTTGTCCAAAAATTGAAAATGATTTATCTACTTGATTTCTCTCCATCATCCGTACTCTATTTGAGGTGTCATTCATGTCATTGGAATCATCTTGACGAGCTCTTTGCAAAAATTTCATATTTATTGAGATTCGCTGAGTTTAAAATTTGACCATTTTAGAACCTCATGGATCAAACCCTTAGCAGAATGGGGTTGAAAAATGGAAGAATATAACAATTATCAAGGCATCCAAAGCTATTATTCATGATCAAGTTTTTTCTATGTTCTTATGGTAAGAAGCTTCTAGTATAGAATTTTATGTGTAGAACATGAGTCTGGATAAGATATTGAAGAATATGACTCCAGAAGAGGCCTTCACAGGTGTGAATCCAAAAGTTGTCCACTTACTTATCTTTGGTTATCTATTATATATTCATGTTCCTAAGTAAAAGAGAATGAAACTATAACCTTCAGTAAAAAGGGAACATTTGTGGGATACAATGAGCCTTCGAAGGCTTACAAAATTTACATCCCAAGATCGATACAGATTGTGGTCAGCAGGGATGTCCTTCGAAGAGAAGGTGGGTTTCAAAAAATCCATAGGATATGATATGGATATTTATGATCATGAGATGGTGGCTCCAAAGGATATGGTACCATATCCACCTCTAGCAGTTCAGAGGGAGCCAGTTGAGAAATCTATGTCACTTGATCCCATTGATCCAGTAGAACCAGTGGATGTTCCCAGAGATGTTATAGTGGGTCAGAATATGCCTACATGGGCACAAAAAACATTGAAGAATATAGAGGTTCATGAAGAACCCAGTTGTACTTTCCAATAAAGAAAGATACCTTAATCTAGATATGTAGCCTTGATGAGCCACATCATTTATTCAAATCCCTCCAGCTATGAGGAAGCTTATAACCAGCAGGTATGGAAGGATTCCATGATGTAAGAATCTCAATCCATCATGAAGAATGATGTGTGGGAAGTTGCACCAAGACCTGAGGGGAATTCAAAAGTGAATATCAAGTGGATTTACAAAATCAAGCATGGAGAAGATGGAAGTATTGAGAAACACTAGGCTAGATTTGTGTCTAGAGGATTCTCTGAGAAAGAGGAAATTGATTATGACGATACATTTGCTCCCATGGCTCAATATACTTCCATCAAGACAATTATTTCTATTGATTTGGATATGGGATGGAAGTTGCATCAAATGGATGTTAAAATTTCCTTCATTTACGGTGTGATCGAGGAAGAGGTATATATTGAGCAACCAAAGGGTTTTGTGATCCATGGGAAGGACTTCCATGTATACAGGATGAAGAAGGACTTATGTTGACCCAAGAAAGAACCACGTGCTTGGTATGTTCAAACTTATGGATACTTGGTGAGTTTTGGATTCACCAAGAATGATGCACACCCCGACCTTTATTACAAGGTTGTGGATGGTGAGCCAATGATTTTGGTTCTCTACGTTGATGATTTATTTCTCACCAGAGAAGAGAAACTTATTGTATGGTGTAAGAAGAATCTAGCCTCTAAATTTGAAATGAAGGACCTTGGATTAATGAACTACTTCTTGGGACTAGAAGTGGTAGAGGCATGATGAGAATTGGGCCTAATCCAAGGAAAATATAGCATTGACATACTGAAGATATTTGAGATGAAGGACTGTAAGTCCATGGCCACACCGATTGATTCAAATCTAAAGAAGCTAAGAGATTCTACTTTCGATTTAGATTTGATAGATCCCACCATGTATCGATGATTGATTGTATCATTGATGTATTTGGTCAACACTAGATCACATATCTATTTTGTAGTGGGTGAACTCAACCAATCCATGTGTGAGAAGAGACAAGTTCACTGGGTTGCTACAAAAACATGTATTGAGATATTTGCATGGCAGAACAAGATATGGCATGAGATATGCTCCCATTGGTACATGAGATTGTAGGGATATTCTGATTCTGATTGGACTGAGAGTGTTGTGGACAGGAAGAGAACCTCCAGGGGTTGCTTCAACTTGGGATCTATTGAGATTCCTTGGTGCAATAGGAAGCAGACCTCAGTATCACTTAGTACTATAGTGTTTGAGTATATTGTAGTATGTGTTGCATCTTGAGAAGTTGTGTGGATTCAAAAATCCATTGGGGGATTATTTGTCTAGAATCTATAGCCAACATTGATTCACTGTGACAACCAGCATTGTGTGCAACTATATATGAATCCAATATTCCATGATAAGTTGAAGCATATTGAGAATCAGTATCACTACATTCGTGATATGGTGCAGAGAAGTGTGGTCAAGCTACAATATGTTCTTACAGATGACCAAAATGCTCACATTCTTACCAAGCCTCTTCTTAGGACAAAGTTTGCATACTTTCATGAAAGGATTGGAGTAGCAGATAATGTTTCCCTCACCGAGATGGAAGGTTGATGCTTCAGTATCTTCTCTTATACACTTGTGATAGAGTGGGGATATCAGTCTCATGTTGAATCCCTCATTAATAGGGAAGGTTAATTTTACTCTCAGACACTCTGATAAGGAGTGGGGAGATTGGTCCCATGATTGTTTCCCTTGCTAAGATGGAAGGTTTATTTTCTTACATTCTCTCAAAAACTCTATGATGTGGTGGGGAGATATCTCAAACACACTGAGAAGGGGTGGAGATGCCACTGCATTCACCTAGACACTCTAAGAAGGCATGGGGAGATCTCTCAGACACCCTAAGAAGGGGTGGGTGGAGAAGCCACTACATTCTTCCAGACACTTTGAGAAGTAGTGGTAAAATCTATCAAAAACCCTAAGAAGGGGTGAAGAGGCCAGTACATACTCCCGAACACACTGTGAAGGAGTGTGGAGATCTCTCAAACATCTTAAGAAGTGATGGAGATATTTAGTGCATTCTTTCGATCACTCTTTGAAGGAGTGATGAGATCTCTTGGACACTCTAATAAGGAGTGGAGAGGATGGTTGTAACACCTCGGTTTTGATCCCATGGTATTTAAATTGTACATGATGTATATATTGTATTGAAATCATGGAGAGGAGCTCAAGGCCAAGGCCCTACAATTGATTTGGTGTTTTGTGTATCAACAATCAAGGTTGATGCCGATGATTATAGTGCTAAGTTGGGCACATTATATTTTGAACTCATCATGTAAATATACAATTTAATAAAAATACAACAACTAGCTATGCACTGCAACGTAAGAGATGGGGGCATGATTTCACAAGGAATAGGGAGGGCAGTTAGTCAAACTCCTGAGCCATAGGGTGAGACCATATGGAAATCGGGGAACCCATAAACCCTCAGCTACCTTTTTATCCTCTGCACTCAATCGTTCAATTCTTCCATAAGAGAGGTTGAGGTAGTTAATGTATTAGGCAGAGCAAGGCATGGTAGTTGGTTTTGTGACTGAGCTAGCCTACAGTCTGAGTAAAATTGTAGCCTGCAGTCTGGGGAAGCCACATTCTTGCTTCTAAAGCAAGTAAGCACGTGAATGCATGCCCAATCCATTCATTCCTTATCCCTCAAGTTGCTCAGTAGGGGTTCTTGTTCATTGTCCAATTGTTCACTATCCTGAGTCACGTAGCGAGTTGTTCTACCACGTTTCTCCTGTGTTATAGAGTGGTATGCAAACGTGGTCATCTGTGTTACCAAGTGGAGCTTTGTGTTGTTGTGTATCCTTGTGGTTTGTTGTTATGTGTACCCTAGTTTGGGTCTGAACTGTATGCAAGAATTAGGAATGGAAGAGATGCCGAATGGGATTGATAAACCTAGTGAAGAGAGGAACCTCACAAAAAGATAAGAGTGGTTGGTGAATATTCTTTGCATGGCCTGAAGAGCACTAGAAGGGAAGGTATAGCCCGAGGGACTATGTAGCAGAGAAGGGGATACTTCCTTTTGTTGGGGTGCAGGAAATGTGGATTTCAGGCTAGATAGATCTTGTGGAGGTGTCCCTAGCTCTTGAATGAGCCACTAGCTTAGCCATTCTTCATTTCCACTACCTTAGTAGCATGATAAACCCAAACACAGATTGTCTTAGCTGACAATGTGATAAAACCAATGGTATATTGGCTTGGCTAGGCACCGTGATAAACCCAATTGTATATGGGCTTGGCTGAGCATCCTGATAAACCTGACTGTAGTTGTTTTGGTTGTGTCTTAAAGAGCATTTTGGTCATGTGTGACCCATGCCTGGATAGCCTGATAAACCCAATTGTTATGTTGGCTTGGCTGAGTAGTGTGATAAACCAAACAATGTGATGGCTTGGCTATGTAGCCTGATAAACCCATATGTTAGTTGAATTTGTTGGTCCTTAATGTGAATGTTGGCTTGATTATGTGTAGTCTGATAAACCCAACTGTAGCTTGCTTTCCTGTGTATCCTGATAAACCCAGCAGTGCATTGGCTTTTTTCCTGTAGCTTGATAAACCCAATTGTGTATTGGCTAAGCTGGACAGTCTGATAAACCCAACTGTAGGTTTTATTGACTGTGTTTGATGTGGTCTGGCTATGTGTGAACCTGTTGTTCCCTAGTTCCTTGTGGAAATCATGCCCAGCTCGGGGGTGGAAATTGTGTTGAGAGATTAATGAACACAACTAGCCTATGGTTGGGTGGAACGTTGCAATGACATAACTAGTTGTGGGACAGCTTCATCTTCAAGATAAGTATTCTCCGTTGTGTTATTTCTTCGATGTATTTTCTTATGAATGTGTTGATTATGTTGAATGCTTATTGAATATTTAAGTAGAATTTACTATTGTTAAATGTCCCTGCATTTTGCATATGTTTATGCCTTGTATTTTCCACTTCATTTTCTTATGATCATAGAGGCTAGAATCTTGGTTACAGGATCAGAAGTGCAGCTATCTTAAGGTAAGATGTGGTTTTCCGCACTATGAGATCCGCCTACGGGAGGCAGAAGTCGGGAATCAGAAGGACAAAACTTAGAGAAACGAACAAGGCAGAATGTTGGTTTTTCACACCCCATAATCCGACTGCGGAAGGCGAAAGTCAGAAGTGGAAAAAGAGCCGGATTTTCTAAGGTAAAAGTGTTTTTTTTGCACCCTGGAATCCGCCTACAGAAGGTGGAAGGTGGGAGGCGGAAAATGGGAAAAAGGTTAAGGAAAAAAAATGTTTTTTTCGATTTCTGAGGTCCGCAGTGGAGGGTCGAAAGTCGGAAGTCGGAAAGAGGAAATTCAAAAGACAAATTGATCGTTTCATGGGTTTTCTAATTTTCGAGGTCCGCAACGGAAGGCACAAATTCAAAAGTCGGAAGGCGGAAATTTGAAAGACAAGTTATCATTTCGAGAGTTTTTTTATTTCTGAGGTTCGTAGTGGAAGGCAGAAGCATGAAAGTGGGAAGGAAGAAAATTGAAAGACAAGATGATTGTTTAATGAAGTTTCCAACTTTCGAGGTCCACAGCGAAAGGCGGAAAGGAAAAATTCAGAAGACGGAAAGCCGAAAGACAAGACGAGTTTCATGGAGTTTTTGACTTCCGAGGTCTATAGCAGAAGGCAAAAAGGCGGAAGTTGAAACAAGGAAAGTCAAAAGACAAGGTGGTTGTTTCGAGGAGTTTCTGATTCCCAATGTCCGCAGTGAAAGGCGGAAGGGCGGAAGGAGGAAGGAAGAAAAGTTAGGTTTAGTGTGGAATGAATTTTCTTCTTACATAATGGACATGTGAGATGCGGAATGAAACTTACAGTGATGTTTATTCTTAAGCATGAATGTAAAAGGATGAGCATGACCCATGCATGTGGTTAAAGAGATAGCAAAGATAAATTTTAAACTATTTTGCATAACATTCAGGTGTATGGGAATTGGGTTCATGTACATCGTGGTATATAAAAGCAGGATTGGTGGTCACATTCTCCTCTAAGGAGGGAGGGGACGTGGAATTGTGGTATCAGAGTAGTGGTAGAGTAGTAGGGAGGATACATTGTGGTATCAAAGATAATGGTTAAGACATTGGGCCTAGATGGGCCAAGTGAATAGTTTTCAGAGCTATTGGTTACAATAATGGTCCTAGATGGGCGAAGTGAATAGTTTTCAGAGCTATTGGTTACAATAATGGTCCTAGATGGGCAAAGTGAATAGTTTTCAGAGCTATTGGTTCCACGGTAATTGGATTTTAAATTCTGAGATTGTCTAACAGTGTGTTTATTAACACATTTTGCAGAGTCATAGTGCAATTTGGAAAAAGTTGGTTTTGGCTTGGCCATGAGAACCTATAGCATGAATGATACACAGGATCCCTATGATCTCAAGGAAAATGCTATGAGGGAAAAGTTTCGTGTTGGAAATGCTAAAACAGAATCCAACGAAACGAGATATCAAGAGACTCCCCTAGATATTGCAGCCGCCATGAGAATCCTAAGGGTGGAGATGCAGAGTTACAAAGAAGATAATAAAAGAATGATTAAATGTCAGGAAGAGAAGAATCAGCTGAACGCAGCCATGCTGCATAGTTTGACAGACATCCAAAGGTGGTTGAACTATGGGCATCGGGTAGTGAATCCGAAAGGAAGTAGGAGCAATTCCAAAAGAAGAAAAGGGTCATCTATTATATCATCTGAATCTGAAGTACCCACTGGGGGTTCAAGCTCTTCATCTTGCAGGAATAAGAGGAAGAGGCATTACTGAAACAATTCAAATGATGAATTTAAGAAGGAAAGGCCTCCTACCTTTGATGGTGAGGTAAATATTGGTCACGAATCTTAAGATTGGCTTCTTGGGATGAGAAAATATTTCCAAGTCCAAGACTACTCGAGAAATATGAAGGCAAGGGTAGCCATCTTCACTACTGAATGGAAGAGCATCCATATGGTGGGAGCACCTAGTAAAGTGAATAATATCAATGAAATAAAGATCGTGTGGAAGCATTCCAAGAAGTATTTCAAGCAGAAGTACCTATCTGAAAGGTACTAGTATGACAATATTAAAGAATTCCATGAGCTGATATTGGGATAACTGACCATGGAAGAATATGTAAACCAAATTCTTGGATTTGTTGAGGTATGTCAGATACATCAGAGTTAAGCTTGAATATTACAATAAGACTTTTGAATGCATGGATGCAGAAGGAAATCCAAGGGTTGTAAGAGGCATTCCAAAGGTGATTTCTGTTAGGTAGATTTTCGCAATGCAAGTGAAGAAGTTTTGTAGGAAAAGTTGTAGATTGTATGAATCCCATGTTTTGGAGGCAGTAGAGAATGAAACTCCTAGGTTGGAGTACTTTCATGTATTGCAAGAATTCAGGGATGTTTTTACTGATGAAATTCCAGGACTTCCTCCAAAGAGAGACATTGATTTTACAGTTGACCTTGTGCCGAGAGCAACACCAGTGTCTAACACACCCTAGAGGATGAGCACACCAGAATTGCTAGAGCTAAAGATGGAGCTACAAGAGTTGTTGGAAAAGAAGTATATCAGGCCAAGTGTGTCCCCTTGGGAAGAACCATTTCTGTTTGCAAAAAATAAAGATGGAACACTCAGGTTATGTATTGATTACAGACACTTGAACAAGGTTACTGTGAAGAATAAATACCCTTTACCTCGAATCGATGACCTTTTTGATCAAATGAGAGGATCAAAGGTATTTTCCAAGATTGAGTTGAGGTTTGGTTACCATCAGGTAAGAATCAAAGATGAAGATATTCATAATACAACTTTTAGAACAAGGTATGGACACTATGAGTTTGTAGTGGTACCATTTGGTCTCACAAATGCACCAGCTACATTTATGTGTCTTATGAATAGTGTTTTTAGCAAGTATCTAGAAAAGTTTGTTCTTCTTTTCCTTGATGACATTCTTATTTGTTCTAAGAATGAAGAAGAGCATGAAGAAAATTTGAGACTAACATTGAAATTGCTAAGGGAGAAAAAGTTGTGTGCAAAATTGAGCAAATGTGACTTCTATAAGGATAAAATTCATTATTTGGGTCACAATATCTCAGAGGAGGGAATATCTGTGGACCTTGAGAAGATTGAGGCCATCATGAATTGGTCGACCCCAAGAAATGTGACAGATGTGAGATCTTTTATAGGACTTGCAGGATACTACAGGAGGTTGATATCTTTTATAAGACTTGCAGGATACTACAGGAGGTTCATTGAAGGATTCTCCACGGTTGCACATTCAATCACTTCTTTGTAAAACAAGGGGATAGAACTTGAATGGACACCAAGATGTGAAGAAAGCTTCCAGAAATTGAAGAATATTCTTACAAGTGCACCAATTCTGAAAATTGCTAACCCAAAAAAAGAATTTGTGGTGTGTACTGATGCATGTAATCAAGGACTTGGAGGAGTTCTTATGCAAGACAACCATCGTGGTATGTTATGAGTCAATAAATTCAAAGGAACCTGAGAATAAATATGCTGATCATGATTTAGAACTTGCAGCCATAGTACATGCTCTCAAGATGTGGAGACATTACTTAATAGGAAGAAAAATTGAGCTAAGGACAGACCATTGTGGTCTAAAATACTTGTTTGATCAGCCAACTCTAAATGCTAGGCAAGCTAGATGGCTGGAGTTTTTGGTGAGATTGATTTTGAAATCAAACACATAAAAGGAAAATAAAATGAAGTGGTGGATGCACTCAGAAGGAAGGTGCATGAAATGCATGTGGCATCTCTAGTATTTTCCAATGATATTTGAGACAACAGACTGTTAATCATACTACTGAGGATGAAATGAATGTGTAGATAAAGGACAAATTGCAGCAGCAAAGTCTTGAAAGGAAGTATGAGGGATATAAATTGGAAAGAGATGAACTGCTTACCTATAGGAACATAATTTATATTCCAAATGTGGCAGACTTGAGGAGAATTTTTATGGATGAAATCCATCAAGCTCCATATTTTGATCACCCAGGATATCATAAGACAGTTGCTACAACTAGAAAGCAATATTTTTTTCCATGAATGAAAAAGGACATTGTTGAGTATATTTATAAGTGCATGAAATGTCAATGGGTGAAGGTTGAGCATCAACACCCAACAGGTTTATTGCATCCTTTACTAGACCCAGAATGGAAATGGGAAGTTATTTCCATGGACTTTATTACAGGATTTCCAATGACTATGAGACAACATGATTCCATCATGGTTGTGGTGGACAATTTGACAAAGGAATCACATTTTATACTGGTCAAGTCCATGTATAAGGTTGATGCCATGGCAAATATATTCATGAAGGATATTTTCAGATTGCATGGATTGCCTAAGGCAATAATTTCTGATAGAGATACCAAGTTTAGTTCCAATTTTTGGAAGGATCTGTTTCCAGACCTGGGTACAAGGATGAAATTCAGAACTATTTATCATCCTCAAACTGATGGGAAAACAAAGAGGATGAATCAGTTACTTGAAAACATGCTTCACATGTATATAATAGACAAACCATCCAAGTGGGAGGATTATTTACACTTGGTAGAATTTGCATATAATAATGGACAACAAGCATCATTGGGAATGAGTCCATATGAAGCTTTGTAGGGGAGAAGGTGGACACCAGTAACTTAGGATAATCCAGTGGACGGGATTGTGCTTGGTCCAGAATTGCTCAAGGAAATGGAGCAAGAGGTTGCAAAGATCAGGTAGAGCCTGAAAGTAGCCCAAGATAGATAGAAAAGCTATCCAGATAAGCATAGAGTGCATAGAGAGTTCAGTGTTGGGGATCATGTTTACCTTAGAGTGAGGCCAAGAAAGAGTTCCTTGAATCTTGGAAGTTGTGTCAAGCTATCACCTAGATTTTGTGGGCCTTTTGAAGTGCTTGAAATAATAGGGCCAGTTGCATATAAACTTGCATTTCCTACTAGCACTAGAGCTTGTAATGTTTTTCATGTTTCTTCACTTAATAAATATGTACATGGTCCTAACCATGTGATAAATTGGGATTTGCTTTAGGTGGAACTCGAGGGAGAGTTCCAAACCAAGCCATTGCGCATCCTCGACAGGAAGGTCACAGTGCTTCGGAATCAATTCATTGGACAGGTAAAGGTGCAGTGGAAGCACTACGATCCTGATGAGGCTACGTGGGAGCTGGAGGATGCCATGCAATTGGCACATCCATTTTTGGTCAATTTTGTAAAGAACTGAGGACAGTGCTAATGAAGGGGGAGGGGAATGTAACACCCTAGTTTTCACCCCATGGTATTGACATTGTACATGATATATGTATTATATTCAAATCACGGTGAGGAGCTCAAGGTCGATGCCGATGGTTATAGTGCTAAGTCGGGCACATTAATTTTGAGTTCATCACGTAAATATAAAATTTAATAAAATACCACTACTAGCTATGCACTGCAACGTAAAAGATGGGGGCATGATTTCACAAGGAATAGGGAGGGGAGTTAGTCAAACTGCTGAGCCATAGGGTGAGACCAGATGCCAATGGGGGGCCCCATAAACCCTCAACTACCTTTTTTTCCTCTACACTCAATCATTCAATTCTTCCAAAAGAGCGGTTGAGGCAGTTAATGTCTTGGGTAGAGCAAGGCATGGCAGTCGGTTTCATGACTGAGCCAGCCTGCAGTCTGAGAAAACCTACAACCTGCAGTCTGGGGAAGCCGCATTCTTGCTTCTGAAGAAAGTAAGCATGTGGATCAGTTCCTGAGACATTCATTCCTTATCCCTCAAGTTTCTTTGTGGGGGTTGTTGTTCATTGTTCAATTATTCACTATCGCAAGTTGTGGAGCAGGTTGTTCTGCAGCGATTCTCTTATGTTATAGATTGGTATGCAAACCTAGTCGTCTATGTTACCGAGTGGAGATCTGTGTTGTTGTTTCTCCTTATGGTTTGTTGTTATGTGTACCCTGTTTTGGGTCTGAACTGTTTGCAAGAATTAGGAGTGGAAGAGACGTCGAATGGGCTTGATAAACCTAGTGAAGAGGGGAACCTCACAAAAATATCAAAGTGGATGGTGAATCTTCTTTGCACACCCTGAAGAGCACTCAAAGGGAAGGTATAGCCTGAGGGACTCTATAGCATAGAAGGGGATACTTCCTTATGTTGGGGTATAGGAAATGTGGATGCCAGGATAGATAGATCTTGTGGATATGTCCCTAGCTCTTGAATGATCCACTATCTTAGCCATTCTCCCTTTCCACTGCCTTAGTAGCCTGATAAACCCAAACGTAGATTGGATTGGATGACAGCTTGATAAACCCAATGGTATATTGGCTTGGCTAGGCAGCCTAATAAACCCAATGGTATATTGGCTTGGCTGAGCAGACTAATAAACCCAACTGTAGTTGGAATGGTTGTGTCTTCTTGTGCATTTTGGCCATGTGTGAACCTTGGCTGGACAGCCTGATAAACCCAACTATTATGTTGCCTTGGTTGAGTATCCTGATGAACCCAGGAGTGTGATGGCTTGGCTATGTAGCCTGATAGACCCATCTGTTAGTTGGCTTGGTTGGTCCTTAATGTGAATGTTAGCTTGACTGTGTGTAGTCTGATAAACCCAACTATAGATGGATTTGTTGTGTAGCTTGATAAACCCAGCATTGTATTGGCTTGGTTCCTGCAACCTGATAAACCCAATTGTGTGTTGGCTTGGCTGGACAATTTGATAAACCCAACTGTAGGTTGGATTGACTATGTTTGATGTGGTCTGGATATGTGTGAGCCTATTGTTCCCTAGTTCCTTGTGGAAATCATGCCCAGATTGGGGGCAATAGTTGTGTTGAGAGATCGATGAACACAACTAGCCTATGGTTGGGTGGAACATTTCAGTGACATAGCTAGTTGTGGGACAACTTCATCTTCAAGATACGTATTATCTGTTGTGTTATTTCTGTAATGTATTTACTTATGAATGTGTTGACTATGTTGAATGCTTATTGAAGATTTAAGTAGAATTTACTGTTGTTAAATGTCCCTGCATTTTGCATTGGTTTATGCATGAGAGGAAATTTGGGGTCTAAAATGGACCTTAAGAAAACACACCAACAATAGGTTCTTGTGAGTTGGAATTCAAGAACAATATAATTCCAATAAAATGAGTCAACCATAATGGTTGAATTGACATATTTGTCATAAAAAAAACTAATTTTTTTGTTCGTATTTTCGGCATATCTCCCTATGTTTTTACTCAAATTTCAATTGGGAGAGCTCATTGGATGCGGAATTTGATTCTGTATCCAACGCGTACCCACACCACATAATTTTTACGGACCCTGCTACCCCAAAAACAAGAAATACCTAAAAAAACATGATGATGAATAGCTGAAAAAATGTGATGATGACATCATCATCACATTTTTCAGGTATTTATTGTTTTTGGGGTAGCAGGGTCCATTAAAAGTATGGAGTGTGGGTACTTGTTGGATGCGGAATCAAATTCCGCATCCAACGATCTCTCCCAATCGAAATTTGAGTAAAAACACAGGGAGATATGTCAAAAATACGAACACAAAAAGTAGTTTTTTTTGTTTTTCCTCCAAAATTAATAAATATTATTTTATTATTTTAACTATTATTTTCCTTAGGAGGCCCATTTTAGACCTCAAAATTCCTCTAATGGCCTTGTATTTTCCACTGCATTTGCTTATGATCATGGAGGCTAGAATCTTGGTTACAGGATCATAAATGTGGCTATATTAAGGTAAGATGTGTTTTTCCACACTCTGAGATCTACCTGCGAGAGGCGAAAGTTGGGAGTTGGAAGGAGGGAAATTAGAGAAAATAAAAAGGAAGAATGTTGGTTTTTTGCACCCCAAAGTCCACCTGCGGAAGGTGGAAGTCAGAAGCAAAAAAGAGCTGGATTTTCTTATGTAAAGCTGTGTTTTTCGCACCTCGGAATCCTCCTGCGAAAGGCGAGAGGCGTAAAATGGTTAAGGAAAAAAGTTGTTTTTCCAATTTTCGAAGTACGCAACAGAGGGAAACAATTCGAAAGTCAGAAAACGGAAATTCGAAAGACAAATTGATCGTTTCATGGGTTTTTTTATTTTCGAGGTCTAGAATAGAAGGCGAAAAGCCGAAAAGTCAAAAGACAAGTGATCGTTTTGTGGGTTTTCTGATTTTTGAGGTTCACAGCGGAAGGCAGAAGGGTAGAAGTTGGAAGGCGGAAAGTCGAAAGACAAGATGATCGTTTCGTGGAGTTTTCGACTTCTGAGGTCCGCAACGGAAGGAGGAATGGTGAAATTCGAAAGGCAGAAAGTTGAAAGACAAGATGATCGTTTCATGGAGTTTCCAACTTCTGAGTTACGCAGCGGAAGGAGGAAAGGCAGAAGTCGGAAGGGGAAAATTCAAAATACAAGGTGGTCGTTTCAGGGATTTTTCGATTCCCGAAGTCCGCAACGGAAGGTCAGAATGTGGAAGGCAGAAAAGTCAGGTTTAGTGATGAATGACTTTTCTACTTACAGAATGGATCTATTAGATGCATAACGATTGTTACAGTGATGTTTATGATTAAGCATGAATTTAAAAGAATTAACATGACCCGTGACTGTGGTTAAAGAGATAGTAAAGAGAAATTTAAATTATTTTGCATAACAATCAAGTGTATAGGCACTGGGTTCATGTGCATCATGGTATATCAAAGCAGGATTAGTGGTTGCATTCTCCTCTAAGGCAGGAGGGGACATGACATTATGGTATCAAAGCAGTGGTAAAGTAGTGGGGACGCTACATTGGTGCGTACTAGTTCATATTACATGTTGACTCCTTGATGGACTGAGTTGATTTGTTACACGTTGACTCCCCGATGTATTGGGGTGAGTTGTTGACTCCTTAATGGACCAGCTTGAGTTGTTGACTCCTCAATGGACTGAGTGGAGCTGTTGCATGTTTCGTGATGGACTAGGTTGAGCTTATGCATGTTGAATCCCCGGTGGACTAGGTTGAGTTGTTGACTCCTCGATGAACTGATTTGAGTTATTGCATGTTCCCCGATGGAATGGGTTTAATGCATGTTGACTCCCCAATGGACAATGTAGAGTCATTGACACATCTCGATGGACTGATATTACATTGGGAGACCTTCCTTATGATATAGAGTTTTTGAGACAGTTGTTATGTACATATGATATCCATATATGTTCCAATATGATGATGCCTCCATGGCTAAGAGGGAGTGTTGAGGTAGTAACTGCGAGAGGCAACCTCACTAAGTCAACCCACAAATAAATGTGTAGAAATAACACTTATTATGTACACCAAAAGAGAAGTCAGCCTAGTTTAATTGTACAAGTCATCCCTAGTTAAAGTGAACAAGCAAACATAAAATTAAAGTATAAATAAGAAGGTGCCTCACTCATTTTCAAAAATCAAGTTTGCTCCTCTCAAGAAAAACTTCGCTACTGCTACAAGAAGAAAACTTTCCGGGGTTTTTTTATCTTGAAGGAGTTTCTCCTTTGTTTCTTGAGGTTTATATCTTTCTTCTATATTAGCCTAATATGTATATGAATGTACATTGCTCTTTGAATTGATTATCTCTATTAGAAGGTTGTTGGGTTTTCTCCCTTAGTGGTTTCTCAAATCAAAATATATATGTCTATTATTTGGGTGCTTGGTTATTCTTTTAGTTATCCTATTTATTTCATGCAATTAAAATTATATTGCTATCTATAAAATCTAACACCACAAAACTCCTCCATTCTATAAATTATCGAAATCAATTGAGTAGAACATCGAAATATGAAACCCTAGTCGTACTGGAGGAAAGCCATAACCACCTCATCCTTATCCCCCTATTCCCATTGGATCATTATTTCATATCTTTTATTGTGCTTAAGTTATAATCTACTTTCCAAGATATCAATTTTTGACATATATTATTGCATTTACAAAAATTATCATGATTGCAACAATTGACCTTTCTTTGATTTCCATCCAATGTGATATTCTTTAGCAAGTGTTAACATTTCTATAGAGGTTTGTATAGCTGCAAATAAAAGGTATCACTTTAACCACCCAAATTACTATGAAGATTACCATGGTATAAAAATTGATAACTGTTTGAGTGGTATCTTGTTTTAAAATTCTTATTGGAATAGATACTTCTCCCAGTATGGTTTGAGCTCTTGGATGGCTTGCAAAAGGATACCGCTATGGTTTGAGCGCTTGGATGGCTTGCAAAAGGATACCGCTATCACTTGCCCCTTAATTGCACCATAAAGCGTTACCTAGTTATTTTCCCACTTCAACTCGACCAAAGAGCGTGCTTACTTTTATTGATACCTTAAACTAATTAACCAAGCTAAAAGTTGCTTCTATAATGTTTAGATCCAAAACTAGTTGCAGGATAGGGCTCTGAGGGGCCCTGAACGAGTGTTTTCAGTAGTAGAACCTCATATCCATTTCTATGATGGATAATTATACTTGTTGAATTAAAATTTTGTAGTATAATATCCATTCATGTGAGTGACAAATAACTCTACAAGTATAATTTCATTGAGATAACTACATAACTTGAATATTAATAAAGAAATCGATATCTATTAAAATGCAAACTTTAATTCAATTATAACTCTATGTTTCAACCATCCTTTTAAAATTATAAATCTTAATATTGTTATATAATCATCAATGACACAACACTCCAAACAATGAACATTGAAGAGATTCATTAAAAAAAAAAATGAATCTCTGAAAAGTGTAATGTATATCATTTAAAACTGAATTTTTAAATGTCAACTTATTGATTTTTTTATTTTTATAAAAAAAGAAAATAATTAAAAAAATGGTATCTTGCTTAATTGATATCTTAAAAAGAATATAAGATATATCAAAAATAAAATGTTTAAGTGGTAATTTGTCTTAAAATTTTTATAGTATTAATTCATATAAATATGTAAATTGAATTAAAATATTATAATAAAATATATATTAAGATAATTATAAAAGTTGAATAATATATAATTAATTATCAAAATTTTGAGTTCATGTGATTCGAAATGTTATGGCACACTTTTTATGTAATTATAATTGTTAGAAGATTAAGAATTTTTTTTACCTCGAGATTTGGAATTTATGAGAAAATTTAAAATGTTCTTTGATAAAAAATTAAAACATTATAAAACTTGTCTATGAATTTGTCTACTAATATTTAAGTAAAGGTTTTTAAAATTATTATAAAAAAATGTTTTAATAAAAATTATAATTATAATTAAAAAATATAAGATACTACCAAATTGACATTTTTTATAAATTTATCTAATAAATTTTGAGTCTTATATTTTCTTAATTTTAACATTTGAAATCCTTAAAGATAATTTTAACATTTAAAACTTTTAATAATAATAATTAAGGTGTTCAATACAAATTTAATCAACGTTCTAAACTCCATGACTACTAACATAAAAATGCTCTTTCAAAAAGTTTGGATATAAAAACATTATTAAATCATATTATTAAATGTTTGTTCATAATTAAAGCTACAGTATGTTCTGACAGATGACCACACTACTCACATTCTTACCAAGCCTCTTCCTAGGACAAATTTTGCATACTTTCATGAAAGGATTGGAGTAGCATAGAATGTTTCCCTCCCTGAGATGGAAGGTTGATACTTCAGTATCTTCTCTTGTACACTTGTGATAGAGTAGGGAGATCAGTCTCATGTTGACTCCCTCGTTAAGAGGGAATGTTAATTTTACTCTCGGACACTCTAAGAAAGAGTGGGAAGATCTCTCGAAAAACCTAAGAAGGGGTGAAGAGGCCGATACATACTCCCAGACACACTGTGAAGGAGTGGGGAGATCTCTCGGACATCTTAAGAAGTGATGGAGATATTTAGTGCATTCATTCAATCACTCTGTGAAGGAGTGGGGAGATCTGTTGGACACTCTGATTAGGGGTGGAGAGGCTGGTTGTAACACCTCGATTTTGACCCCATGGTATTGAAATTGTACATGATGTATATATTGTATTTAAATCATGTCGAGGAGCTCAAAGCCAATGCCTTGCCACTAATTTGGTGTTTTACGTATCGATGATCTAGGTTGATGTCGATGGTTATAGTGCTAAGTCAGGAATATTATATTTTCAAGTCATCATGTAAATATACAATTTAATAAAATACCACAACTAGCTATGCATTGCAACGTAAGAGATGGGGCATGATTTCACAAGGAATATGGAGGGGAGTTAGTCAAACTCTTGAGCCATAGGGTGAGACCATATGTCAATGGGGGAACCCATAAACCCTCCGCTACCTTTTTTTCCTCTGCACTCAATCATTCAATTCTTTTGGAAGATAGGTTGAGGCAATTAATGTCACTTTCGTGATTGAGCCAACCTACAGTCTGAGCAAACCTGCAGCCTGCGGTCTGGGGAAGTCGTATTCTTGCTTCTTAAGAAAGTAAGCACATGAATGCGTGCCCGGTCCATTCATTCCTTATACCTCAAGTTGCTCAGTGGGGATTGTTTTTCATTGTTCAATTATTCACTATCCTGAGTTGCGGAGAGGGTTGTTCTCCAGCGTTTTTCCTATGTTACAGATTGGTATGCAAACATGGTCGTGTCTCTGTATGGTTTGATGTTATGTGTACCCTGGTTTGTGTTACCGAGTGGAGCTCTGTGTTGTTGTGTCTCTGTATGGTTTGATGTTATGTGTACCCTGGTTTGGGTCTGAACTGTATGCAAGACTTAGGAGTGGAAGAGATGTCGAATGGGCTTGATAAACCTATGGAAAAGAGGAACCTCACAAAGAGATAAGAGTGGATGGTGAATATTCTCTACTTGCCCTGCAGAGAACTGGAAGGGAAGGTATAGCCTGAGGGACTTTGTAGCAGAGAAGGGGATACTTCCATGTGTTGGGGTGCAGGAAATGTGGATTCCAGGCTAGATAGATCCTGTGGAGGTGTCCCTAGCTCTTGAATGAGTCACTATCTTAGCCACTCTTCACTTCCACTTCCTTAGCATCCTGATAAACCCAAACGTAGATTGGATTGGCTGACATCATGATAAACCCAATGGTATATTGGCTTGGCTAGGAAGCCTCATAAATCCAATGGTATACTGGCTTGGCTGAGCAGCCTGATAAACCCAATTGTAGTTGGCTTGGCTGTTTCTTGCTGTGGATTTTGGCCATGTGTGACCCTTGGTAGGAAAACCTGATAAACCCAACTATTATGCTGGCTTAGTTGAGTAGTCTGATAAACCCAGAAGTGTGATGGCTTGGCTGTGTAGCCTGATAAACCCATCTGTTAGTTGGCTTGGCTAGTACTTAATTTCAATGTTGGCTTGACTATGTGCAGTCTGATAAACCAAATGGTAACTAGCTTGGTTGTGTAGCCTTACAAATGCAACAGTGTATTGGCTTGTTTCCTGCAGCCTGATAAAACCAATTGTGTATTGGCTTGGATTGACAGTATAATAAACACAACTTTATGTTGGCTTGATTGTGTTTGATGTGGTATGGCTATGTGTGAACCTGTTCTTCCCTAGATCCTTGCGAAAATCATGCCCAGCTCGGGCGTGGCAGTTGTGTTAAGAGATTAATGAACACAACTGGCCTATCGTTGGGTGGAATGTTGCAGCGACATATCTAGTTGCGGGACAACTTCATCTTCAAGATAAGTATTCTCTGTTGTGTTATTTCTGCAATGTATTTGCTTATCAATGTGTTGATTATGTTGAATGCTTATTGAATATTTAAGTAGAATTTACTATTGTTAAATGTCACTGCATTTTGCATCTGTTTATGCCTTATATTTTCCACTGCATTTTCTTATGATCATGGAGGCTAGAATCCTGGTTACAGGATCATAAATGTGGCTATCTTAAGGTAAGATGTATTTTTCCGCACTCCGAGATCCTCCTGTAGGAGGCGAAAGTCAGGTGTCAGAAGGAGGAAAATTAGAGAAAACAACAAGGAAGAATGTTAGTTTTCTGCACCCAGGAATCTGCATGCAGAAGGCAGAAGTCGGAAGTGAAAAAATATCTGAATTTTCTAAGGTAAAAGTGTGTTTTCTGCACCCCAGAATCTGCCTAAGGGAAGCAGAAGGCGGGAGGTGGAAAATGGGAAAAGGTTAATGAAAAAAGTTGGTTTTTCAATTTTCGAGGTCTGCAACAGAGGGAAGAAAGCCAGATATCGGAAAGTAGAAAGTTAAAAGACAAATTGATCATTTCACGTATTTTTCAATTTTCGAGGTCCGCAGCGGAAGGCAGAAAGTCGAAATACAAGTGATCATTTCATGGGTTTTTCAATTTCGAGGTCCACAATAAAAGGAGAAAAGGTGGAAGTCAGAAGGCGAAAAGTCAAAAGACAACATGATCGTTTCATGGAGTTTTCGACTTCCAAGGGCCACAGCGGAAGGAGGAAAGGCAGAACTTGGAAGGCATAAAGTCAAAAGACAAGGTGGTCGTTTCGGGGAGTTTCTGATTCCCAAAGTCTGCAACAGAAGGTGGAATGACGAAAAAGTCAGGTTTAGTGCGGAATGAATTTTCTGCTTACAGAATGGATCTGTGAGATGCAAGACGAATTTTACAGTAATGTTTATGCTTAAGCATGAATGTAAAAGGATGAACGTGACCCATGACTATGGTTAAAGAGATAGTAACGAGAAATTTTAAATTATTCCACATAATAGTCAGGTGTATGGGCATCGGGTTCATGTACATCGTGGTATATTAAAGCAGGATTAGTGGTCACATTCTCCTCTAAGGTGGGAGGGGATGTGACATTGTCGTATCATAGCAGTGGTAGAGTAGCAAGGAGGCTACATTGTGGTATCAGAGCTAATGGTTACAACATTGGGCCTAGATGGGCCAAGTGAATAGTTTTCAGAGCTATTTGTTACAACATTGGGCCTAGATGGGCCAAGTGAATAGTTTTCAGAGCTATTGGTTCCATGGTAAGTGGTTCTTAAATTCTGATATTGTCTATCAGTGTGTTTATTAACACATTTTGCAAAGTCATAGTGCATTTTGGAAAAAGTTGGTTTTGGCTTGGCCATGAGAACCTACAACATGGATGATACACATGATCCCTATGATCTCGAGGCAGATGCTATGAGGGAAAACATTCGAGTTGGAAATGTTGAAACATAATACAATGGAAGGAGATATAAAGAGACTCCCCTAGTTATTGCAACAACCATGAGAAGCCTAAGGGTGGAGATGCAAAGTTATAGAGAAGATAATGAAAGAATGATTAAATCTCATGAAGAGTAGAATCAGCTGGACGCAGCCATGCTGCAGAGTTTGACAGACATCCAAAGGAGGATGAACTCTGGGCATCGGGCAGTGAATCCGGAAGGAAGTAGGAGCAATGCCAAAAGAAGAAAATTTTCTTCTAGTGGATCATCTGACTCTGAAGGATCCACTTGGGTTCAAGTTCTTCATCTGGCAGGAATAAGAGGAAGAGGAATTACCGAAACAGTTCACATGATGAATTTAAGAAGGAAAGGCCTTCTACCTTTAAGGGTGAGGTAAATACCGGTCAAGAATTTGAAGCTTGGCTTATTGGGATGAGAAAATATTTCCAAGTCCAAGAATACTCAGGAAATATGAAGGCCAGGGTAGCCATCTTCAATCTGAATGGAAGAGAATCCATATGGTGGGAGCACCTCAGGAAAGTGAAGAAGATCAATGACAGAAAGATCGTGTGCAAGAAATCCAAGAAGTATTTCAAGTAGAAGTTATTCTCTGAGAGGTACTATGATCACAAGATTAAATAATTCCATGAGCTAAGATTGGGACAGTTGAACATGGAAGAATATGCAAACCAAATTCTTGGAGTTGTTGAGGTATGTCAGATACATTAGAGTTAAGATTGATTGTTACAATAAGAATTTTGAATGCCTGGATGAAGAAGGAAATCCAAGGGTTGTAAGAGGCATTCCAAAGGTGATTTCTGTTAGGCATATTTCCGCAATGCATCCTATGTTTTGGAGTTAGCAAAGAATTAAACTCCTAGGTTGGAGTTCTTTCATGTATTGCAAGAATTCAGGAATGTTTTTCTTGATGAAATTTGAGGACTTTCTCCAAAGAGAGAGAGACATTGATTTTACAATTGACCTTGTGCCGAGAGAAACATCAGTGTCTAAGACACCCTACAGGATGAGCACACCAGAACTGCTAGAGTTGAACATGCAACTGTAAGAGTTGTTGGAAAAGAAGTATATCAATCCAAGTGTGTCTCATTGGGGAGAATGAGTTCTGTTTGCAAAAAAGAAAGATGGAACACTTAGGTTATGTATTGATTACAGACAGTTGAACAAGGTTACTATGAAGAATACATAACTTTTACCTTGAATTAATGACCTTTTTTATTAAATGAGAGGAGCAAAACTATTTTCCAAGATTGAATTGAGGTCTGGTTACCATCATATAAGAATCAAAGATGAAGATATTCATAATACAGCCTTCAAAACAAGGTATGGACGCTATGAGTTTGTATCTGTACCATTTGGTCTCACAAATGCACCAGCTACATTTATGTGTCTCATGAATAGTGTTTTTAGCAAGTATCTAGACAAGTTTGTTCTTGTTTTCCTTGATGACATTCTTATTTATTCTAAAAATGAGGAAGAGCATGAAGAACATTTGAGAATGACATTGAAATTGATAAGGGAGCATAAGATGTATGCAAGTTGAGAAAATGTGGCTTCTATAAGGATAAAATTCATTATTTGGGTCACATTATCTCAGAGGAGGGAATATATGTGGACCCTGAGAAGATTGAGGCCATCATGAATTGGCCGACCCCAAGAAATGTGACATATGTGAGATGTTTTATGGGACTTGCAGGATACTACAAGAGGTTCATTGAAGGATTCTCCAAGGTTGCACATTCAATCACTTATTTGCAAAAGAAGGCAATAAAGTTTGAATGGACACCAAGATGTGAAGAAAGCTTCCAGTAGTTGAAGAATATTCTTACAAGTGCACCAATTCTGAAAATTGCAGACCCAGAAAAAGACTTTCTGGTGTGTATTGATGCATGTAATCAAGGACTTGGAGGATTTCTTATGCAAGACAACCACGTGGTATGTTATGAGTCAATAAAGTTGAAGGAACATGAGAAGAACTATGCTACTCATTATTTAGAACTTGCAGCCACAGTACATTCTCTCAAGATGTGGAGAAATTACTTAATAGGAAGAAAGTTTGAGCTAAGGATAGACCATTACGGTCTGAAATACTTGTTTGGTCAGCCAACTCTAAATGCTAGGCAAGCTACATGGCTGGAGTTTTTGTGTGAGTTTGATTTTGAAATCAAACACATAAAAGGAAACGAAAATAAAGT
Source organism: Pseudotsuga menziesii (assembly GCA_001517045.1). Lineage (NCBI taxonomy): Eukaryota > Viridiplantae > Streptophyta > Pinopsida > Pinales > Pinaceae > Pseudotsuga > Pseudotsuga menziesii. Next base: position 690,426 of record LPNX010510363.1, read on the forward strand.
GGTTGATGCATTCATCAGGAAGCTGCATGAAATTCATGTGGAATCTCTTAGTATTTGTGAATCATATTTGAGATAGCATATTTTTAATCATACTATTGAGGATGAAATGTATGTGCAGATAAAGGACAAGTTACAGCAGCAAAGTCTTGAAAGGAAGTATGAGGGATATAAATTGGAAGAAGATGAACTTCTTACCTATAGGAACATAATTTATATTCCAGATGTAGTAGAATTGATGAGAACTATTATGGATGAATTCCATATTCCATCAAGCTCCATATTCTGCTCACTCGGGATATTACAAGACAGTTATTACAACCAGAAAGCAATATTTTTTTCCAGGAATGAAAAAGGACATTACTGAGTATATTTCTAAGTGCATGAAATGTCGGCAGGTGAAGGTTGAGCATCAACACCCAGCATTTTATTGCATCCTTTACACGGGGGGTTCACTCAGTGAGCTTGTTATATAGCACGACCGTTCACAGGATATTAAACAATACCCCTAATTTCACTAAATATTGGAAAAATCCTCCTAAAATTAAACTGTTGAACCCCCCTCCCATTATACCTTTTCATTTAAGAAAACCCCTAATTTTACCAGATATTGTAGGTATCCATTTTTATCAACCCATTTTTAATACCCCCTTTATATCATATTATCAAGTTGTAACAAAGTGGATCCCTAATGCATCTAGTATAAGCAAACATGATTCTAAATAAAATAATGGTATAATGTTAATAATAATCCCACTAGGATTACAAGGGCAACTTATCAATTTGTAGCATTGGATATTGGAAGACCCAATGACATAGTAATAGGGAAGGCAAAATGCGTAAAAGGAAACCCAGTCAAGATATCAATGTAACAAATATTCTTGTAACAAAAATTTCTTGACAGTTTGGAGACCTATTCATCATCAGTCTGAAGAGAGATCCTAATTCTAAGGAATCCCGCAAAACAAAAGTTCATAAATTTTTCAAGGGTACATTTCTATAGAGTTTATCCAAAAAAGGCATTCTATTAGTTCCCATGGAACAAAGTTTTAGATTTTTTTCAAGGTTCTAGGTTTTTTTAAAATATTTAAAGGTGAAACAATGATAGTATTTGATTTTAAAAACCATATGAGGCTACACATAGAGATCTAATTTGATCTATGTTTCTCAAATCCACTACAATCAAATTCGTAAAGAAAAGTAAAGGAAATAAAAAAGGCAATTTCATCAATATTTTTTAAATGCCATTGTATATAAAACTAACATAAAAAGAATATACATTTTGAAAATAGCATCAAGTAATGACAGTATTTGATTGTCCAAGTCAAATAATAATAATATTGATGAATTCAAAGGGAAAATTGGGGCAATATGATAATTTAAGCTCCTTATGAAACTGAGATACGATATCTTAGTTCTCCAAAGCAAATTTGTGTTGCCTCTAGCACTTTGAGGCAAGGGATCAAACTTTTAGAGGCAAGGTTCTCTCGACTATCTCCCTTCCTCTCCTTCAAAATCCAAAATCTCTAACCTTCTCTATGTGAGTCTTAGAGTGCCTTGAGTGTCTCCATTTTGTGGGTACCTTAGTAACTATTACCCATCTTCATCTCTTAGCATATAATTTTGAACTTCGATCTCTTGATACATATCTAAAGGTTCCATAGATAATGCTTGAGAGGTGATATGGTAGATATCTAAGGGATGATATAGGTTTCTCAACAAGGTTAAACATTCCATCTAGTCTCCCCTTTAACACGTGTAACCCTCAACAAATTAGCCAAGTTACGCACACGCAATGTCTCTGAAAAGGGATATAATTCCAAGGACATTCACTTTAAAATATGGTAATGTTAATGGGAAGAAACAAGATTAGGAATTTATATCAATTGTTGTGAAGTAAAGATGAAAATCATATAAGTTAAGGAAATAATGAGTATGATTCCCAAGAAGGAGATACAAACTTGACCAAATAATTTTATTGGGTTAGATCAAGTTATGTGAAGACAATTTGACTAAAGTGGCATAGTATGGCAAAAATAGTAGTAAATTAATAATCAACCAACATATATTGGATGAGAAAAAAAATCCAAGAAAGGGAGACTGAGAAGTACTCAGTAATAGATGATGCAATAATGAATCATCTAGAAAATTTACCTTAACTTTTGTAATCAGTTGCTTGTAAATAGTAATTTAGGCCCAAAATTGAATTGCAATTTTTCTATGCAACAAGGGTTTTAAAGAGAAAATATCCATGACAAGGAAAGATTGAAATAATATTAAGTGGTAGATAAATAGAATCTTTTTGCATGACTATGAGAGTTGTGAAGATAAACCACTTAAGAGAAGCATGAGATGAAAAGAATAGCTTGAGTACATAATCAAATATGCAACATAGTAGGATGATTGAAGGTCAAATCAAACTTGGATGATAATTAATCAAATTAAGCGAAAGAAAATTATCATTGTTTTTGAGTTCTAATTGGAAAAGTGTTTGTGTTTGTCTTCCTTACTTACAAAATGCCTAGCATGAGGTAGAGAGAGGTTAGATCCCTAGGGGAAATCATTCATGTCACCTACCTATTTGTATTGGTCATTCAAGTCCCTTATTTATATTTTTAAGTCTCTTTAGTTGTCAATTTAATCTTTGTAGTTCCTTTGTTGTTATGTTTTGTAGGGGTGGAACTAGCATTACTGCCATTACAACATGGTTGTCTAGGATTTTATGATATTTACTATTCAATCATTCCCATTATAAATATATGGTAACTAAGTGAAATTTCATTTATTAACATCGAAGGAGAACCATGTACAACTAATTCAGAAATTACATACTAAGTAATACAACCTAGATATTTAATTAGTACACAACATGCCAATTAGACCCTTTTATTGAAAATTTTGTCCTATATTCCTTGAAAAAATAGATACAAAGGGACCATTGGAACCCAAGAAAAAATAAGGATTGTGGTATATACTTCGGTAGGATTGACTCCATGGTATCTTCTAGGTTTTTAACATCACCATTTTTGTGGTTTCTTGAATACTTTGCTAGGTATCCTCATTTTCTTACTTGCTTGAAACTTTCCAGAAATTAAAAGAATTTTATTTTAATGAAAAAAATTATTTTTCTTAAGGAGAACTTGAATTCTTTTGGAGGAGCCAATGGGAAGAAGGTCGTAATGCAACTACCAACTACTTTTTGGCTCGTATTAATATGTATTGATGCCATGTTATAGTCGTCAAGGAGGAAAGGATCGCACATATTGTATAGACAAAATCCCGATGTAAAGACCAGATTGTCACGTCCCCACCCCTCTACTTGGCGGAGAGGATGAAACTATGCAGCTATCTAATCTGGGAAATTTAAATCCCATGAACATACACATGATTAAAATGTATTGAACTTAAACATACATAGATGCATAAATTATTAACATACATCGAAATAAAAATTCATTCATTCACAGCATCTAACATGTTCATCATTTTTCATTAAGCAACAAATACAATTGCAAAGATAAAATAGACAAGAATAATTATCTTGACAGAATATTGTCCCACAACCAACTACGTCACTGCAACGTTTCACCCAACCATAGGCCAGTGTGCTCATCAATCTCTCAGCAACACTTCCACCTCTAAGCTAGGCATGATTTCCACAAGGAAAAGGGGAACACTAGGAGGCTCACACATAGCCAAAGGTATACCAAAATTCAGCCAACCCAAACAGAGTTGGGTTTATCAGGCTTCTAGGGAGGTAGAAGGCTAAATTGCTAAGCTATTTAGCTCAATCACAGAGCTATGGACACCTGCACCAGATCTGGCTTGACTTCTAAACATCTACACACCCAACACAAGGAAGCATCCCCTTCTCTACTACACAGTTCCTCAGGTTATGCCTTCCATTCCAGTGCTATTCAAGATGTGCAAAGAAGAAAATCAACCCCTCTAGATCCGTTTTTGAGGTTCCTTCATACACTAGGTTTATAAAGCTCATTCATACCCAATTCCACTCCCAACCAGTTCAGATCAAAACAAAAATGCACACACAGCAGGATACAAAATTTTGCGTTGAGCAAAAAACGGTTTCGACAACAAAATGAATTACCAATATGGGTAAAAACAACCCCTTAGTAGTAATTTGATTTACAAAGACGTTTATGGCCCTAACGTGTCCAAAAAGGACTCAACAACACCCAAAATCATGGGTCTCTTCTCCCACTCCCTGGCATTACCCAATATGGGTAATGCCAATATGGGTCTCTTCTCCCACTCCCTGGCATTACAAAATGAATTACCAATATGGGTAAAAACAACCCCTTAGTAGTAATTTGATTTACAAAGACGTTTATGGCCCTAACGTGTCCAAAAAGGACTCAACAACACCCAAAATCATGGGTCTCTTCTCCCACTCCCTGGCATTACCCAAAAAATGATTTCCAGCTTGGGAAACGATGGGAAAATGTAGAAAAATCGTGGGGGAGGAAACCCAGCCACTGATAATTACAAAAATGATTTCCCAGCTTGAGGAAAACGAGGTGAACAACCAAAAATGTGAGTGAATACACACATAGGAAATTCTAGCTACCTGCAAGAGCCCAACGTGAAGGAGAATTGTGAGGAAAACATGAAAACGTGAAATCATATTGGAATAAGAAGCATTTTTGGGCATTTACTTGGCCCATAAGTCAAAATTGCATTTTCCCAAAATTGATGGCTTCTCCAATTCGAATTTTGGACTGTCATACCTTTCCCATCCCATGCAATAACTAACTCAACCAACTTCTGGCAGTAATAAATGATTGGGTGAATAAGACAAGAAAGGTAGTTGACAGTTTTGATGGGTTTTCCCCTTGACATTTGGATTTTCCCCATTGGCCCCAAAGGTTAAATATCCCCCCCCTTATCCTTAGGAAATCATGCCCCCATCTCATTACTTGTTGCATTGACATAGCTGGTTGTGGGTTTTTCATTAATTGCATATTTACATGATGATTTAAAAATCATAACATGCCTAGCTAGCACAAAATACCATTGGCACCGATTTAATCACCGAACATAACATGCTAAATCCATGGTGGGGATTTTTTCCTTTAGTTCCACACCATGATTAAATACAATATATACATCATATACATTTTTAATACAAACGGGGTCGAAACCAGGGTCTTACACTGTAATGTCCACTTCTTCTTAGGCATTCAGGACCAACCTGCTAACCTATGTGATTCCTATAGGTTCGAGCAGGTACTAACAGTCAAGGAATCAGCCGAAGACTGATGCCATACATAGAAGATCTAGGGCATCAATATTATATCACCATTGGGTCGAAGAGGGATGCTAGAGCCAAAGGCCACCTGCATGCACGACATTCGGGCATTACTTAATGATGCATGCACTCGATTAAGTCTCCATGCGCATGCATGCAAGTCAATTGAAAATTAGAAGATAAAGTGACCTAATTAGGTCAAAAGTTAGGTTTTTCACAGTTGAGAGTTATAAAATAAAGATAAAGTGAATGGAGAAGTCACTTATGTGATAATTGATTTGTGGAGTCGAATTGGAGAGCTGGCAAGCTAAGTTGGGGTTGAGCGCATGCTCAGCTAACTGGTGTATTTCGGCAGCGAAATCTATTTTCCCTAGTTCATCATCAAGTTGGATCATCCAGGTTCAGCACTAGTTCACCATCAGGTTACATTTAGCATTTATTCCGGGAGGTTGATTATTCATCGAGCCAGAAGGTTTCACCGTTACACCGTGTCACCGTGATTAGAGACAAAGCAATTCATTCTCCTACCTACAGGGTTCAGAACTTCCATGTGCTACTTCCATCATCATTAGAGGGGTATTATAACCCTAGTGCACATCATCCAGGCTTCCAACAACAACTTATTTATTATTCTGGAGCTTATATAGTTTGAGAGGAGGGTGCATTCACCGGTGGAGGACGATTTGGTGTATCTCCTTATTCCTTCGGGAGAATCCTTGCATGCTGGTACCAGTCTCTTCACCATCAGCTGATCTATATACTGGTATGTGCATGCATTGATTTCTCCTATTTTATAGCATCTCAATATTTTTCTAGGGCACATATTTGCATGCAATTGCATGCATGCAAAGTTCAAGGTTTGCTTTCCTATTTGATTAAGGAGTAAGTCTATTAGTCATCTATAGTATACACATAAATAGGAAAATATCAGTTTGGGATATTACATACACATATTGCACAAACACCCATACAAAATCCCATTGTAAATACCAGGTTGCACAAATGCCCATAATGTAAATTTATAGACCATACAGGCTGAAAAAATATCCAACGAGAGAAACTCACTAGTTTTGAAATCAATTTGACCATACAATAGTAAATTATATGCTAATAAATTTGAATAACCAATAGTTTGATTTTGCTTGAATTCTCTGCATTAATAGGTATTTGGTAGATCTGTAACAATTTGTACTTTGTTTTAGAAAATCTTTTAATTATTTAGCAAGGATGTTTCTTTTCAACTCCATAATTTTTAGATTGGGGAGGGAAAACATTGTTTGTTTTATATAAATCTCTATTTAAACCCACCAAATGTGCATATTGAAATTCAACACAAATTACAAACGCATTCCAAAAGTGAACATAAATTATAGCTTTCCAACAACTTCAAATATAGGTAACAATAAGTCTATATAGTATTTATTAGATTATATGGTAATGATAATTAATTAAACTGGAGCTAACTGATTGAAGATTTTATGAATCATGTATATAAGCCTGATTTTTAAGTTAAGAGGAGTTTCATAAGGAAAAATGATTTGTACACCTATTGCAAGGATACTATTAAGAGATGATCTACCTAAAAAAAATATTTGTATTTACTGAACCAAGATGACATACTTTTTTGGGAAATACTTAGTGGGTTGCCCCATAATATGAGAATATCAAATAGTCTTTGTTTTTTTCAGAGCAAAAAATACCAGCCTTTGTTATTCATTCATGAATCAAAAGACATCTTATACATATGGCCAGTATAGGGCCTCTTAGTCCTGGCACAGAATGCACAAAAGTAACCCCATCAAAGCAAAGACAGAAAAGATATAAACAGTCATACAAATAGCCCATAAAGGAAGAGCACAAAGTCTGACAATTGCAGACTTTCTCATCATCCCTGATAAACAGGTCAGAATATGCTGATAGAGATCGAAAGTGATAAAAAAAACAGACAAATCCTGAGCAAAACATGCCGGTTGAAAGTCACAGCAAAGTGGACTAAGAACAAAAACATATCAATCACAAAGTGCCAATAGTATAAGAGCATATAGCTCTGCACATGCTAGAAAAGCATAAATTGACCATGATCTATGATCATGCCATCCAGAGATTTAGAAAAGAATCCAAAACCCATTTCCATCTTCAAAGCCTGCTTGGAGAGACCATCAGCCTATGAGTTATGCTCACAATATATATGTTTGAAGATCACATGAGGGGCAGATAACAACATAGAACAGATGTCATCACACCAATGACTCAGAGAAGGGACATTTAGAGTTGAGAGTCTGTTAATCCAAGAGATAATGACAAGCGAGTCTCCAAATATCGAGTGCATGGGTAAGCCCATCAGCTCACTCACTCTCAGAATAGCCCAAAGTGCCAGTAATTCAGCTCTGGTGTTTGAGCAACTTCCACAGCCCAAGGAGAAACTAATGCAATAATCAGCATTGAGATGTATCACAAAGCCAACACCACCAATACTCCCAGCAACAGCCCCATCAAAAAAGCCACAAGGGTATTTCATCATGGGACTTGGACCAATATTCCTTATTCTTTGCCTTTTTTGAGGAACTGGATACAAGTGCATTAGGTTATCACTCTGAATGATAAGAGCATGGAAAGAGGGCATTTTATTGTCAAATATGCATCTGTTTCTGAGATTCCAAATACACCAAAAAATGAAAATCGGTAGATATCTGAAGTGTGTAGAGATCGGGATATAGCTGAACTAGTATTCCAGAAGAGAGGAGACAGATACAAAATGAAGAGGAGAAAAACCAAATCGAGCTGTATAGTAGGAAAATATTTTATTGGTGAAAGCACATTCCAAAAAGAGATGTCGAGTATTCTCTTCACCCAAACAACAGAGGACACATCTACTAGGTCCCTGCATACCCTGGTGTTGTATTTGATCCCAGGTCAATATCCGAACCCTACCCGTAAGCCAAATGAAGCATCCAATTTTCAAGGGGATATTAAGATTCTAGAGTGAGTCAAGAACAGAGGACTGATCCTCATAACAATACGAGGAAGCAATACAATCATAACCCAAAGCAGCAGTTAAAGGACCCACATAATTGTTATGTGTCCATAATAGAGAGTCACAGTTATCAGTAAGGTGAATCCTTCCATATTCTAGCCCTCTAATTTAGTTGTCCCATATAAATTTCCATTCTCCCTGTAGATCCAGGTCATCTGCCGAGAACCAATAGTTCTGAGCAAGTGGAGTATGATTCCGCGCTTGGTCCAATGTACATATACCATAATCTTCCAAATAATCCCGCAAGTCATGAGGGAGGAGAAAGGATGACCCCAAACCAACGATGGGATCCACTCCCAGTCGGATAGAAGACCCATTACCGAATTTCCAGGTAAGCCCCTTACCAAGCCAAGATATAGTAAGAAGAAATCCTTTCCAAATAACAGATGCACTACGAAAAGAAAACGACTTTTTGCGGAGCCATGAGTGTAGTGGATTTCTTTTCAGATATTTAACAGACAGAAGCTGAAACCAAATACCTTTTCCATTGATGGCCAGTCAGAAGCTTTTTAATCTCAAGGTGAGACTGAACCAAGATAGTTGCTTACTACCCCATCCACCCAAGGTAGTCGGGTGCGCTAATAAGTGCCAATCCACAAGATGGAACTTCTTTTTCTTGGATGAAGAACCCCATAGAAAAGAATAAATCATGCGTCTGAGTTTGTCAAGTATGGACTAAGGGATCGGGACCAAAGCCATCCAGTAAACAGGAAGACTGGAAAGCACAGATTTGATAAGAACAAGACGACCACCAAGAGATAAGAGCCGGTTGGTCCAATGATGGATCCAATTTTCAAATTTTGTAAGGATCCAGTGCCAATCCCTAACCAAGTACCCCAATGGCTTAATAAAGTATCTCAAGTACTTAAATCCATTATTAATATGCTCAAATCTATAGGGAAGAAAACTAGTGATCCTGCGCAGAAGATCAGCATCCAAGTCATTATGGAGAAAGCACGATTTGTCCAAGTTAATCCGCATGCCAGATCCTTCACAAAATGTGTCCAAAATAAATTTAAAGGCCATCCATTCCTCAAAGGAGCCTATACCGAACATAATCACATCATCTACAAAGAGCAGATGTGTGAGGGAAAGCTAGGGCAAAATATTGATACCCCTGATTCTGCCATTAGATTTTGCATCTTCAATCAATAAACTAAGTCCTTCAATTACCAGAATGAACAACAGAGGAGACAAGGGGCATCCCCGCCTGATGCCACGAGAAGCAGTGAAAAAGGGAGAGGGAGAGCCATTAACAAGGATGGAAAAATTTGCAGATGTTATACAACCCAAGATCCAATTCACTCGTACAAGTGGAACCCTAATTTGAAGAAGGATAAGTCTGATGAAAGTCCAATTAACCCTATCAAAAGCCTTCGTCAGATCTAATTTTAAAATAAGGGCACACCTATTTTTGGTTTTAACAGTGTGGAGGACTTCCTACGTAATGGCCAAGGGTTCAATGATTTGACAATTCTTCAAAAATCCAAATTGCTGGGGAGAGATGGATTTGTCTAGAAAAGGTTTTAGCCTCAAAGCTGTAACCTTCGAAATCAACTTGTATACCAGATTGCAGAGTGAAATGGGATGGAAATCAACAAAAGAGACGGGCAATTCTTTTTTGGGGATAAGTGCAATAAAGGTGGAGTTCAAGGAAAGCACCACCCGACCATCCTTCCTGGATGTCTCAACCATCTTAACAAGATCAGGCCCCAGCAGATCAAAGAATGCCAAATAAAATTCAACCGCCCATCCATCAGGACCCGGAGACTTATCTTTTTTGAAGGATTTTAGTGCAGCCTCCACTTTGGTCAGAGTAACTTGACCAGAGAAAGTCTCCCTCTCTTCAAGGCTGATGAAAGAGGGAAATAATCAGATCACCTTGAGTTGGGCTGCAATGTTCATCAAATTATCATCAGCAAAATGTTCTTAAAATACTGCATCCCCATAGTCTTGAGTCCTTGATCATCAAAGACCGAGTTGCCAGCCTCATCTTCAAGACTCCAAATGGAATTATGGTTTTTTTGAGCAGATGCCACAGCATGGAAGAATTTAGTGTTAGCGTCCCCTTGAAGAGCCCATGACACCCTACTCTGTAATCTAGCAAAAAGCAATTCATGGTACATCCACTTTTTGAGCTCAATTCTGAGAGCTGCCAATATGGGCTGCTCCCCAACACTTAATTTAGCTGAAGTCGAAGAATCTAGGATGGAGCGAATTTCATCCTCCACAAGAGCTGATTTGTCCTTCAGCTTAATAGATTCAAGTTTAGTCCAGGACTTAACTTTACCTTTTAGGAGATGAAGTTTAAAAGAGAGGTCTTCCATGGCATCCTCTGGGGCATTAGTCATAATAAGAGGCCATTCAGTTCTAATCATATGAATAAAATCCTCATTATCCAACCAAGAATGATTGAGTTTGAAGGGGAAAGCACAAGAGATCGGATGATCCAGCCATTCAAAAAGAACTAGAAAATGGTTAAAGACCCCAGATCTATGAGCCCAAACCTGATATCTGTCAAGGAGGCTAACAAGATGATCAGATAGAAGAAATCGATCAAGTCTTTTGGAAATGCCCTCTTCCCCTATCCTTCCATTCCTCCAAGTAGGTCCAGCGCAAGAAGGGGCCACATCCACCAGCATATGATCTAAGAAGAGTTTAGTAAAAAAGGGTCCCAAAGGGTCAAGTTGAGCCTTAGAGCCCCAGATTTCAGATACATTCAAAGTAAGGTTTAGATCCCCCGCAAGGATCAGGTTAGGAAAGGTAAGTAGACCACCACTAGCCACAGAATTCCAAATTTTTTCTCTATTATGGTAAGGACCATAACAATTAAGGATGGAAAGGGGAAAGGTAGAACCACGAATCATAGCCTTGAGCAGGATACCTGCCATAGTGTGATAGGCTTTACACTTTATGAGTTTCGGATTCCACCAAGAGAGAATACCCCCCGAAAGACCAGTGGAACTGATTGCACAGAATTCCCATCCAGGACAGAGCTTAGAAAAAGCAAGAAGGGAAGGATAAGAACTGGTCATAGTTTCTTGTAAGAGAACAATATCAAGTGAAAGAGAAGAGAACAGGCCCCCACAGAGATTCAGATGGAGATCATTTGACTTTTGGCTAGTGGTTCCTGGTGGTATACCTTGATGAAATCATAGGGATTCAAGTCTTATAACGCAAAATAAAGATTTGTGTTTTGGCACCGTAAAAATGGTACTTGTATCTCGTGAAATGGATTTGGAGAGGAACATGGTTAAGCCTGAAAAAGCCCTCTCCCCCTGGTTGCTTTCAGATTAACCAACTCGTGAAGACAGAAAAAGGGTGTCCGGTAGACCCCATGAAACCCCATCTTTGTCAATAAAAATGCGTTATATAGGATTTTTTGGGGCCCACATGAATATATAAGATTGTATAATAGATTTGACCTATTGCGAGTAAGACCTTGTATAAGTGGAAAGATGTCTGATTAACCTAACAACTAAGCTCATAGTTTCTTTAAGAAGAAGAAAAGGTAGTAACAAATGCGAATATGGTTTACCTCGTTCACTAAAAACTCTTTTCAGACCCGAACTCAGATTTAACAGATCTATATCCAGTTTCAAGCATAAATTCATTTTTTTGTGTGTCCAATGAATATCAAAAGGCTTCAGTGATTCAACTAATCATTCAACAACCAATTTGACCCCACATGATTCATGGAATATAAAACATTGATCTCGACAGAGGCAGGTTCAATAACCCCTTCTATTTGACAAGTGAAGTCATTTTTTTCACACAAATAACATGAATGAATCGAAGCAAAATAAAACTAAATACCAAAAAAATATATAAATAAATACTTCATAGGTAGGGGTAGATCGATTAACTGTCTAAGACTCTGAAGTATTGATCATTTGAAAGAAATTTAGTTCTAAAATCTAATGAAGAATTTATGTCTTTAATGAGGAAAGAGAGTCCCTAAAAATTTAGAGGAAGATGAAGGTTACCTGTTGTTTCCTTCTGTGGGGAGAGTCTAGGCGCTGCAATGCAGTCTACAATGGTTGCAATTCCTTTCCACAAAAACGAATGTGGAGGTTCCTGCATACTGCAATTTCCCTTCCATGCCCATCAAATGAGGAAACAAAGTGCACACTGCAAAGTTCGGCGATATCCAATAAATTGGTAATAGTAGGCTTGCAATTGCTAGCCCATCAAAGATTTGAATTTTCAAGCCATAATCCATGAGAGATATGGACCATCATTGAAGTTTGGTATTGGAATTCGGTTGCATTTACTGAAATTTAATGCCTTACCTAAACTAACTTGTTGGCAAGTTGCAACCCCATTTTGGGCCGCCTATGCCACCACTTTAGCCCAGGCCCCAAGCTGCAAAACCCACTCCCGGAGCCCTGAGTGCCTACTACAAAATTACCTCCTAGCTCTAGGATCTTTATAAACACCTATTTATGAAGTTTTGAACAATATTTTGAACATCAAAATTAGGGTTTCTAGAAATATCCATAGATCTAAAAAAAAATTTAAAAATATTTTTCCTTGTATTAGTTGGAAAAAATGCTCCAAGATGAGAAAATGCCCATCAAAAGCAATATTTTGAACTTCAAAATTAAGGTATCTAAAAATATTGACTTGTTTAAAAAATGTTTTAAAAATATTTTTCTCTGTATTAGTTGGAAAATATAATGGAAGATGAAAAAATACCCGTCAAATTTCAACATTGTATGGTACCATGGACATGCACTAGGAGAGAGAAAGACACTTCAAACTTCTATATACATGCATTCTTTCACTTTTAGAGGAAGGTGGTGATGAATTGAAAAAGTTATTTTTATGTACCTTACGGCAGAGAAGAAGTCTCTTCAAACTTCTCTATACATGTGTTTTTTTTGTCTTTGAGGAAGGTGGTGATGAATTGAAAATTTTCTTTTTTGTACATCATGAAAGACATGTTTATGCTATTCAATACTCACTCATTCTGAATAATCAATTGTGTAATGAAAAATGAAAAAGGGTTTCCATAGTTAAATTGTGCAATAATACAATACTGTTTTTAGTTTAACAATTTAATGTTGTTGAAATTTGATGTTTATATTTGTATCAAATAAAAATTCATGAAGCCCACACATGTTAGAGCAATTGGAAATAGAAGGTTATCATTTCAAATCTCTGGTAGGTGTTTACTTAAACAAAAAACTTTTTCATATTAATTTTAATTTTTTAAATTAAATTGTTAATTTTTAAATAAGATATTTATGATTAGTTGTAAATATTCAAAATAATAAAATTAAGAAACGAAAAATATATTTTCAATATAAATACAACTAAAATGTAAAAAAAAAATACTATTAAAAAACCTATTATTAAAATTATATATTATAAATAATTAATTAAAAAAATCAAAATTAAATTAAATGATTTGAAATTAAGTATTTACATTTATAATTAAAAAAATAAAATTATAAATGAAAAAACATTTTTTTTTAAGTGGATCTTTAAATAAAAAATTATTTGTTTAACTTCATTGTTTATGTTAATATTATATAAATGTTTATCCCTAACACACCCAACATACAATGCTCATTACAAAATAGTCTAATAACTTAATTCTAGATGATTGGTGTATAAAATCTACTAGTTCTAGTTCCATATAGCAAAAAACATAGAGAGTAGTATCTTCATAACATTGTCATGGTTCCTTAGATACCACAATATTTTCCAAATATTCTTCAAAAAGAAGAAGACCTTCATCCATATTAAAGGCTTCTTTAGATAGTGCATTTGCCTTAGAGTTTAGTTCTAAATATATATGTTGGAAGGATAACAAAGATTACTTTAAGAATAAGTTCTTTGTGTTAGTGCATCAATGATCAAGAGATAAGACGTGCATATTTTAATTTCATGTATCTCGGTTATTATTACCTGTGAGTCATGTAGTACATGCAGAGATATAATTCCAACATCAAAGTCAAACTTCAGTAAGGCCCATAAGGATAGAATTTAAACCCTAGTGGGTTTCATAGATATGAATTCTTTAACATTGTCATAGATATGATTTCTTTATCATTATTATCTTATTCTTATTTGATATATATTAAATAAAAATTCATAAGAATATATATATATAAATGAATTCTTTATTTATTTTTTTCTCATAAACAATTTTTTGTTTGATATATGCTAAATACAAGTCTATATGTATCTATCTATCATAAGCAAAAAATGGTAGGTAGGTTTATTGCTTTCTAACATTAAATATAATAAGACAAGGTTGATTATATGACAAAGACACACATACTTTTGGTGAGACTTATCCAGGACTAATCTCAGGAGTTGAGTTATTATTATATTATATTTATTCTGTGTACAATGAGAGTTAGGTATTTAAGATAATTTATTTAATTCTAAAGTGATTGTTCACAGAAGAACATCCAGCGTTGCTTGCATGATAATGGTATTATTTATTTCTCTTTTATTCTAAAAGAATTTGTATAGTATTTGATGTTATTTGTAGATGCTTTCGACATAATCATAAGACAAAGCTCGAGTAGAGTAGAAAAGGCTATTAGAATAGAAAAGGTTTTAAACATATTATTAGAAAATGTTAAAATGATATAATTTCTAGAAATAAAGAAATACAAGTTGTTTAGGTTTATGGGTCAAAATATCAAGTCATTCAAGCATTTCAAATTGTATTAAGAAAATAGGACATGGATTTTGGAAAGAACACCCCATAATTGAGAATAGAGTGTTCATAAAATTATGGATCTCGTGTTTATTATGTTGGCGATGTTATCTAGTCTAAATGACTCCTATATATGATTATAGAAAATGGTATTTTGCATCTATATATATGATACATATTTATGGAAAGTGTATGTCTAGTTGATGGTTTTCAAACATATTGCTATCCAAAAAATCTTATGACATACTACTAAGTGCCAATGACTTGTCATGTAAATCATTACTCATCTCCTAAAGCACTAGAGGACCACCCTTTTATGCCTTTGTTGAAGACTTACATGCTCTACTCTGCCCTCACTTTTGCGCAACAAATCCCTAGATATGATTATTCAAGCTAGAAAAGGAGCCAAGAAGACTAAACTTAGAGGTTTTCCTTGAAATGTGATAATATCTTCTGCAATTTTCTTATAAATTACATCATTCTTGACTAAAGAATGCATACCATCCCTAAATCATGTTGGATATTAGGATATTTGGTTGATCTTAGAATAGAGCTTGTGTGAAATCACAAATTACCTAATATTTCCAAGGGTGGATGGTTTCTCCGTGGTAACTTCTGGCTTTATGTTCTCATTAACCCCTTAGTCAAAAATTCTAAGGAAAATCATTATCACCTTCACAATTCTTCTACATTTGGATATTTTTTATCTTTGAAAATATCTTAAAATTTTTTACAATCTCTTCAAATTATTTTTTCTTTCACCGATGAGAAAGACCAATTGACCAAATTGTATTTACACATTTGTTAAACATTGTCATAATTATGAAAGAACATAGTGTTAATATGCCCCTCTTCCAACCACATGGATCTAATTTTGAGCCTCCACTCTATCTCCTTTTTTATCTAAAAGTTCTTTCTTTTATCCTCTATTTTCTTTAAATGTAACAACTCTTGATCATTAGAAGACCTTTTGACATTATTTTCAAAAAGAGTGTGTATGTTTCTTCTACCTTTTCTAGGTCTACTTGATTTTCTTCCTTTCTCTTCTTTGCATACCCTACAACTAACTTTTTAACTTGCTTGAGATTGGAGGAAAATTGAAGTATAAGTCAATCTCATCAACAAGGATCATACAATTTCCATTTTTTGTAATAAGAAGTCTACTATAATCCTTAGCCAACCAATCATGATTATGTTTACAAGGAAATGGAATTTTTTTATCCTCCTTTTCTAGTTGTATAAAATAAGTAGATGATCATATAAGCCATTGTTTCCTACCCAATAGTTGTATCTTTCAACCTCCTCGGCCATTTTTTCTACCATTAAGAATGTATCCATCATCTTAGATCTATGCTTTTTCTTCCATGTTAGAACACAAATTAACATCTTAAGATTGAATTTGTAAAATCAATGATAGATTATGAACAAGTAAGAGGGAGGTCATTGTAACCAAACCTAACCTTTTTTGTCTCTTTAGGCTATCTCTTCTCTAACTCAAAGGTGGATTCCCTAGGGTAGTATTAATAGAGTTTAACAATGGAGTACATGGTGGAAATGAAGAGTAAATTTAGAAAAACAAAGTGTTTTGGTATTTGTAAAATATAAGAGTCATGAAGGAATTGGAGAGAAGTGTTTTATACAATGGGAAAATGGGATTAACTAAGGATTGCATGAGGTTTTCTTTAAGAAGATTAGAAAGGTACAAGATCGCAATGCACAAACCTAGATTCTCTCTGCTTGATGGGTTGATTTTAGAGATCACACAAAAGGATATTTATAAAGCAATAAAATTAAAATGGACTCAAGGAGGAAAGCTACCTTGAAAGGCATAAAAAAACACATGATTTCTAGACACAGAATACACTTCCAATTGATATCAATCACATAAAATATATAAATAATAATAATCCTTCATTACCTCAAACCCATTAACAATCTGAACATCCATTAACCAACTAAGCACATAGGCAACATGAAAACCCTTCAATATAGCACTAGAATAAACCATCCTACATCTTGATTGAATATACCTTTTCCATCAAACTCAATAACTCATGCCCTTGTCCTATTATTTTCCCTCTTCCTATCCTTCATCGCTTCTACACGAAATTTAATAAAATATACCCTAAATATTTGAATTTCCATATAACATAATTAATCCTCCTTGGCCCCTTAACACAAGGAAATATATTTTCTCATTTCTATATCATAGTTTATTCCCCAATATGAATGGACGTGATAGGATATTGCCTGCTAGTTGACCCCCCTGTGATCCTTTACCAATCCTAGAATGTAAATGGGAAGTTATTTCCATGGACTTTATTACAGGATTTCCAATGAATGTGAGACAACATGATTCCATCATGGTTGTGGTGGAAACGTTGGAAAAGGAATCACATTTTATACTGGTCAAGTCCACATATAAGGTTGATTCCATTGCAAAGATCTTCATGAAGGATATTTTCAGATTGCATGGATTGACTAAGGAAATAATTTCTGACAGGGATACCAAGTTTACTTCCAATTTTTGGAAGGGTCTGTTTGCAGATAGGGGTGCAAGGCTGAAATTCAGCACTGCCTACCATCCTCAAATTGATCGAAAAACAGAGAGGGTGAATCAGGTTCTTGAAGACATGCTTCGCATGTATGTAATCGACAAACCATCCAAGTGGGAGGATTATTTACACTTTGTAGAATTTGCATATAATAATGGACAACAAGCATCATTGGGAATGATTCCATACAAAGCTCTGTATGGGAGAAGGTGTAGGACACCAATAACTTGGGATAATCCAGTGAAAAGGATTGTGCTTGGTCCATAATTGCTCAAGGAAATGGAGCAAGAGGTTGCACAGACCAGAAAGAGCCTATAAGTATCCCAAGATAGATAGAAAAGCTATGCAGATAAGCATAGCGTACATAGAGAGTTCAATATTGGGGATCATGTTTACCTTAGAGTGAGGCCAAGGAAGAGTTCCTTGAATCTTGGAAGTTGTGCCAAGATGTTACCTAGATTTTTTGGGCCTTTTGAAGAGCTAGAAAGAATAGGGCCAGTTGCATATAGACTTGCATTGCTTGCTAGCACTAGAGATCATAATGTTTTTCATGTTTCTTTGCTTAAGAAATATGTACATGATCCTAACCATGTGATAAATTGAGATGTGATTCAGTTGGAACCCGAGAGAGATTTCCAAACTGATCCATTACGCATCCTCAACAAGAAGGTCACAGTGATCCAGAATCGATCCATTGGACAGGTAAAGGTACAGTGGAAGCACTACGATCCTGATGAGGATACGTGGGAGATAAAGGATGCCATGCAATTGGCACATCCATTTTTGTTCAATTTTGTAAAGCACTGAGGATAGTGCTAATGAAGGTGGGGGGGATGTAACACCCCAATTTTCACCCCATGGTATTGAAATTGTACATGATGTATGTATTGTATTGAAATCATGGCGAGGAGCTCAAGGCCAAGGCCCTTCCATTGACTTGGTGTTTTTTGTATCGGCGATCAAGGTTGATGGCGATGGTTATAGTGCTAAGTCGGTCACATTATATTTTGAAGTCATCATGTAAATATACAATTTAATAAAATACCACAACTAGCTATGAACTGCAACGTAAGAGATGGGGGCATGGTTTCACAAGGAATAGGGAGGGGATTTAGTCAAATTCCTGATCCATAGGGGTGAGACCAGATGTCAATGGGGGAACCCATAAACCCTCAGCTACCTTTTTGTCCTTTGCACTCAATCATTCAATTCTTCTAGAAGAGCAGTTGATGCAGTTAATGTCGTGGGAAGAGAAAGGCATTGCAGTCGATTTCATGATTGAGCCAACCTGCAGTCTAAGGAAACTTGTAGCCTATAGTCTGGGGAAGCCATATTCTTTCTTCTAAAGCAAGTAAGCACGTGAATGAATGCCCAAGCCATTCATTCCTTATCCCTCAAGTTTCTTAGTGGGGGTTGTTGTTCATTGTTCAATTGTTCACTATCCTCAGTCGCAGAGCGAGTTGTTCTCCAGTGTTTCTCCTGTGTTACAGAGTGGTATGAAAACTGGGTCGTCTGTGTTGATGTGTCCCCTTATGGTTTGTTTTTATGTGTACCCTAGTTTGGGTCTGAACTGTATGCAAGAATTAGGAGTGTAAGAGACGTTGAATGGGCTTGATAAAACTAGTGAAGCAAGGAACCTCACAAAAAGATAATAGTGGATGGTGAATTCTCTCTGCATGCCCTGAAGAGCACTAGAAGGGAAGGTATACACTGATGGACTGTGTAGCAGAGAAGGGGATACTTCCTTGTGTTGGGGTACAAGAATTATGGATTCCAGGCCAGATAGATCTTGTGGAGGTGTCCCTAGCTCTTGAATGAGCCACTAGCTTATCCATTCTTCCCTTCCACTACCTTAGCAGCCTAATAAACCCAAACGTATATTGCCTTAGTTGTCAGCATGATAAACCCAATGGTATATTGGCTTAGCTGGGAAGCCTAATAAACCCAATCGTATATTGGCTTGGCTGAGAAACATGATAAACCCAATTGTAGTTGTCTTGGTTGTGCCTTGTTGTGCATTTTGACCATGTGTGACCCTTGGTTGGACATCCTGATAAACCCAACTGTTATGTTGGCTTGGCTGAGTATCCTGATAAACCCAGCAATGTGATGGCTTGGCTGTGTAGCCTGATAAACCCATCTGTTAGTTGGTTTAGCTGGTCCTTAATGTGAATGTTGGTTTGACTATATGCCTTCTTATAAACCCAACTGTAGCTGGCTTTGTTGTGTATCCTGATAAACCCAGCAGTGTATTTCCTTGTTTCTTGCATCTTGATAAACCCAATTGTGCATTGGCATGGCTGGACAATATGACAAAACCAACTGTAGGTTGGCTTGACTGTGTTTCATGTGTCCTGGCTATGTGTGAGCCTGATGTTCCCTAGTTCCTTGTGGAAATCATGCCCAACTCGGGGGTGGAAGTTGTGTTGAGGGATTGATGAACACAACTAGAGTATGGTTGGGTGGAACATTGTAGTGACATAGCTAGTTGCGAGAAAAATTCATCTCCAAGATAAGTATTCTCTGTTGTGTTATTTATGCAATGTATTTTCTTATGAATGTGTTGATTATGTTGAATGCTTATTGAATATTTAAGTAGAATTTACTGTTGTTAAATGTCCCTGCATTTTGCATCTGTTTATGCCTTGTATTTTCCATTGCATTTCCTTATGATCGTGGAGGCTAGAAGCCTCTTTACATGATCAGAAATGTGGTTATCTTAAGGTAAGATGTATTTTTCCGCACCCCAGAATCCTCCTGTGGAAGGAGGATGTTGGAAGCGAAAAAAGAGCCGGATTTTCTAAGGTAAAAGTGTGTTTTCCTTACCTTGGAATCCGCTTGCGAAAGGTTGAAGGCATGAGGCGGAAAATGGGAAAAAGGTTAAGGAAAAAGTTGTTTTTCCAATTTCTGAGGTCGGTAGCGCCAGAGGGAAGAAAGTCGGAAGTCGAAAAGTGGAAATTCGAAAGACAAACTGATCATTTCATTGGTTTTTCAATTTCTTAGGTCCACAACGGAAGGCAAAAAACCAGATGTCAGAAGGAGAAAATTCAAAAGACAAGTGATCGTTTCAAGGATTTTTCAATTTTTGAGGTCCGTAGCAGAAGGCGGAAGGGTGGAAGTCGAAAGACAAGATGATCGTTTCATGGAGTTTTTGACTTCCAAGGTCCGTAGCGGAAGGAGGAAAGGTGGAGGTCGGAAGGCACAAAGTTGAAAGACAATATGGTCATTTCATGGAGTTTCTGACTTTTGAGGTCCTCAATGGAAGGTGGAAAGGTGGAAGTCGGAAGGCAAAAAATCAAAAGACAAGGTGGTTGTTTTGGGGAGTTTTCGATTCCCGAATTTTGCAGCGGAAGGCGGGAGGGCGGAATGCAGGAGGGCAGAATGCGGAAGGAAAAAAATTCAGGTTTAGTGCGGAATGAATTTTATGCTTACAAAATGGATCTTTGAGATGCAGAACGACTGTTACAATGATGTTTATGCTTAAGCATGAATCTAAAAGGATGAACATGACCCATGACTATGGTTAAAGAGATAGTAAAGAGAAATTTTAAATTATTCTGCATAACAGTCAGGTGTATGGGCACCAGGTTCATGTACATCGTGGTATATGAGAGCACGATTAGTGGTCGCATTCTCCTCTAAGGCGGGAGGGGATGTGACATTGTGGTATCATAGAAGTGGTAGAGTAGCGAGGATGCTACACTGGTGCGTACTGGTGTATATTACATGTTGACTCCTTGATGGAATGAGTTGAGTTGTTACACGTTGAATCCCTGATGTATTGGGTTGAGTTTTTGACTCCTTAATGGACCGTGTTGAGTTGTTGACTCCTCGATGGACTGAGTGGAGTTGTTCTATGTTCCCCAATGGACTGGTTTGAGCTTATGCATGTTGAATCCCCGATGGACTAGGTTCAATTGTTGGCTCCTCAATGGACTGATTTGATTTGTTCCATGTTCCCTGATGGACTGGGTTGAGTTGATGCATGTTGACTCCCCAATAGACTATGTAGAGTCATTAACACATCTTGATGGACTGATATTATGTTGGAATACCTTCCTTATGATATAGAGTTTTTGAGATAGTTTTTATGTACAGATGATATCCATATATGTTCTAGTATGTTGATGCCTTCGTGGCTAAGAGGGAGTGTTGAGGTAGTAGCTGTGGGAGGAAACCTCAGCAAGTCAACCCACAAATAAATGTGTAGATAACACTTATTATGTACACCAAAAGACAATTCGGCCTAGTTTAATTGTACAAGTCATCCCTAGTTAAAGTGAACAAGCAAACATAAAATTCAAGTATAAATAAGAAGGTGCCTCACTCATTTTCAAAAAGCAAGTTTTCTCCTCTCAAGAAGAACTTCGCTACTACTACAAGAAGAAGATTTTCCAAGGTTTGTTATCTTGAAGGAGTTTCTCCTTTGTTTCTTGAGGTTTATATCTTTCTTCTATATGAGGCTGCTAACGGTATATGAATGTATGTTGCTCTTTGAATTGATTATCTCTATTAGAAGGTTGTTGGGTTTTCCCCCTTAGTGGTTTCCCAAATCAAAATCTTTATGTCTATTAATTTTGTACTTGGTTATTCTTTTAGTGATCCTATTTATTTGATGCAATTGAAATTATATTGCTATCTATAAAATCTAGCACCACAAACCTCCTAAGTTCTATAAATTATCAGAATCAGTAAAGTAGAACACCAAAGTATGAAACCCTATCTGTACTAGAGGAAATCCCTAGGGATCATTATTTCATATCTTTTATTGTGCTTAAGTTATAATGTACTTTCTAAGATATCAATTTTAGACATATATTATTGCATTTACAAAAAATATCATGCTCGCAACGATTAACCTTTCTTTAATTGCCATCCGTTGTGATATTCTTTAGCAAGTGTTCACATTTCTATAGAGGTTGTATAGTTGCCAATAAAAAAGTATCACTTTAACCACCCAAATTACTATGAATATTACCATGGTATAAAAATTGTAATTGTTTGAATGGTATATAAAAATTGATAATTGTTTGAGTAGTATCTTGTTTTAAAATTCTTATTATTCCCTGCTAGTAGGAATTATGTAATCGCCTGGTTTTAGGTAGTTGTGCCACAAGGATTACGTTTTAGCTTTGTTTGGGATGGCAATCCTTATTTACTGGACAGACTTTCCCTCGAGGGGAGCCTGTCAAATAGGTACCATTGGATCTCTCATCGAACGGATTTGAGAGGCTCCCCAACCCGGTTCTAACATCTAATAACAACAGCCTGACATACCATATGACAACTGCCTGACATGCCAGATCAGACTTGACAACTGTTATGTTTCTAGAAATGCATCTGCGCTTGCCTAGGAAGGCATGTTGCATGACTGTTTTGCGTGGCATGTTGCATGACATCCGTGATTATCCATAAAAATTCATTGAAATCCCGTTAATTGAAGGCCGAAAACAACTCTCTAATGAAAATGTTCAGAGCAGTGAAATCTTCAACACGTCCACATGACAAATCTCATGATGTTGCGAAATTCTTGACAGAGGATCCACCCTTGGCCACTTCTGCTTTGGTAGCCGCCCTCAATTTTGTCTCTCAATTCCCGTCCCTTTTCTTCCATCATTAACACTTTAACAAATCTTTTTCAATTTTTATTTTTGTATAAACTGCAAGACACCTGTTTATTGTCCTTTCCTCGTGGTCCGTTTGGTTTTCATGTTGTTTCTCTGTTGCATACCTTGTTTCTATGGAGCATAGGGTTCATTGTGTGTATCGTGAGGTTTTGGGGTTATGTGGAGACTCTAATGGTGCGTTAACACTGTGCAGGTGTTGTGTTTGTAAATTTTAAATTTCAAGATGCAGATATTCGTGAAGACGTTGACCAAAACGACTGTAACTCTTGAGGTGGAGAGATCAGATATCATCAACAACGTTAAGGCGAAGATTTAGGACAAAGAGGGAATTCCCCTGATCAACAGAGGCTCATATTTGCTGGCAAGTAGTTGGAACATGGCCGAACCCTCGCCGATTACAACATTCAGAAGGAATCCACTCTTCACCTGGTCCTTCGTCTCAGAGGTGGAATGCAGATGAGATGAGGCTGCTTGAGTGTATTGCACAGTTTTTGGTGGACTAAAGGTAATGGACAAGCGAAGAGCTGTTGCGTGCCAATAAGTTACATAGTTTCTACTGTGTATATATATTTTAATTATTATATAAAATACCCATAATGGCTTATTCAATAAGCAATATTTAATAGTTGTTTGGAAGGATTCGTTAAAAATACCCAATTTATGATATTGGATGGATTATGGCCATGCTTGGAAATTGATAACGCTGTAAAAGAATAGTTTCATGAATAGATGATAAAGAACAAGCTAAGTTGAACGTTACTGCAAATCCATTATATTTTCATTGCATTATATTTTCATACCTTGATGCTCACTTGTTGTATACTAGGCTGATAATTTGTCCACCGGACCTCGTCCTACTTATTGCGCTGATAATCTTTCAACTCAATCTCAGTCTGTCCGGTTTTTATAACAAATCATGGTCTCAACCTATCTTGTCTTATTTATTTTTTTAGCAATGCGACATGAAAGACCCGGATGAAATTCTCCGATTGTCACATCAAAGTGAATTGAAAAAATCAAATAAAAAAAACACAAGTGAATATCCTTGTCAAGAAACCCTAATTACTCCAAAATTTCATAGAAATAATTCCAGGAAACCTTGAAAACTACAAAATATCAAGAAAAAATATTGAAACTTACGTGTTACCTTGAAATTCGGCTCCAAAGTCTAATAACCATAACAATAATATCTAATTGTACTTTGCAAAGTATTAAATTGACCAAATTTCATATGTTTCTCAATACTTTTTCTTCTTGACACGGCCACCACAGCCAAATCATATTAGACGCCAAATCAGTATTACATATTATATTGGTTTATAAATATATCAAAGAACTGTGGATTAATCAACAGAGGCAACTGGTCGGGTGCCTCGCGTCCACACTTGAACTGGAAAATCAAATTATGATTTGTTGTCGTTACAGTCACCAGAATTGTTTAAAAACCTTTGATTCAAAAAACGAGTAGCTAAGATTATAAATTCATTATGCACATGTTGTTTGAGCACTTGGATGGCTTGCAAAAGGATACCGCTATCGCTTGCCCCTTGATTGCACCATAAAGCGTTACCGGGTTATTTTCCCACTTCAACTCGACCAAAGAGCGTGCTTGCTTTTATTGATACCTTAAATTAATTAACCAAGCTAAAAGCTGCTTCTATAATGTTTAGATCCAAAACTAGTTGCAGGATATAGGGGTCTGATGGCCCCGAATAATGTTTAGATCCAAAACTAGTTGCAGGATATAGAGGTCTGATGGCCCCGAACAAGTGTTTTCAGTAGCGGAACCTCATATCCATTTCTATGACGGATAATTATACTAGTTGAATTAAAATTTTGTAGTATAATATCCATTCCTGTGAGTGACAAATGACCATACAAGTTGAATTAAAATATTGTAGTATTATGTCATTGAGATAACTATATAAGTTGAATATTAATAAAGAAATTGATATCTATAAAGATTTTGAGTTGATGTTATTAAAGTTGTCATCTATAGCATGGAACCAATTTTATGTTATCATAAATGTTAGATTTGGAATTTCAAGAAAGGAGATCCATAAGAATAATTAAAACATATTAGAGATAGATAAGAATAATTAAAACATAAGAATATTTAATACTTTTTGAATATAAAAACATATAATTAAATCATATTATTAAATGTTTGTTCATATAGGAAGGAGATCCATAAGAATAATGATCCCCAAAATGAGTAATGTTCTCTGTGTCCCTCAAAGTATATTTTCCATTCAGTTTTACAAAGCCATTTAATGGACATAGTCTAATTTGGATTTTACATGCATTCCTCGTATACAAAATGCATTCCTCATATACAAATCCAAGGAAACTGGTTGGAAATTGTGGCATGAATATTCTTTCATAATGAAACCCCGAACTCCCAGCAGATTCCAGTGACCAACAACGAGACGTTGGAATGCGTCTATAAAGCTCAGAAACTGGGCGCTTCAAATTCTTTCTCGGAAAGAAGGCATGCTGCTGCTTTAAATACATTGGACACTTATGAATCAGGTGACCTGCACAAACAATCAAGGGAGGGAAATAGGTTAGATTCAAATTTACAGTTTAGGGTTAGATTCATATTACTGTTTAGGGTTAGGATTAAAGGATTTCAGTTATATTTTGGTAATTGAGAGTGTATGTTGATGTAGTTCTACGAAATAAAATCTGCCCTTCTGGAAAGATTGTTGTTTAGGGTTAGGAGTAAAGGATTTTAGTTATAGTTTGGTATTTGAATTTGAGAGTGTATGTCGATGTAATTCTACGAAATTTAATATGCTCTTCTTGAAAGACTGTTATTTACAGATCATTAAATAAAATTTAAAGACGCATTGCGCTCAAAATGTACCTGGAATGTGACATATGCGACACACGTAGCCAGCAAGCAGGAATAAATTATTCCCCTTTATCATCGGAAAACCTGCATTAGCATCCATGGTAAGGAATCTCGAGCAACAAAATTAAGAGTCAAGAAAATGATATAATTTAATTCATACACGTTGTATAGATTGATTTACCTGGTCGCGTACCAGCATAAAGCTGCTCGTTGATTGTCCTATCTCTTTGGGGCTCGTTGATACTGGCCGTAACAGTGGAAACGGAAACGGACTTGGCCACCGCATCAATAGGTTTTCTTGATTTGATTATATGAGAAAAACGATGAATGGTTTCTTGGAGGGTTTTGTTGAGTAGTAGGTCTCTTTCAGCTGAAATATTCACTTCTCCGCATAAGCAAGTCCACATATTGGATTTAAGATACTCTGTTATACCTGCACATAAAACACAACTAACCAATTAAGTTTATCACCCAACTAACACAACAACCACCCAACTAAGAATTTAGCTTATCTATCTTCCTCCCTGCTACAATTAATCTCAATTGTAACTGGTAATTGAAATACATACATTCACGGCAATAACTGTTGAAGCAGCATTTCCCCAAAAGCACGGCATCTTTCATTATTTTCTTGCATATAGGGCAGTTCAATTCTGCTGGAATTTGTAGGCCGCCAGAAACCCTTTTGTGAATAGTAGGCGCGCATCTCGAGTTAACTTCCTTGACACCGCTTATACTGCAAGCAATTGCATAACTTATATTTTCTTTTTTAGGAATTACCTGTTAAAGATGTCCAAAATCGAGTCAAATGCGAAGGGCCATAACTCACCAATGAGATTGCAGAAATTTTGAAGAATGACAAGATTCAAAAGATGTATCAGTTGATGCTTTATTTGGATTTTTCGTCAATTTACACTCGTGGTAAGAATATTCATCTCTGGTCGGCATAATATTCATTGCTTCAGTTTGGTTTGGTAGCGCGTATACATCTCCCCCAAAATCCTCCTTCTCTTTGTTTGCAGTTTCATCATCCCACTACGGGCATATACACAATTTATACACACCACCCAGCAAAATATATACACAATTAAAAATGCACAAATTAAGCTGCTTACCTGTATGGCGCTTTTGCCATCTGCTCCAGTGTTTTGATCCATCGTTATCACGTTATTTTCTCTGCAATATTTGACAGAAACAAGCGATATTTTTTAATTTTGACTATGTCATTATACCATATCATAAATTGTTGGATCTCATGGAGAGCTTAAAATCTAAGACTGCTTAGCATTTTTTGTTGCCATCATTTACCGATATTCAAAACACTATTACATCTAATCATTTAACGGCAAATGCAGACACAGATATTACTATTTCAGTCCAGTTATTAATATTTTTATGCAGCAGATTTACCGGACCTTAGTTGGATTTTTGCGCTCTTTCGAAGCCGAGGGTTTCCAGCAATTCTGCGCACTATGACAGAAGTGTGTCTAGGCACAAGATCTGTGTTATTGATATATTCTGTTAAGAAATACATGAAAATGAATTCACAATCAATCATTATATACCATTTATATAAAGTGGTTTCAGACACGTATATTTATATTATCAAATCTCAAATGAAAACGGTTATCCAAACTGTATAGTTAAATGTTATATGAAATCATCCATATTATTGGAACTTGTCTTAAAAGAAAAGAATATGTTATTCACACTGTAATTAAATAATTGGCATTCTCCATTGCATTAATAGAAGAAGAAAACATACAGTGAAGATATAATTAATTAATACCTTTGCCAGTTTGAGCATTCGAAATCACAAAATCGATATCTGTACCTCGCTTGCTTAGATACTTGGATTCAAAAATTTTGGTTTTCAAATCTTTAATAGAAATGAAATGATCTTCCATAGCCATAGGTATAGTGTCATAATCCTTGGCACTCTTGAATTTATAATAAACAGCCATGATCGATATAATTATTGCTGAGAAAGAAGCAAGTGATGCTGCTAAAATGAAGCCTTTCACTGAACTGACTATTAATATTATTGCAAATACAAGGATTTATTTTCTTCTTTCTTTCCTGTTCCGTTCGAAAATAGATTCCAGACCAAGTTTATCGAAAGAAATCTGAAATTATTTATTTCAACGTTGCTCCAGAAAACAGTTCCTCCAAATCTGAATTTGACCTGCTTATTCCTGTTTTTCTATTTCTTTTCTCGCATGGAAGATTCAATCTCTATTTACCGCGTACAACCCTCTTCATCTGGTTGCACTACCTTTGTGCTGTTCCCGCTATTTTATTCGTTCAGAAAAGCCGCCGCCAGTTTTTTCGTTCAAAAAGGCATTGCCGCTTTTGAGTTAAAAAGCCTTACAACGGCTATTTTCTTCCATTCAAAAAAGCCAGCCGCCATTTTTTTCCGTTCAACAAAACCTTGCCGCGGCCATTTTTTCGTTCAAAAAAGCATTACCGCCCCCATTTATTTTCATTAAAAAAGAGTTGCCGCCGCAAGCTTTGCCAATGGCGGCGAGCGCGTGGACATCTCTTTTTTTCCACTTGAGTAATATACACAAGGAGAGTCAGAGTTAGACTCTAAACTACAATTAATTAATTCACAAATTTAATAAATAATAAAATATTATTAACCAGCAGTTGCTTCAAAAGATGCAACAAAACGTTTAAGGAAAAAATGATTAAAATAAAGTAGATTTGATTCAAAGTGAAAAATAGAACGAGTATTTTAAGAACTTTGATTTATACTTTTAAGCACAATCCAATAAATAAAGAAACAAAAGCTTAAGGTAATCTTACATAGCATAATATGTAATGATGCAAATTCTTCTAATATATCCATGAAAACTACAAAATGAAATTGACAAAAAACTGCACAGGCAATGAAAAAATTTAAGAAGACAAATGCATTTATTAGAAAAATCAATATACATGCCATTTAGAATTTTAGTAGCAATAAAACATTACACATAACTTGCAAATCATATATTTTAGGGCATTGTTACATGCTAAGACATAAAATTTCATAGTATATATCATATGCAAGTTGTCTCAAATCTAAAGCCCCATTTGATTCAAATGCATCACAAACAAAAACAAAAAATAACAAAAATGAAGTTACCAAAGCAACCAAAAAATTATG
The DNA here is from genome assembly GCA_001517045.1 of Pseudotsuga menziesii. Lineage (NCBI taxonomy): Eukaryota > Viridiplantae > Streptophyta > Pinopsida > Pinales > Pinaceae > Pseudotsuga > Pseudotsuga menziesii. The sequence goes on from LPNX010510363.1 coordinate 719,595, forward strand.
CATAAGAGATAAAAAAAAAATAGCCAAATAACCACTAAAAAGCACAACCAAACAAATTCCTTAAAGCATGGATGTTAAGATACTTATATTGTTTTAAAGCACATGGATGTTAAGATACTTATATTGTTTCAAGCTTGAACACCACAAATTGGCATAGTATTCAACATATATCTTTAATACCCTATGCTCCTCAAAGAATAATTGGAATATTCCCCTCCTCTAAAGAGCTCTTAGTAAATTTCTATCGAGGTTTATACCATTCATCCAAAATCACAAAATGCTAACCCATGTTTGCACATTGCTTTAAATTTAAGTTTTTAGAAAAAAATCATTTTGCGACCAGGGTAATTCTAAACACCACGAATAAACATAGTATGCAACATAAGCCTCGATGTTAAAACCCATAAATAAGCATGGTATTTAACAATTATCCTTGATGCCCTATTCTCCTCTAAGAATAATTGGATGTTTCCCCTCCTCCAAAGAGCTCTTAGTAAATGTCCATCAAAAACTTATATCGTTCGTGAAAATGCACACCCCACAAATTATTCCAAAAGCAAGAACCAAATCCCCATATTTGGGTGGAAGGTGGAGTTAGAAATGATATATGTTCAACAACCATGCCCAAATAATTATTGAACATAGTAGTCAAACCATCTACAATAAGGAATTGTTCTTTCTCCGTTTCATCAATATTATTATTCTAATTTGTGTCTTGTAAGATATATATATTTTTGTAAAACCAAACATGGAAGAAATGTTTTCATATCCACTATTACCACTTGAGATATAAACTTTTAAAATTGAATTGATAATTTAGAAAATAATAAAGTTTTGTTTTTAATAAACAAAAATTACATACTTATTTGAAGATGGTTTGTCCTTACAAGTAAATTTGCATTATAAATAGTTAGGAATTGTAAATAGTTAAGAGAGTTCCTAACAATGTTTTTAATATATAATTTGAATTATAAATAGTTAAGAATTGTAAATAGTTAAGAGAGTTCGTAACATTGTTTTTAATATATAAGGGAAATGATTAAATTAGAAAGATAGTATATAAAAGCATCTCATATGAAATTGTTTCTTTAATAATTATTAAAATTTTAAAATAAAAAATATATAAATATTTCTGTTATTTTTTTTATTAATTTATGTAGAAACAAATTTTAAGAAAATATAACTAATTTTTTAACTTTTAAAAAACATTGATCAAAAACTTAAACTTAATTATTTAGTTTATAATTATGAAACAATGAGATAAGGTTATATAAATTTATTATTTGTGTATATTTGTTAATCCAAAGTTTACTATACAAATTATAAGAAATCACACTACAAAACATAAATTATATAAATACAATTAATACTTAAAAAATTTGCTATAAAAAGATGTATTTACAATTAACCCTTAAAACATTTTCTATTAAAATGAACACCGTCTACCCAATTTCTTTGTCTATTTTTCATAGCAATGTATTTACAATTAACCCTTAAAACATTTGCTATTAAAATGAACACCGTCTACCCAATTTCTTTGTCTATTTTTCATAGCTAAGTGCAATCTTGGGCACGCCTTTCTCCTCATGCTACTCTGGTTAGGCTTTTATTTCCAATAATATATATCCTTCTTTCATGTTGGTATGCTATACTTGACTAATTACTTGTGTGGTTCTTTGAAATTATGAAATTATTTTTTTAAATTTTAAATCATAGATTCAATAGAAATAATAATATTGAGTATCATGTATAGTCTCATGAATTTCAATTCAAATAACAGAATTCAATTCAATAACAGAAATCACCATTTAATCCAAAAAACAAGAACAAGAGTTCATTAATTATAATATATAATTTCATAATTTCATGCATTTTTAATGTATCTTCATATACTCTTCATAAGCAAGTATATAATTTGCTTCATCTTCATTGGAAGAATAAGAAGTAAAGCATTACAAGACCTGTAAAGCATGAGCTAATTTATTTCTAAATTGTTGAGAAAATATGTAAAGCATGAGCTAATTTATTTCTAAATTGCTGAGAAAATATGCAGCACATTCAAAAAGTAGTGAATCAATTTGTTGAATGCATGTTACCATTCCTTATGACCAACAAGTAAAAAAACAACAAGCATTTTATCAAATCATTCTCTCTTTTGGGTGATAGAAGTGCTATGAAAATGCTAACTGTATTCAATGTGTTGCTAACTTCGTCTATGTTTAATATTCAAGTGCCTATGTGTGATACTCTCAAAGAGATTTTTTAAGTTGACTCTTCCTTAGTCTTCCCTGCAAAATTGGTGAAAAATTGGTAGGTCATTTGTGATGGTACTAGTGTGGTACTCAAGGTAGAAGGCCAAGTCTACACCATGGAAAATCTTTAGTCCATGCACTTTTGGGGTCTTTTTCTCAAAATACCAATTGTGTTTTAGTATCCTCTTTTCAACGATTTCACTTTCTCACAACAAGCTATCCATTTATTATTACACCTTTTTGAAACAACTACTAATACATTTTCAAATTTTTTTATTATTAAAAATATTCCTATATAATAAATATTCCTATCTATGATGTTTTGCAATAGTTTAACAAATGTTCGCAGCAAAATGTCAACTCTTAACATGTTGGATTGTGTATATATATAGTATCAATAAAGTAGATTCAAAATATAACATAATAATATATAAATAAATAAATAATAAAAAAATAAGTATGATTTAAAGAAATAATAAATATTTATTTGATTCAAATAAAACATCACGTTTTTCTTTGCGAAAAAGTATGATTCAAAGATCATGACTATTTAATTAGGTATTTTTAAATAGATTATATTTATTTATAAGTTGGGACATTGTAAAATGTGTCAAATATTATTAGGTTTATTCGGTTGTAAAGTATATAACCCTTTAAAAGTTTTTTAAAATAGTATCTTCTCATAGTTGTATAATTATCTTATCAATACAAATATTATATTTAATTTATAAATATTTTTATTATTTTGAATATTGTATTATTTTTTATTATTATAATTCTAACCTTTGGTATCAAAACATTTTATTTTTCCTATAACTTTTTGTTAAAAAAAGTATTGTTTCAAGTTTAGGAGCCAAGTCTTGGAGTCAAATATTGATTGCACTATCCCAACTAATAAATCACAGCCCTATTTGTGGATATATATCATGGATTCGCCTTCAGTCAAATATAAATTGTCCACGGGTTAAATGCTTTTGCTCCATCACCAGTTTATTCCAAATCATTTTTGTAAGAATTTAACCTTTCAGAAAGGCCAGACCAGCTGCTGCAGCGCTGTGATTCGTTCTCCGAGCTTTTCTTTAATCTTTACGTTCACCTGAAGGAAGCAGCAAAGAACTTCAATTGAGAAATTCTTTTTAAAGAATTGCGGCTGAAATTGATAAAAGTGCTCAAATTTCAGAGAATTTGTGAACTTTGGAAGATGACCTTTAAGCAAGCATCTGAGGTTCGAGTTCTCTTGCTAGCAGCATTCCCAGGGCAAGCTGCATTATCGCCATTTTGTATTGCAGAACTCGTTCTCTTTTTCTCAGGGGCCTCTTCTTCGGTTTTGTCCATCGGTCTCTGAATCATACACAAAATTCTAGACTGCTCTTGGATAATCGTCCCTCCAAGAACGCTGGCCACTACCACTACTTAGCTTTCCACCTGGGACATCGTTTCTTATCACTGAGTGCATGTATGAATGACATCATTACAATGTTGGCTTGATAATGGCTAACGTTATTGCCTGAAATGCTTCTAAGGGGGTTAAAACAACGGATGGGTGTTGATAATTTGTGACTACTATTTCTTAGGCCCGTATTCAAGGTTATAGTTTGGTTGCATACATTCCAGATATATATTGTATAAAGGCTTAAAGCCCATCTCGAACATAGCTATGAATTTTGCCTTTTTAGTGCCACATCTGCTATACTCATCTCTACTTCAACAATACAGTAGCATATTTCATAGATCATAATCATATCAAACAACTTGGAAAAGAGCAGTTAATATTGGTTGAATATAAAATAAAATATCGTTTACCAACCTTAATAACCTAAAGGAGTACTTCATTGAATTGTTCATATTATTTAGTACAGGGTATAACTTTTCATCATTCTTTGTATTTATGTATATAGCTCACTAAGCAGAGAGCACCATGTACATTCACCAGCATAAATTTAGGCTCTAAACAAATTTAGCATGCAGCGGCTGAACAAATTTAGCCTATGAGGCATATTTTCGTTTAAGTTACCAAAGACTTAAGCTGATTTTTTGAACCTTGGTGGGCGTATGAAACCCCCGCTTCACCATTGAACCAGACTTTGTTTATGAATGCCTATATGTCTCTAGCATAAACACAAAATTGATTTTAATGTTTAATTTCATTTTTATAATAGCATAGAATGGTAAATTCATTCTGTATCAATCGGGCTTATGCACTGTCTTTTAGGAGAACAAGGCAAGGAAAATGGCCATTTAAGAGATTTTCCAGTAGCAAGTCAAGTTCTTTGTATAAACTTTTTTTTGACCAAGGTTTTTCTTATATGTTTCCCCATCTCCATATAAGTAGATCCACTGAAATAAGTTAATATCAATAAACCTTGATAATTGAAAATTTAAACCTCCCAAGCCAAAGCGTGAATGCTATTGCCTAATATGAATGAAGTTATATTAGAGCCCTACGCTCTAAGGGGAAGTGAAGTGAAAACAAAGAAATAAAGTACCTCTACTTATTTATGAAGTAGTGTATGTAGTTCTTCCATATCCCTTGGCTTCTCAATTTCATGCTTGCCTCAACACTAAGATAGCATTCTTAACTATTTGACAAAATTACGTTGTGGCCATATGTAAGACAGGATTCATGCAGCATGCCCTTCACTGTTTTCGTTCATTGTACATGTACATTGTGTATACTGTTTTCGTTCAGCGTTTGCAATATTCATTTCTCTGTTAGAAAGAATGAGCATGTCTGGCATAGCCATCGTCTTGGACATTTTCTCCATCGACCATCTTGGGTTTCTATATGTAATGACTATTATGTCGCAGTTATTGACAGTGTCTCTGAAATTGCTAGATTTCAATTTCTTGTAAGCATTTTCCGGTTCACCTCCACATATTAAAATCTCTACTATTTGGAATGAGTTTGTGGAGTCAAGTAAAATCTCTACAATTTGGAATGAGTTTGTGGAGTCTAGTGGCAGCATCACTGATGACCCAGATGCAGGGTAATTCCTGGCTCCTCCTCCTTATTAATGAGATTATTCAGCCCTGTGTTGAATCCTATTGTGCGGTCTCAAGAGAGTGCTCGTGGCCATATGTAAGACAGGAGTCATGCAGCCTGCCCTTCAATGTTTTCGTTCATTGTACATGTACATTGTGTATACTGTTTTTGTTCAGCGTTTGCAATATTCATTTCTCTGTTAGAAAGAATGAGCATGTCTGGCATAGCCATCGTCTTGGGCATTTTCTCCATCGACCATCTTGGGTTTCTATATGTAATGACTATTATGTCGCAGTTATTGACAGTGTCTCTGAAATTGCTAGATTTCAATTTGTTGTAAGCATTTTCCGGTTCACCTCCACATATTAAAATCTCTACTATTTGGAACGAATTTGTGGAGTCAAGTGGCAGCATCACCGATGACCCAGATGCAGGGTAATTCCTGGCTCCTCCTCCTTATTAATGAGATTATCCAGGCCTGTGTTGAATCCTACTGTGCGGTCTCAAGAGAGTGCCCGCTCAAGGATGTAAACAGGCTGTAAAATTCTTCCATCGGTAATACAAAACAAGAAACTAAATAGGAGGGAGGAAAGGAAACAATTGCAATCTCTAACCTGTAAATCGCTGAAATCTCTATGTCTGAAGAAAAATTTGAAGGAGTGAAGCAGAAGTTCGTTGAAATCATGCTGCACCATCCCTCAAGATCATTTTTGCATCCTTGAAGAGGTAGTATTTTGAATTGGAGCGATTTCAGCCGTGGGTCCTACACTTCAAAACTGTTGTAGGAGAGAATTAACGACAGGAACATCATTGGTTCTAACCGAGCGACTGCTTAAATAGTAGCTAGGCCGAAATACTAAGAAAACCTCGTGGAACTGGTCGATGAGGAGATACGGTGTGCGGTTGAACCAGACTCTCTCACGCAGGTAAGTAAAGGAAAAAGAACCGATGCAGACAGGAGAGTTACACACCAGAGGGAAAGAATGGCAGACGCAGTGAACTCCTTGAACATGCAACCGCTGCAAACAACATTCAACACGCAACAGATCTTCATGAATAGATGAGACACGTCTAAGAATTTTGAGAGGCACGTGGCAAACGTTGATTGGGCAAACAAAATGACACGCGGCAACAAACAATTCGTGGGAGGGACGACCGCCACAGTGGCGAAAAACGGAACGTCTTCGACGTAATTAATTTACAAATTTAATAAATAATAAAATATTATTAATTAATTAACAAATAGAAGTTAATAAATATAGATATAAAATAGAGAATTTTAAATAGTTACATTTATTCTTGATTAACTATTTATAAATTTAAGTTGAAATTAATAACTTTATTAAAATATATATTAATTTTAATTTTAATTTTTATACATGTTGTTATTATATTTTTTCTTTTTATTTTAAGATAAATAAAATTATTTATTTAAATATATAAACAAAGTATTTAATATTTTTTCTTTATTTATATAAATGATATTATAATTTTTATTTTTTATTTAAAATAAATTAAATTTTAATTTTAATCCATAAACATATTTAAACAATTTAATATTTTTTTATCACATGAAAATCGAGAAACAAATAAAATGGAAAATGCTTTATGATGTTAGTTATTTGCAATGAAGAAAGTATGAAATATTTCATTTAGATCATTTCAAGACATCACTTCTATCTTGAATACTTTTAAACTATTTATTCACTAAATCTCAAGGCATTTTGATATTTAAAAGGCTTATTTGCAATGAGGAAAGCATGAAATATTTTATTGAGTTTATTTTATTATATCATTTTCATTTTAAATACTTTTAAATGATTTAATCAAGGCATTTTGATAATTAAAACTTTTAATAAAAATTTAGTTCAAAGAGTTGTGGCTATGAAATATTGCATGAAGGTCATTTCAATATATCATTATATCATTTTCATTTTGGATATTCTTAAATCATTTCTTCATTAAAATATAAGGCATTTTGATCATTAAAATATTTAATAAAAACTTATGTTAAATAATTGTAGTTGAGTGGATAGATAATGTTTTTATATAATTAAATTATATTTCAAAATATTATATTTTATTTAATTTCATCTTGTCTCTTATATAATGTCACCTTCACTTAATTAGGCAAAGGCCTTCAGTTAATTAGACAAAGGTGTTAAAGGAGGAAAAAATTGCTCAAGCATATTTAAGATCAAATATAGAAGATACTAACTAAGCATTTGTGATTAACTTTAGGCTTGTTATTAAGATTTTCTTTTATTTCACAAAATAAGCAATAACGCTTAAGGTTGGTTTAACTATAATTATGGGATTAATCATTATGGAATATTTAAAATGAAAATAATCACGAAAAGTTATAAATTAGTGTAAATTCATTTTAAATGCATCAATTTTTTAAAGGTTTAATTTTTTTCAGTCTTTAAAAGATCAAGATGGATTATTAATGTTTATGTAAAATCTAAAATTGATATATAAAGCAATTTCTTTATTTAATTTGTTTAGGTGTAGCATAAGTGACATTATATGATAAAATCTCCCCCATATTATGACATCTTTCTCATATTGGTTACTCTTTATGCAATTAGTGAATAGTTTTGAGTTTCAACACCAGCTGCTATACTCCAACTTAAAATAAAGATTAATGTTTGCAAAGATAGAACGATCATGCTCAATTGTTGTATGCTCCTTGTGTTTAACAATTAGGAAAAAATATTGTTTTTTAATACTTTAATTTATGAATCTTATTGCATTGCAAGGGGTATTCATGATTACTATATGCCATTTATTTGAGAGAACTTCTTAGCTCAATTTCAGGCCAATTGGCATCAGTTTCAAAAAAGGATTTCCCTGTAATCTAGTCATTGGCATTTTCAATCCCCTTAATAGGGAAGGTCTTAACCAAAGCAATATTCTAAGATATAAATGGTCGTGTAGGGATTTAACCACTTATACTATGAAACAAGAACTTAATACTAAGACTGAGAACTCTAGCCATAAAAACGATGATTTTTGCATAAAAAACACCAAAAACACCCCCCAAATAGAAAAGTGTTGATACCAGTATACACGTTTTTTGGGAGGGGGTTAAAAAATCTAGCCATGGCCTAAACATGCCATACTGTTGTTTACAAAAACTTTGAAATCAACCCCTAAATTGGAATTTTTTTTTTTCTTCAAGAGATAAATTACAACTTTTTTGAAACTTGCATATGAAACAAAACCAAATATTTAGTAAATAAGTTCACCACTAAACCATTTAAAATCAAACAAATTATGTTGTTATTCTGAAATCATATATTAGACCCTACAAGAACAAATTATTCATATAAATTATCAAAAACTCCTTTAGAGTTTCAATTACAAACATCATACTAATAAAAAACATATAAAATGTTTCATTTGAAATTATTCAAACCCATCCATGGATTCTCACACCCCATGTGAATCTATAATAATAATAATAATAAAATTAAACCCCTAACTCCGCAAAACCCCCATTACATTAAAAAAAAAATTATTCACCCCCCACCAACCCCCTAAACCCCCAACAACATTACATTTACANTATTTAAAAAAACATCTAAATTTTATAATAAACAAACCCCTAAAGTTTATATTAAACTCTAAATTATGAGAAATTATTCCTTGTAATATTATTATTAGAAATTCATAATCATTTTATTGATATGTGTAAAAGCATTTTTTAAAAACTGTCACCAAATATTTGAAATATGATTTAAATATAGATTATTAATAAGGAAAGAATGTAAATTTAATAAAATCGATATTACATATAAGTACAAATATTATTATATTAAAAATATTTATAATGTACACTAACTTCTACATTGGAATGTAATTTTGAAAGAAAAATAAAATAAAATGTTTTGACATAAATGACAAACTTTTAGGTCCAAGTAAAAACAGAAAATACACCAGCAAAATGTCAAATTGATGAACCTTTACGAGAGAAGCAAGTAAAAAATCATTATAATTGTGAACATTTATAATATTAAAAGATAAACTATCGAGTGATTATTGAATAAGTAAAGTTTAAAAAATACATTATATTAATTTTCACATAAAGTCTTTTCTCATTCTGGTTGCGTCTTGTGGCTTTGCAGTGACATATAATTCTACAAGGTTGCGGACAATCCTGAGAGATGTGTTCGATCACGTCGCAATTGTAGCACTGGTGGCGCTCCGCTCCCTTGGCCGCCAAAGAGCGGCCCCTTACTGGTGGCGTGATTCTCAAAATCGCGCCACCAGTAAGGGGCCGCTCTTTGGCAGCCAAGGGAGAAGAGCGGCGCTCCCTCCTCCCTCTTCAAGTTATAAAATTTTAGCTTGAACCGGATTGCTGAACAAATAAAATTTACAATAACCAGTTTTAAATTTGAGGATTTAAATATAAGGTCATAAACTTTTACCTTGAACCAAAAGAAATACTTTTTAATGTATAATTGTTAAATGAATAAAATTTACAATAACCAGTTTTAAATTTGAGGATTTAAATATAAGGTCATAAACTTTTACCTTGAACCAAAAGAAATACTTTTTAATGTATAATTGTTAAATGAATAAAATTTACAATAACCAGTTTTAAATCTCAAACACTTAAGCTAAAAATATATTGCTCCATCCTAAAAAACAAAAATACAATATAGTTAATGTATTATTTTCAGATCCTTCATAGTATTTTTGGATGCTATCAAGAATTACAAGATTAATTATTTAAAAAAACTATCATAGGAGATAAAGAAGCATGGAGATTGCTCCAAAATCTTGCAAATGTGAATCAAACCTTTTAATATCATGAAATTTATTATTATTACTATAATATTTTTATTATTATTATAGTATAGTAATTATTGAACTCTATGTTGATATATTTGAATTTTAGTTAAAGTGAACAAATCTCTTTGATATCATCAAATTTATTATTATTATTAATTTATTAGTATAGTAACCTTCTCTCTTATAATAAGAGTTTATATTAATTTGTTATTATCTTAATTGTATATTCTTTATAAAAAATATTTTATTTTATAAGGATAATTTCTTATTAGTCTTAATTGCTTGAGATTACACAACTATCCTTGCTTAGTTTTGCATTTTTATTATTTTTATCAAATTTTAAAATTATTATTTTTAGATAAATATACATTGTACACTTTATGACATTTCTACACTCAAGATGATGTTTCAAGATCTCTATAGTGGAGTGGTGTAGTGGAGGTTTCTATTTACATGGCTTCTCGCTCTTTCATGGAATCTAAGAAATGTTGCTAAATCATTCTTGTATATTTCCACTTCTTGTTTTTTATTATTCAATCTAAAGTACCCTACCTCTAAATCTTGGATTTTTTTTCTCAGCTTAGGATAATAAGTATCATCTATATTACAAGGTTTTAATTTGACACTTACCCACTACATAAGGTTTCTAGTTTTGAACCCATCGCCAAACATGGGGCGAGTTCTTCCATTGTTTAGACTATGAATAACTGAGATTGACGGTTTTTTCTTGAAGAGGGAAGATGACTTTTTTATAAATATTTTTTAATGTAATATTCATGTAATTTTTTTGATGTATTTTTTTTTAATTTTAGTGAAACACTTGTGTTGAAGATGTCAAAAGAGTCTCAACCCCCATTAGGAGGGATGTTTTGAAAGGAGCACTTTGGGCATCTTGCAAACATAGAAGACCCAATGGAAGAGAACACTGACGTTCATGAAGGAAGCCAAGCTCACAAAATTCCATTTTCAATGAAGAATTTGGCCGGCGTGATATTATTGATTAGTTTCATGTCTTGAAGAAAGTGTTAAATTTGACAACTTTTTAATAAGATATATTAGTAATGTTTTGACAGTCAAACTTTATTTTAGAAATAAAATTTATACATATAATGTTTTTAATATGTTATTTACAAATATATGGTATAGTTTTTCTTGAATTTATGTGAATCGTCAATTTTTGGAAAATAATATAAAATAGTATCATTTTTATACAAAATATCTCTGAAAATCCATTGAAAATGGTTTTCAATGATCTTATTTTCTGGATTTTTTTACAAATTTGTCAATAAAAATGACTTATTTTGTCCATAAAAATGTCTTATTTTAAAGAAAAAATTGCAAAATGTATATGTTTTTCATTATAACTTGCTTCTAAATGTATGTTATTTTGTTAAATTTCTACAAAACACACTTGAAAATATAAATTAAAAATACTTTACGACAAAGATGATTCAAAGGCCCAAAAAATGCCTCAAAATGAAAATGTGTGATACTGGTATCAACCCTTTTTTTAACGGAGGTAATAATAGCTAATAAAATTAGGAGAGAGAAAAATGAGAACTGTGTCGAGTTCTCGTTTCATAGTATAAGTGGTTATTTATGACTAATGTAGTGAAATTTAATCCTAGGAATCTGATGCAGAAGCATCGTGGCATGCCAACAATGTGATGAGTTGGTCACATGTTGTGGCATATTTTTGGTTTGTTTGTTTTGATGAGTCATAGTTTCTTAGCGGCAATAGGGCATGATGGCGGACCATGACTCCCTGCGTGGAGATCAAGCCACAGTTTGTTTGTTTTGGATAGGGACGTTTCATCATGCATTGTAGTGGTTTGTTTTTAGGTTACAAGTCCACTCAGAGATGGGGGTAATAGTTTAGGTTAAATAGACAGATTAGAGAAGTAGAGGGGGTTATGTTCTTCAGTTCTGCTCTTCAGGGTTAGAATCCCATTTGCAGAGAGACGGACAAACCTGCGTCTGGTTCCGCTTGTAAACATTTTAATAGACTGAAGAAGGAGAGTCAAGCTGTGTGCATGTGTGTTTGATTAATAGGAAGAGTAGCAGTGTGTTTGTGTCAAAATCCCAAATTTTTCGAAAAATTTAATTCTTTTTTAAATACAACTAAATATCATAAATGCAGTCAACTAATTGTTTAATTAGGTACATGTTACTAAATTCATTATCTAAATTATTTATTTGATTATGTTTATCTTTATAGAACAGTTCTTTTTCAGTTTACTGACTTGTTTTCTCTTTGCGACCACAAGGTGGAACTGTCATGAAATTCTGGGCTTACTTAGCTTTCGAGCTAACGCAGAAGTTTTCCTTCTCTGACAGACTTACAGGTAAGAAGTTCGGGTGCTGCTTGTCAAAATTCTAAAGCATTCAATTATAAGTTCGTCGCAAAATAACTCAGTAAAGAATATAAATGCTAAACAAATTCCAAAGCTTATCGAGGTAAAATCATTAAACTGTCCTTCTTTTTAGACTCTAAGGAAAGCAATTCAGTTCTATCAGTAATGGCTATAACTATATTCTTTCCAGTAGATGTAAATTTATAACTCTTAATGCTTACTGAACTATTCGACGTCTATCATAGTCGTCAAGTGTAAAAATGCCTTGAATCTTTCTTCACAAGCAGTTTTAAGAATGACAAATGTAATGTCCCCGGTTTGACCCCATTTGCATGATGTATATATTGTAATTAATCGTGGTGAGGAGCTCAAGGCAAAAGCCCCACCATCGATTTGGTTGTGTATGTTTCGGCAATG
>LPNX010510369.1:4673-80979 GCA_001517045.1 Pseudotsuga menziesii
AGCTAGGGTGAAAACCCTAGCTACAGTATGTATAAAGAATTAATTATGATTAATTATATAATTGAATAAAGAAAGAAGAGAAGCTCCAACAATTATTATTTATTATTAAAGGATTAATAAATAGTGAAATATGTATGAAATATTTACTAGGAACTAGTTAAAAGTTCCTAGGTTAAGAATTGAAAATTACCCTAGTAAATTAAAAAGGGTTAAATCAAGAAATCAAGAATTTCTTGATTTAACTGCCCCTTTGACTGAAAATTCTGTCTATAAAGACTCAAGCCAAGCAAAGACTTGGGGTTCTGATTTTTATCTAGGAGAATTATTATTCTGCCTATTTTTTCTCTCAAGTGTTTTCTTGGACAAATTTTCCTACAAGGAAAAGAGGATTGATTCAGAACCGTTTACCAGTTAGGAAATGCTACCTTAGGAGCTCTAACCTACTTGCATGTTGGATTCCATCTTGGGGGGATTTGTATTTAAACCAAGAATGGTTCAGGGTCATGGTTGGGTGGAACGTGGTAGTTCCCAAGTGATTTGGTCATCAAACAGAGGTCAGATCCGCATTGAATTGGTAATGGTGGTTATTTAAGTGTACAGGTGCAGTCATTGAAAAAGCTTAAAATTCAGGTATGAAACCCTTGAAGGCCTATTCTATTTCTTTCCTAAAGATTAATTACTGTTTATGTTAAGTAATGGCTGCAATTTAATTTCTAACCCCAATGGTTAAGTTTTATGGTTAACAATCTGCTAGGGTTTGTATATGTAATTAAGTAATCATGGGCTGGAGAATTTTTAGTATATGCTGCTTATGTTCAGGGTTTGTATATTTCATAGATGTTCCTGTATTAACTTGGTTTTGATCTTAGTATTAGGTTTATACTTTGTTCTCTGTATTTAATACCCGACTGGCATATTCCATTTGTCAGTAGAGTCTTTCCCTAAGCTTTGAAGGAACTAGTTCAACAATATTTAATTAAAATATTAATTATGCTAACTAATAACAAGTATATATTATAAACTAGATCTACTAAGAATAGATTTCATATAATAAACAAGTTAATAAAAGTATTAAAGACCTTCCAAGGTATGTTTCACATAACCATTACGACAAAATACTTTACATAACTGGAAACAAACATTATAATTAATCAGAGGGATATTGTGACCATCCATGTGGTCCTTATCAAGACTTTGGCATAAAACCTATAGTCTTAACAATTATAATAAAATACCATAAATCACATGCATTATATCTTTAAAGGTCCCATATAATATTCATCATCAACATCCACCTATAATTTTACCAACTAAACAATTCATATAACTCTGTATTAATAAAAAAAGGTCGTGGTATTGACCCTTATGGGTTACAAATATAATTCATAAGCAAAATTAAACTCCACATTAAAAACATCTCTATAGTTCTTATTTAAACAAGGAATCATTCCTATTAAGAAGAAAAACCTATCTTATGCCAACACAGGTCGCAACATTGAATCCTATGGATGTCCATGACCCAAGGCCAACATAATAATAACCTTAAAATAAATCATTATTGTAATAAAAATGCATAACAAAATCCATAGATTAATACATAGTATCCTTTCTATTATTACATATAAAATGTTTTACAATTTGGTATCGCCTAGGCCCAAATCCTGAAAGTCGTATACCCAGTCACACCGGCCACGACCAAGTTTCCAAATCCAATCACACAGTAATAATCACACAGTCATGCTACAGTAACCAAAACGATATCATGGGTTTTCCATAACCCTAGCTATTATAGACATATATTTTTAAATTACAAATTACATATTAAAATGCCAACTAAGTTATCACAGTCATTGGGAGAGGCACATGTCATTCATGGCATGGCCTACACCCATGCTGAACCATTAAAGGCAAATTACAACACTCTATATAATACACAGTTTCCATTAATGCTAACACAAAGCTTACGGTGGCAATCCAATGGGCTATGACACCATTGCAATAATGGTGCAGCCCATGGCATAATGGCCCAAGATCTAGAAGCTTTCCCAAACATAAATTACAAACAATATAAATGGAGTGCTGTGCATACTTCCAAAGCCCAAACTGTTACAATTATACATAGAGTAAATTCTACAGGCTTAAAGCCATGATCGAACCCAGCAAGTCAACATTTTAAACGCAACATTAAAATAACTACATAGTCCCGAATTTACACATTATAATCTATTTAAAACACTGAACGAAAATTGTATGCATCTTATACCAAAACACATTACAGTCTTCACTTAAAATCCAACGCGTAGTATTTTTACATAGTAAGGCACGAATCCTCTTTTACAACAGTCAACATATTAGTAATGTTAAATGGAAATCCGTGAGCTATGGCACCATTACAAGTAATGGTGCAACCACAACTCAAGATGCCAAACCTCCCAATGAGAGTCAAAACCCAGAGCAAGTTACATTACAAACCCTGAAGGTAGAGTCAACAAGTTCCCTATAAAACCAGAACCCTATAAAGGATCCCAACTCACAAATGCCTAGAATGAGAGGAGGCAAGTAAGATATTTATAGAAGGCTTACCATGGCCATGAAGTAGCAACCCCAAATAGAAAGCGTAGCTCTATGCAAACCCCAGAGCGCCTTCATTTTCACCTGCAATCAAATCAACAATGGCGTGAGAAGCATGACCATGCCATGGATAAAACAATGAAACAATGTGTTACCCAGAGTCTGGTGGTTAGCTTACCTGCAAATCGATGGAGGTCGCCTCCCTTCTCCAACTGCGCAAAAGCCACATGAAACCCCAATGCCAAAACCACATATGCACAAACATCAAATGCCCAAATCCTTTGCCAAGATTTTTCACAAACCCCGATGGCATTAGTGGCACCAGCTGGTGGCCACTAATGCATTCATAAACCCTTACCATAGTTTATGAATCATCATTATAATACATATCAACCAAGTCATAAGTTTAAACCCTGTTATTTCATGGTGCACACTATACCCTATAGTTTCGCCACCTTCTAATGTTAGCGCAAACATAATACTAATGACATGGTATTTATACCATAGTCTCCCAACTTTAAAGGATGCACAGACCTTAACACTATTGTATAGTGTTTACAATGTCATCCCTTTAGAATCAAATTATTATGTTGTTACATGCCCTTTTCTAGTTCATATTGGTAGCATTTGTGCATAAGTCTTTAGTCTAGGTTTTGTAGTATTTAGGAATCATGGCAAACGCAGTATGCCATGATTCCCTCACTAAGAAGAACAAGATCAAGTTTCCAAACTTGTAACCAAGGCATACCCTCAAAAATAGAAACAAGAGAAGTGTAATTAATTAACCAAGAGATAGATAATTAATAATGGTAAGGACAGTAAGTTAATTCACAGCATCTAGTTAATTAACTAAGAAATATAATTAACGAACATAGGGCTTACCTGAGTCGTAAAACAGAACAGTAATAAAAGTGCAAGGAAGAACTGGAAGTATAAATAGGAACTGAATTGCTTCAAGTAACCAAATAATCCTGATGTTGCAAAAGTAACCTGTAAGTCAATAAATAAGGTGTTTTAGTTCGAATGAACTAAGTAATCCTGCATAATGAAGAATGACCTTGCCTCTCAGATCATCATGGGGGAATGAGTCCCACCACTCCACCACTTTGTTCCCATCGACAAAGTTAAGTTAGTTTTTATTAAATAAACAAAGTACACATGTGCAGGAGTAAAACAATGATCTATACAATTCATTAATTCATCGATAGTAATAACTAAGATGTATAAATAATTTAAATAACAGAATTAAGACATAAGAAGTAAACGAAGTAATAATCACTGAATGGATAAGAGATTAACAAGACATTATGGGTAGTTTCTCAAGATATATAAAGTATAAGTAGCGCATGTAATTCCACACGAGTAATAATGATCCCCTTTGGAGTATTTTTCACTAGCCTATAAATTGTTTTTTTCAATTTTTGGGGACATTACAAGTGGTATTAGAGCCCAGTTTCAATATTAAGAGACTTATCGGTGCACCAGGTATTCATGCAGAGAAAATAAAGTATGATAAGTAATTTTTGTTACTAACAGAAATTTTTGCTGCTATCAAATTTATTTGTGTTTCAGGAAATTTTTTATAGCGCTGTTTAGTTTATGAATACTGAGGAAGAAAACAACCAGCAGGAAGAAATGACCACCCCCACTCTAGAAGTAAACTTGGTGGTTGAGATAAACTCTGATGTGCTGAAAAATTTGCACAGTCTTCAAGCTAAACTGAAAAGTTTCAGAGAAGATAGTCTAAATGAAAGAAAGGAACAAGCTATAAATGGACATTATTGCGTAACATGATGGGAGGGAGCCCGCAAGGTAAACCTACCCAGTCCACTAACAGCTCCAAAAGAGAACCATACCATGAGCAGGATAGCAGCCCAAGAGAATAAAAAAAAGAAGGTACACCTGAAGCAACTAAAGGGGATCATCACAGTTCTGCTAGTGATGACTCACTTTCTCCACGGAGAAAGAGGCAAAGAAATGATGACAGTCTTCAGGGGGAGTTTCGAAAAATAAGAGCCCCGACCTATGAAGGTGAAGTAAATATGGGAGAAAAGACTGAAGAATGGTTTCTAGGAATGAGTAAGTATTTCCAGGTTCATAACTATTCAAGTGTGATGCAGGCTAGGCTTGCCATCTACAACCTAAATGGTAAGGCAACAAGATGGTGGCAAGATTTAAAGCACACCAAGAAAGATGAGCTGTGAGAAATAAGCTGGGAAAAATTCTGAAATATTTTCCAAGAAATATACATGTCATAATGGTTATTTGACCATAAGGTAAAAGAGTTCCATGAACTGCGCATGGGGTCCATGACTATGGATGCATTTATAAATAGATTTCTAGATCTGTTGCATTATGTACCATATATCAAAGAAGAGAAGGTGAAGATCCAACAGTTCCTAGGATGTATTCCTCCCAATTTTTGGGACAAGATTGAATTCGACATGCCAAAGACTCTGGATACATAACTATGCAAGGCCCGACTCTGCTATGAGCATGGGTAGTTATGGAAAGAAAACCAGAACTAAAACAGAGAAAAGTCTAGAAACTTTTTTGATAACCGCAAGCCTGGGTCAAATCTGAAGCCTTATAGAAAGAAAAATAACAACTTTCACGCAAACAAGAACTTCAAAAAAACTAGTACGAAGCCTTATGTACCATCTCCTAATGGTAATAAGTAAGTGGCGAGTGGAGCCAATGCTACCCCTTTTAGCAATCAAGTGTTGGAAGTGCAATGGGCTGCATTATGCTTGAGAATGTAAGAACCAGAAGAATGGAGTCTTACATAACCTGCAAGAAGAACCTACCATGGAGGATATGGAAGGAACCCTGCGAATCTATGTAGCATTAGATGGCTGACAGGCGGACCATCAAGCTACAATGGTCAAGATCGAAGGTAAGATCTTGAACACCTCTATTTCAATACCTATTGATCTCGGTGCTTGTTGAACCTATGTTGCACCTAATATTGTTGATTTATGTAAGTTAGGCAAAGTAAAGCATGTTAAACCTTGGCTGGTACAGTTACCCACCGGTACAAAATGGAAGGTTTCAGAAATTGTTAAAGAATGTGAAGTAAGCCTGAATGGTTTCCTTACTAAGGTAAACTTGAACATCTTACCTTTAGGATCGTACGATATTGTTATCCACATGGACTGGTTGGAATAGCACCATGTCATGCTCAATTGTCTACACAAGTCTATCTTATGTACTCATAGCCAAGGGAACCAAGTGAAGGTTCAAGGCATCCCAAAGAAAGTTTTTGTAAGACAAATCTCTGCCTTACAAGAAAACAAGTGTGTTAGGAAGGGTTGTAAGTTGTTTGCGGTGAACATCTGAGATGTAGAGTTTGATAGAGAATAATGCATAGAAGACTTCCTCATTCTTGAAGAATTCAAGGATGTGTTTCCTGAGGAAATCCCTGGATTACCTCCAAAACAAAACCTATACTTTTCCGTCGAACTGACCCTAGGATCAGTTCCTGCCTCCAAAGCCCCTTACCGCATGAGTGCACCAGAATTGGTGGAACTCAAACTACAATTTGCAAAAGTTAATATATAAAGGCTATATATGACCCAGTGTGTCCCCTTGGGGAGCACCAATTTTGTTCGTAAAGAAGAAGGATGGTACAATGCAGATGTGCATTGATTACCGTTAGTTGAACAAAATGACTATAAAGAACCATTACCCACTCCCTAGGATCGATGATTTGTTTAACCACGTGGGAGGAGCCAAAATATTTTCGAAGATTAACTTGCGATCCAGGTACCATCAGGTACAGATCCGAGACGAAGATATTCCCAAGAACTCCTTTCGTACGAGGTACGGGCACTACGAGTTTGTAGTGATGCCGTTCGGGTTGACCAATGCACCCGTAAAATTTATGTGTATGATGAACAACATATTTAGTAAATATCTGGATAAGTTTGTACTAGTATTTATTGACGACATTCTAGCTTATTCCAAGAATAAAGAGGAACATGAAGGACACCTTCGCATAGTACTTCAAGTGTTGAGAGAACACCAACTCTACGCTAAGTTTAGTAAATGTGATTTTTACAAACCACAAATACAGTACCTAGGTCACATCATATCCGAGGTAGTAATAGCTATGGACTCGGAAAAGATTCGAGCTATAAAGGATTGGCCTACCCCGACTAGTGTCACTAACATTAGGTCCTTTTTGGGTTTAGCCATGTATTATCGAAAGTTCATTGAGAACTTCTCGATAATTTCCTGCCTCATGATTGCTTTACAGAAGAAAGTGAACAAGTTATTATGGACTGACAAGTGTGAAGAAAGTTTTCAAGAGCTTAAGCAGATTTTGATGACCACACTAGTGTTGTGGATTGCGGATCCTGATGGGTGTTTCGTTGGATGCACGGATGGAAGCAAGGAAGGACTTGGAGGGGTCCTCTTGCAAAACGATGATGTGATATGTTATGAATTGTGGAAATTAAAAGAGCATGAGAATAATTATCGCATGCATGATCTTGAGCTAGAAGCCATTATCCACGCTCTGAAGATGTAGAGGAAATACCTCATGGGGAGGAAGTTCCTTCTAAAGACTGACAATATGAGTCTAAAATATTTATTCGATCAACTCGATCTGAATGTGAGGCAAGCCAGATGGTTGGATTTCCTGAGTGAGTATCACTTTGAACTAAATCATATTAAGGGAAAAGAGAACAAAGTTGTCGATGCTTTGAGTCGACAAACTCATATGATATATGAGGTGACCCTGAGTGAAACTGATGTAGATTTTCATGAGAATATTAGAATGACCAACAAGGTTGACCTATTCTATGTGGAAATACTCAAGAAAGTCCAAGAATACTGGTTGTTTCAACAACAGAAGGAATACAAGATGGATGACTCCGGACTACTATGGTCCAAGGATAGATTGTATGTTCCATATGGAGGGGACATTCTGTCTAGCATCCTCATATAATTTCATAGGGAACCCTATTCGGGGCACCCAGGATATTAGAAGATGATATTTTCCGTCAAGAGACACTTTTTCTAGCCTAAGTTAAAGGCTGACATTGTCGATATCTTCCTAAAAGAGATATTTATATTGCATGGGATACCCAAATAAATTATCTCAGATCGAGATGTTAAGTTTATAGGAAACTTTTGGAGATATTTATTCTCTGGATTAGAGACGTAGCTGAACTTTAGCACTACTTATCACCCATAGATGGATGGGAAGACTAAAAGAGTAAACCAAATTCTTGAAGGCATGCTTCGAATGTATGTCATGAACAACCCCACCAAGTGGGAGTATTATCTGCACCTTGCATAGTTTGCATATAACAACAGGTATCAGGATTCTACCGAGATGAGTCCTTTCAAGGTACTCTATGGACAAAAGTGTAGGACCCCAGTTACTTGGGATAGTCCAGTGGATCGGCTCTTGTTAGGGCCTGACCTATTATTGGACTTGGAATAGTTAGTTACGAAGGTCCAGGGAAACCTTAAAGAGGCACAAGACCGTCAGAAAAGTTATGCAGATAAGAAAAGAAAAGATAAATACTATCAAGTAGGTGAGCATGTCTACTTGAAAGTGAAAGAAAAAAGGAGCTCATTGAGCTTGGGCAGGTGTGGAAAGTTAGCACCTAGATTTTGTGGACCTTTTGAAATTCTGGCCAAGAAAGGACCAGTGGCTTATGAACTAGACTTACCTGTGCACGTAAGAGTTCATAATGTTTTCCATGCATCTTTATTAAAGAAATATGTTTATGACACTAAGCATGTCATTGATTGGTCATTATAATTACAGGTGGAACCTAAGGGGGAATTTTCCCCTGATACTTTGCATATATTGGACAAGAGAGAAGTGCAGCTTCGGAAGTGCACTGTAGTCGAATTGAAAGTGCAGTGGAAGCACTTTGAGGTAGATGAGGCTACATGGGAGAATGAGGCCACCATGAGAAAGGCTTACGCCGCCTTGTTTCATGATATAACTCAGAGTCCCTAGAACACCAAGGACGGTGTTGTACTAAGAGGGGAGGGATGTAATATCCCAAATTTTGGACCTACCATTTATAAGGATGAGCCTATTAATCATGATGATTATATTGATGTTTTATTTTTATATTGGGTCAAAGACCCCATTACATATGAACATGATTATTTTCTTTGTATATTGGGAGTAAGCCAATTGTTGATGATATATATATGTATATATATGTTGGTTGTGTTGGGCATTGACCCTGAAACACATGATTGATGAAATGTTTTGTGTTGGGCGTGGACCCTGAAGCACATGATCGATGAGATGTTTTGTGTTGAGTGAGAGGATCTAGAGAACATGAGTATTTACATTTGTGTTGAGAATAAAGATCTGGAACACATGAAAATATAATTCGAAATGTTGGGCATAAGCTCTGGAGCATTCCATGTTGATGTTGAGCATAAGCTCTGGAGCATCGGATCCTTGGCTATTGTATCCCGAGGTGTATCATACAACTACATCCTCGCATTTAGTGTTGAGAGAGAGCTATGGAATTGCACTATCTTTGTAACTCCTTGTTATAAGCGTTGAGCATAGGCTCTGGTAAGCGCTAGGGGTCACTAAAAAGCTTAAAATCACCTCTGAGTGAAAATTACTTGAGAATAATATTGATCTCATCATACTTATTTTTAAGTGATTAAATGAAATTTTGAATTTCTATATTCTCATCAAGTACTGAAGAACTACCACATTATACGAGGGAAATCCAACATGCAAGGATGTTTAGAGTTCCCTAGCCTAGTAGACTTGAGCCATCTATCTACTTGACCTTCATAAAGAAGTTTCGTTAACTCTAGGGATCATGATACATGATGCCCGAAGACAAAGGCTAACAAGTATTTCAATACTATGTATTTTGTACATAGTATGTATAAAGAATTAATTACAGTTAATTATATAATTGAATAAATAAAAAATAGAAGCTCCGCCAATTATTATTTATTATTAAAGGATTAATAAATAGTGAAATATCTATGAAAGATTTACTAGGAACTAGTTAAAAGTTCCTAGGTTAAGAATTGAAAATTATCCCAGTAAATTAAAAAGGGTTAAATCAAGAAATCAAGGATTTCTTGATTTAACTACCCCTTTGACTGAAAAGTCTGTCTATAAAGACTCAAGCCAAGCAAAGGATTGGGGTTCTAATTTTAATCTACGAGAATTATTATTCTTCCTGTTTTTTCTCTCAAGTGTTTTCTTGGAGAACTTTTCCTGCAAGAGAAAGAGGATTGATTCAGAATTGATTACCGGCTAGGAAACCCTACCTTAGGAGCTCTAAGCTACTTGCATGTTGGAGTCCAGCTCAAGGGGATCCGTATTTAAACCAAGAACGGTTTCATGTTACAGTTGGGTGGTGACGTGGTAGTTCCCAATGATTTGGTCATCAAACAGAGGTCAGATCTGCATTGAATTGTTAATGCTAGTTATTTAAGTGTGCAGGTGCAGCCATTGACAAAGCTTAAAATTCAGGTATGAAACCCTTGAAGGCCTATTCTATTTCTTTCCTAAAGATTAATTAATGTTTATGTTAAGTAATGGTCGCAATGTAATTTATAAGCTTAATGGTTAAGTTTTATGGTTAACAATATGCTAGGGTTTTTATTTGTAATTTACTAATCATAGACTGGAAAATTTTTATTATATGGTGTTTATGTTCAGGGTTTGTATCTTTTGATAAATGTTCCTGTATTAACTAGGTTTTGATCTTAGTATTATGTTTATACTTTGTTCTCTGTATTTAATACCCGACTGACATATTCCATTTGTCAGCAAAGGCTTGCCCTAAGCTTTAAAGGAACTAGTTCAGTAGTAATTAATTAAAATATTAATTATGCTATTCAATAAAAAATATATATTATAAACTAGATCTACTAAGAACATATTTCATATAATAAACAATCTAATCAAATTATTAAAGAACTTCCAAGGTCCGTTTCACATAATCATTAAGACAAAATACTTTACATAACTGGAAACAAACATTATAATTAATCATAGGGATATCATGACCATCCATGTGGTCCTTATCAAGACTCTGCCATAAAACCTATAGTCTTAAAAATTATAATAAAATACCATAAATCACATGCATTATATCATTAACGGTCCCATATAATATTCATCATAAACATCCACCTATAATTTTACCAAGTAAACAATTCATATAACTCTGTATTAATAAATAGAGGTCGTGGTATCGACCCTTATGTGTTACAAATATAATTCATAAGAAAAATTAAACTCCACTTTAAAAACATCTCTATAGTTCTTATTTAAACAAGGAATCATTCCTATTAAGAAGAAAAACATATCTTATGCCAACACAGGTCGCAGCATCGAATCCCATGGATGTCTATGACCCAGGGCCAACATAATAATAACCTTAACAAAAATCATTCCTGTAATCAAAATGCATAACAAAATCCATAGCTTCATTTATAGTATCCTTTCTATTATTACATATAAAATGTTTTACAATTTTGTATCACCCAGGCCCAAATCCTGAAGTTCGTATACCCAGTCACACTGGCCACAACCAAGTTTCCAAGTACAATCACACAGTCATGCTACAGTAACCAAAACGATATCGTGCTTTTACCATAACCCTGGCTGTTATAGCCATATATTTTTAAATAACAAAGTACATATTAAAATGCCAACTAAGCTATCGCAGCCGTTGGGAGAGGCATATGCCATTCATGGCATGGCCTGCACCCATGCTGAACCATTAAAAGCAAATTACAACGCTCTGTATAATACAAAGTTCCTATTAACGCTAACACGAATCTTAAGGTGGCAAGCCCATGGGCTATGTCATCATTGCAATAATTGTGCAGCCCATGGCATAACATGCCAAGCTCTAGAATCTTTCCCAAACATAAATTAGAAACAATATAAACGGAGTGTTGTGCATACTTCCAAAACCCAAACTATTACAGTTATACACAGAGTAAATTCTACAGGCTTAAAGCCATGATCGAACCTAGCAAGTCAACATTTTAAACGCAGCATTAAAATAACTACACAGTCCCGAATTTACACAGTGTAATCTATGAAAATTGTTGAACAAAAATCGTATGCATCTTATGCCAAAACACATTATAGCCTTCACATAAAATCCAACGCGTAGTATATTTAGATAGTAAGGCACGAATCCTCTTTTACAACAGTCAATGTATTAATAATGTTCAATGTCAACCTGTGAGCTATGGCACCATTACAAGTAATGGTGCATCCACAGCTCAAGATGCCAAACCTCCTAATGACAGTCAAAACCCAGAGCAAGTTACATTACAAACCCTTAAGGAAAATCCGACAGGTGCCATCTAAAACCCCAACCCTGCAAAGAATCCCAACTCAAAAATTCCCAGAACGAGAGGAGGCAAGTAAGATCTTGGTAGAAATCTTACCATGGCCATGAAGTAGCAACCCCAAATTGAAAGCAAAGATCCGTGCAAACCCCAGAGAGCCTTTGTTTTGACCTACAATCAAATCAACGATGGCATGAGAAGCATGATCATGCCATGGATAAAACAATGAAACAATGTGTTACCCAAAGTCTGGTGGTTAGCTTACCTACAAATCGATGTAGGTTGCATCCCTTGTCCAACTGTGTAGAAGCCACATGAAACCCCAATGGAAAAACCACATAATTCACAAATAGCAAATGCCCAAATCCTTTGCCAAGCATTTTCACAAACCCTAATGGCATTAATGGCACTAGCTGGTGGTCATTAATGCATTCATAAGCCCTCACCATAGTTTATGAATCATCGTTATAATACAGATCAACCAAGTCATAAGTTTAAACCTGTTATTTCATGGTGCACACTATACCCTATAGTTTCGCCACCTTCTAATTTTAGCGTAGACATAATACTAATGACATGGTATTTATACCATAGTCTCCCAACTTTAAAGTATGCGTAGACCTTAACACTATTGTATAGTGTTTACAATGTCATCCCCTTAGCATCAAAGTATTATGTTATTACATGCCCTTTGCTAGTTCATATAGGTAGCGTTTGTGCATAAATATTTAGTCTAGGTTTTGTAGTATTTAGGAATCATGGAAAACGTAGTATGCCATGATGCCCTTGCCAGGAAGAACAAGCTTAAGTTTCCAAACTTGTAACCAAGATAGACCTACAAAAATAGAAACAAGAGAAGTGTAATTAATTAACCAAGAGATAGATAATTAATAATGGTAACGACAGTAAGTTAATTCATAGCATCTAATTAATTAACTAAGAAAGATAATTAATGAACATAGGGCTTACATGAGTCGTAAAACGAAACAATAATAAAAATGCAAGGCAGAACTGGAAGTATAACTAGGAACTGAATTGCTTCAAGTAACCAAATAATCCTGATGTTGCAAAAGTAACCTGTAAGTCAATAAATAAGGTGCCTTAGTTCGAATGAACTAAGTAATCTTGCATAACGAAGAATGACCTTACATCTCAAATCGTCATGGGAGAACAAGTCTCGCCACTCCACCACTTTGTTCCCATAAAAAAAGTTAAGTTATTTTTTATTAAATGAACAAAGTACACATGTGCAGGAGTAAAACAATGATCTATACAATTCATTAATTCACTGGTAGTAATAACTAAGATGTATAAATAGTTTAAATAACAGAATTAAGACATAAGAAATAAACTAACTAATAATCACTGAATGGATAATAGATTAACAAGACAGTATGGGAAGTTTCTGAAGACATCGAAAGTATAAGTAGCGTATGTAATTACACATGAGTAATAATGATCCTCTTTGGGGTAGTTTTCACTAGCCTATAATTTTTTTTTTCAATTTTTGGGGACATTACAGCTCCTTCCTTCCATCATCATTTCGGGAGAAGATGGAGAATTCTACATGCCAGGCCCTAGGATACCTGTGCATAGAAAATCATGCATGTTTCTTTGCTACATTACAGAGATTGCAGCAACATATTTTCAAGTTTTTCAAACTTGAATCCTGATTCTACCTGGTTAGTTAGAGGGGGGGATTTTTTCCCATGTAGTTTTTCCCCTAGCTCCTTGTGTTAAGCAGTTACTTTAATTGTTGTAATGGGTAACGTATGGTATTAGTTACCAGGGCCCACAAATTGTCCAAGTTATCATTTAGGGGGGGTGTTAGGATTATAATCTTCCCTTGTCCAACTTGGTCAATTATGTCTAAATCAAGAGTATGTTTAAATCTTGAGTCCTTTCAGTCTATTTTTAGTCACTAGCACCATTGGGTCCACTTGGCCTAATTGGGGCACATGTGCCAGTTACTAAAGTGCGGGGAACACTAATTTAGGCCTACTTCCATGGATTACACTTGCATGCATGAGTTTAGGATCCTGCTATATCAATCCCTACAAATTAGGAGCCATTAGGAGTGCCAATACCAACCTCCATCAGTTGAGTTCACTTGGTGACTAGTCAAACTTAGTTATGAGTTAGTTACATTTAGTTCTAGTCCCTTACATCCCCTTCTACTCAGTTATTTCTAGGATTGCATGGCTGCATGCAGGTGATGTGCATTTACTCACCTACCTCAGTTAGTTAGACTAGTTAACACTGAAATAGACACTTGATTTTTGATTTTGAACTCTCATGAACTCTGATAATGATTTAGATAAGGTAAGTTAACCATTCAGTCAATTAGAGTCCAATCAATTCAAATTTCCTCACATGGATTCGAATTGTAAGAGGCTCTTTATTCATTGTACTTCATTGTAATTAATTATCTAATTACTTTTGATTAATGAAAGCATTCACAGTTGCAAGCCATCTTGCACTATTTCATTCTTCAATTGCTAAGTAAATTGTATGATCTATCTTGTGAGTTATGTGTTGGTACATAGATCTATGTGCTAAATTTAATACTATTCGACCCCGATCGCGCATGTTCTGCCAATAGGTGTAACGCGCCTAGAACTGAAAACATTTTAGTTTTGAGACAGACATTACTATACAAATTATTGTAAAGTTTTATGTTGTTGACAAAGGATGGTCAAAGATGACTATAATTGAATTATTTTATTATTTAATAATTAAAAATAAGTGACGCCTATCCAAAAAAGACTATTGAAGAGTATTCACTGACCTGCTAGGAGGAATTAACTGTTGTAGAAGGCCAAAATGGCAAGTGGCAGCAACAACATTCACTTTCTAGCTATTGCAGGAGGAAACATCCCTATAATTGTGGTCATGTTCTCAAGGAAAGAGGAACTGAGCAGGTGGCTCATTTAATTGCAAAAATGACCCAAAGACCTAGGAAAGTTTATATAAACTATTGACTGAGCAGGAGGCTCACTACATTATAAGTGATTAGAACCTTGTGGTTTTGATGGAAACTGAAAAGTTAGGCACACAAGAGAAATTCAATGAGGGGAAAGATGGAGTAAATTTCTAAGATTTTATGCCTGCAAGTGTGACTGCTAAGTGATAGATAGTATTGTATAGGCTTCTACACAAAATATTCGTCCAAGTGGTTCATTGAACAGGCTCGAGGGTCCTACAGAAAGTGATCTTGGATGCTTTCAAGAGATGGTTGGGAGGAATGGTCTTATTTGGGTGTTTGTCCCCTTCTAAAGTTAACAGGTTCTATAATGTTCTGAATTTGTTACCTTAACTTCTTTATCTGTTATTTTAATAGGATTTATGAATGAAGAAGTTTCCAGAATTATTATATGTTTTTGTAATCAAATACAAAAGTATATTTTCATTCCTATAAATTATTCATTCAATGAAGATTACTATTTACATAGGATTTTGTAGCAGAAAGGATAGATTATATATAATATTATCATAATAGGAATGTAACTTTACTTAACATTAAAGTGTAGTATATAATTCAATAAATATTTAGTATTTCGTTTATTTTCTTATAATTCCATACAATATTTGTTTAGAGATTATGATGAGCTTTTCTGGTGTTATTTTTCATGATTAGGGTTTGCTCTGGTTATTTAAAATAAATCCCTAATAAAAATTTTAACTAGCCAAAGAGGAACTATAGTTACAAAGTCGAAACACTATGCCAAGAAATTCGATATCCTTAAGAAGAGTAAAATACAATTATAAACATTATTTTTACTAATCTATTACAGTCACAAGGCTTAATATTGTTTATAATTAATATCCTATATAAATATCCCTTGGTCCAAAGGATTTTTCATCACAAGAAAAACGAATAAGAGTCGAAGACTAATAAGTTTCTTAGTCTCAAGCCAAACATAAAATTTAAACTTAGTGAAATCCTAAATCACATTTTAAAAACGTGCTAAAATAATATCAAACTATTATAAAAAACGATGGCATTCAGCCAGGGTTCAAGACCCATAAGAACCTTAATAACTTACTAAATATAAGAATTTACACAGCTAAAATGCTTACATTTTAATATGTACCTTTAACAAATTAATAGTTTAAAAAAAAAATTTCCATCATGTTATTGTATCATAGGTCGAGAGTTCAAATCTCGTAGGGTCATTTTCCAAGAAATTTCTTTTAAACTATAGCGAAGCCCAAAAATATTCTTACCACCAAGAATGGGTTGTAACCCAATTTTGAAGGCTAGTATGGCATTTTCAACAAGAGTTGATTACAGTAAAATAACAAATTATAATTTATGCAGAGCAAGTTTATAAACCAATATTTTAGTTATAAAATAAACATAGAATGCTATCATAGGAACGAACCAAGGTATAAACAACATTTTAGAATGATGACACTCCATAGTCGAACTGAGACAAGGATAAATATCTTTTACCAACAATTTCTAACAGAACCTCGTTTATCACTTAAAAACCCATTTATTCTTTTCAATTGGGTAAACAATAAATTGTATAGTGAAAGCTAGGGTATTTCCCTTTCTCTAAACAATAAACCAATATCAGATATATAAACAAAAATAGACTATCGTTAGACAAAGTAGCCTTGGAAGCAAGGAACATAATACTTAAAATACAACATCATATTTATCTTAGAGTAATGCAAAGAGTAAAAAAACATAGTATATCAGTTATAGAGAGGAGAACAAGAAAAAAAAAGAGGGTTTAAAACCCCCAATGAAAATCGAATAAAGAGTTTTTAACAGTTCCCACAGACTCCATGGTCTGAAGGGACTTACAAAATTAAACACTAAATCTGTAATAACAACATCACAGCCCTACGGTTATTAAAAATCACCACCATAACTCTGTCAACAAGATGTATACCATCGAAAATAAAGGAGGCTCGCAAATTCCAAAATCAGTCCAACCCTAAAGAAGCACGGGTTTGCATATTCACCTTTTTCATTTGTTTTCACACCATAGATGTTAAGGGGTCGTAGGGTTCCAAGGTTCATGGGTATTACCATAACCTTTCATTGGAAAGTATCGTTGACCCAAGCTTTTTGTCATTAGATCAATATCCTTCAACAAACCAGTTTTCGAAAATGCCTACCAAGAGAATGATGCTTAGAGGTTAAAACTTGACTTTTGATAAATGGAAACATTTTTCTGGAACGTCAAAACAAATAAAAAGAAACATCTTACCCTCAGTCGAAAAAAAGAACGAAGGAACCGGAGGACATCGAAGAAAACGAGCTCATGGCTACATCTTGGCAAGAAGACCTATGGATGACTAAACACATTGTTTTACAACCATGGAAGAGTCAAGGGAGTCCGAGATTCTCGACTCTCCTCATCTATGAATAGTGCAAAAAAGTACAGATGTTTTAAATCTACATCCTTTTCTTTAGGGTTTTGTTTATAGCTGGAAAGCACCATAAAGAATCCACTTGGCATGATTACCTACCTCCACATAGGTTAAGCCTTTGAAACCCTCTCTTTAATAGTTTAGAAGGATCTCGATAGTCTCCACCTTTAGCCTTATAGTTACCCTTTGATTTTCCTTAGTCTTTTATGGGTCACCTTGGTGCTTGTCACCCTTAGCTCTTTAGTTTTGTTTAGGTGTAAGGGTTGGAGCTAACGCATCATACAGAACACCTGTATAAAAGAATAAAATGCATTAGCTTATAAAGTTAACTAAGACCTATGACCTCTTTGTAAACCTAACTTTAAAAATAGGGGTTTTAAGAAGAATTTTTAAACAGAGCAAATCCTTTCTTATAATAAAATGTAACTTGCGAAAATGTGGGCATACCACATTGAATTTTGAAACAAGTGATGTAAATTTAAGACTTGGAACCTATATACTGTTATAGGAATATTATATGGAGATACCCGTTTTGAATTCTTAAGTTAATTCTTAGATTGAATAAATAACAATTAGGGGCCATGTAAAGTTAGATTAGGTCTTGTACCAATCTAAACATTCAGTAATGATTTTTATTTTTACTTTGATGAAATTGTGGAGTTGTTACAATAGGTGCGACGTGCAGGGATAATTTTAGGGGCGAATTTTAGCCAAGTGGGTTATTTTTCCATGTTTTTCTCCCAAAAAAGATTCGCCATTTTTCATTTTTTGAAGCCTACTTTCGCCCAATTTTGACGGGGTAAATTATTTTCACCCAAAAAATCACCAAATTATTATATAAATGATATAAAATCCTTGGAAATTAAAATATTTTTTGAAAAATATTGCCAATCATTTTATAGTTGGCGTTTTAAGAATTGGTAATATTCGTTGACATTTATATAGTTTTAAATAAGTATGGTTCCTTAAAATAATACTTCGCGACCTGTAGTTTTTCAGTCCTTTTTGGTGTTCAAGATCCTTGTTTCGAACCCCCAGTATGTGTTTTACCCATTCCCAACCTATTTCTATCCAGATCTGATCCATTACAACCCCCTGGTTTGTTTTGTTATTCTTTTTTCCTTGTATGTGAGCCTCTTGAGTCGATATTTGTAGTTGAGACCCCGTTTGTGTTTCCTACACCCTGGTCAATTCCTTATGTGCTCATTTACTTGTGTTCACTTTATGTTCTCGAAGAATTAGTTATGATTTTGCATGATATTTACTTTCATTTATTGTTTTGCAGTTTTTGCGTCTTGGCTGTGAGATCGTTGGGGTTTATATTTTAAACATCACATGTGCACACATCTCACACCTTAAATAAAAACACTTGGTTCATGACCCCAAGATAGCCTAAAAAAATAAGTTAATATAACCAACATTGTAACCTCATTTGAGGACTGAAACAATCTTGTAGCTAAGTTAGGACATTAGGGATAGAAATCCAAACAACACCCCGAGCTGTCGCTCACATTTAAGACATAGTTGTTGTCAATTAGGGGACCAAAATCCTCTTGTACTTGTTGACACGATCACAACCAGTCTGTCGGAGGTCCCCCCCACTCTGTGAGAGTAAGCCACAACTAAGGGGTTCAAAAATTCATGGTGGAATAACGCACTCCACTTTGCATTGAAGGCTAACCCTTCATAGTCCTCCTTGTCCATGATGGAGTATACCATGTGTCGAGGGCCAAATGGCTGAAGTTCCAGTAAACAACTTTGGACTTGTCATGAACAAGGTAGCATAGTGGCCATTCTATCTAGGGCTCTTTTACTCGAGGTCCCTCTCGGTATTGGGATTCTCTTAGCCTATTGTTCTTCCATTACATATTGTTTAACTGAGATTTCATCACCCTGCAAAGGATACGATTTGTGAGGAGATTCTAGCTTGTAGCTAGGATTTTGCTTGTACTCATTCCCCATAGGTTAGTGAGTCATTTTTATTTTTAGGTAGCAGTGCTTGTTGGATTTTTGGCCTTTTTTTGTAGACTTTCCTACTGTAACATGTTGTTGCAGTATGGTTTTAGAGCTTTATTTTTGGATTGTGAGCCACTATTTGTATGCTCTCCTTCTGCACACTTGGTTGTAGTTGTGTTTTTGAGCCTACATTTGACACTTTTACACGTATATTCATCATACAGCACACCACCACATAACCATTGGTCCACCACACTACTCTCATATGCTTAGGGGGTATACCCCT
This sequence comes from Pseudotsuga menziesii, assembly GCA_001517045.1. NCBI lineage: Eukaryota > Viridiplantae > Streptophyta > Pinopsida > Pinales > Pinaceae > Pseudotsuga > Pseudotsuga menziesii. Next base: position 24,202 of record LPNX010510369.1, read on the forward strand.
CTGTTCGGTCCCTTGAACTGTCACCGTCGAATCCATATTCGACAGCATTCACTACCTTCAGATCCATATACAAACTCTGATTCTAATTGATATTCCTATCAATTTGAACCTACCTTGTTCACCGCCACATCTATCCCCATGGCTATTGCACCTAGTACTAGTACTATTTGTTCTCTATATGTATACTAGTTTTGGATAGTTGATTCCATCATTTAGCACTCAAAGCGGGCACCCACAAAAACATATAGCTTATAATTTGTCCCAAAAAAAAAATATCGGTTAAAAATATCAAACTTTTGATATCTAAAAACATTTTCAATATAAAAAATTTATATATTTGGACACATCATTCAATTTTTTACATTTCATCTTGTTTACATATGGCGTGATTTATTGTGTATGTGTCTCAAAATATCCATGTAAGTTGATGGAAGCTAACCTATCAAAAGAAGCCCTCATTAACTTGCACACACCCAAGACTAAATAGAATCACTATAATTTTTCTTTTCTTAGGATTTTTGGAAAATGCTACATACTCAACTAATAAAACTTTACAGTCATTCTAGAATATGTAATTAAAAAATAAATAAATTTGACCCAAACCTTACCAACACCCTGCATAATTTCAAATAGAATTCAAGTGAACCTTACACCATCCAAAGCACTACCATAACCATATGGGAGCAAAACTTTCCCTCACTAGTGCAAAACACATCAGGTTGTAGGATGATTCCCAAAAGGTTGAATATCAAAAGCTGTAAATTCCACTTTAAAAAATTAAAATTAATATGAGAAAACAATTAATAACGCCTTTAAAAAATTTCACTTTTTCTAGTAATTTAGTTAATACTCAATAATGACTAACTAAATTATTTAAACATTAAATAAAAGAATAAACAAATAATAATCCTTCATTTTAGAGATTGACAAACTTATACAACAAAATAGTTTTCGAAATTTATTATTATTAAAATATTAACAATATATAAATATAAATATTGATATTGATATTGATAAAATAATATTAAAAAATATAAATATTAATTTGATTAAAATATTAAAATAAAAATAATACCAATATAAATTTTAAATTTCAAATCCTCTAAATATTAGATCAAAATCATCTCGACCCCTTGATGAGATTCTAGCTTCCAAATAAATATAGACATAACCCTTGTATTAAGAAAAATACACCGAGTAGACTTTAATCTGTCTCACAGATCGAAAAAAACTAGAGTAGGTTAAATCCCTTTCAAAGCTTATGAGGGAAGTTAAACTAGCATTTGTAGTAAGATAGGTATAAAGAAACTCCGAGAGGGTAAAAATATTTAGTGTTTCCACAACTAAATGAACGATCTATGGATTTTACTTAATAAAATTTGTTTTGTCATTCGGAGTTCCACTTTCCGCAGTACGAAATGCAGAATTCGCAGAATTAATTTCTCACGTTTTATTTTCATATCGAAGTTCTGAATTCCGCTTTCCACATTGCAGAATTCAGAAATTGGAAAATAGATAATTATGTCCATCAATTTAACAGAAACGAGAAAGAGATTTAATAACTTATCAACTCAAATTACTATTGATCAATTAAAATTGATGAAGTATTGAGAACATTAAAGATTAACTTGTCTCTAAAATGTCAATTGAAAAATAAAGATTGATTATAGTATTTGCTATAGAATCATTTGCAGAAATAGATAAAAGTTTTAATTAAATAAATTAATTTTAAAATAGATGCACAGATCATAAGTACAGAAAAACCAGAACTACAAATTAGTGCTTATAAATCTGCAAAGGAGAATCAATATTTATCAGATAAACTTGACTAAATAAACAGAAAGAGATTGAAGAATAACATAGTTGTATTGATAAAGGTCTGCAAGAAATTACAAACTCTGGGTTAAACAGAGTATCTTCAATCCTTTGTGCTAATTTCTCACTCCATAAATCCCCCCCTAGTCCATGAGAAATGTACCCTTTAAATAATTATTACAAAAGAATGAATCCCCATGAAACTGAGATCATAAAATCCATATAGAACTATTGACCTAGAAAATATTGCCACCTCATCTAGATCTGCAGCAATTCTTCTATGTTTGGGTAATTGGTAGATTCAAAGCCAAGCTGAACATCGCACCTAAAGGTCTCCATTTAATTTTTGGCTAACTTATGCCAAAGGTGGATGAAAATGTGGATCTTTCCTTGCATAGTAAGTGGCTTCCTTATCAACTGATCCACATTTCCGATGCTGATATGATCAAGTCCTTTAATATTTTCCTTAGCTTCTTCACATCTACGTTCCACCTGCTCGATCATTAACTTTGGAGGACAAGCATTCTTAATCAGATCCATGGAAGGGAAGTGTAATATCTCCATGATGCTATCAACTGCATACCATATTCTCCCGCAAATTGCCTGTTTTTTCTAGATGGACTCTTCAATCATCTCATTCAAATCATGCCAAGCATGCAGAATAGTTATGAACTTATTCAATTGAAAACTATTGAGGGTGATGATACCTTGTGGTTTGTCTTTCAGATACCTTTGCAATCCAAAATATCATCATAAGCTTTGGAGGCCCATTGTCTCTTGGTTTTTTGTTCCTCCAAGGTGACAAACATTTTTTCAAAAGAAACATAAGTATCAAAAATTTCATCCAGGATCCTAAACATTTCAGTTATTAAATCATGATGCTCCTGATTAACCTAGATAGACAAATATTGAAACTCTTGCTGAGAGAACGTGAAGAATGGAGAGGAATCTTCACTTGTAGTTTCATATTCACACTATTTTACCAGCAAGGCTATCCTTTGGATATTAGTGGCATTTGCATTTTTTTCATTCTGCAATTCATTTTGGAGAGAGGCATTCTTGAGCTACAAATTTTTAAACTTGTCTTCATATGATTTCCTCATATTTTCCACATGATTTTTATGCTCTCTCTTGACCTCATATAATTCTTCCTCCGGCCTCTTCATTTATTCTTTTTTTTTGTCAAACTCCTTGTTCAATGTGAGAACTGCACCAAGGTTGGCACCTGTGAAAGCACCCAAAACTGTGTCTAAATCCACTGCATCAATCTGAGGGTCACCAGACTGTTGATTCCATATTATTTCATTGGTGGCAGGTGCAGACAAATCATCATCATTCCTACTTCTCTTCTTTCCTTTCCTTATCAATCCCTTGGATGACCTGCTATAAAAGTAATCTAGAAGTGGGCCTACATTGTCTTCATCAAAATCATCGGCTGATTGAGTAAATGAAGAATTTCCACTCAATGTTGAAACCAATGAGGATGTTTGAGTAATGGTGGGAGGTGGCATAGGCATGGTAATGTGGGAAGTAGGGAATGGAGAGGAGAGTCTCTGATCATTTGTGGGTTCAGAGATTGGAGAAATGTTTTGAGTAGAGGCTCCAAATAGTGGAATACCAATGTTAATGGCAATGAGTGATGATGAAGGTAATATAAACCTCTCAGGAATAGAATAATATGACAAAACAAATGAGGGTAAGTGTAGAGGGATAGTGAAAGATTGGGTTCCTACAATAGTGGATGGATGAATGGGATGTCGATCTCGAATGATTGGTATGGAAACAAGTGGTGAGATCAAAGAGTGATAAAATTGGGATAATGAAGATGATGGGGTCACCCCAGCATCAAAAGTGGAAAGAGTTTGGATGGATGGGAGGAGGAGCATTGCAGTTGATGAAGCAAGAGCAGAAGTATTTTCTGGGATCTTGGGATGTGGAACGAAATCTTCCACTCCATTATCACTAAACAAATATGCAAATTTCTATAAAGGCTGAGTAACTTCCTTGATGAGAGGCACATATGAATGCATTTCTTCTTCAACATCACAGTAAATAAGATCAATGGTGGGTATTTGAGAAATAATCACCTGAATCCTCTGCTTTTCAAATGGCTTAATATCAACTGCTACTTGTTCATCACTTTCCTAGGTAAGTGTAGTAGTTGCCTGAATGTTAGAAATAGGATTAACAGTTGCAGCTGCTTGATTATCCAATATAGAAGTTATGTGTGCCAATTTTTTATTTGACTGTTGAGAAGTATGCATCAAATCCTTCAGTTGCTGAGAAAATGTCACCCATGGAATATCTTCCATAGGATATTTTCCCTTATTTCCGTCTGTATAAGTCACTATTGATAGAAATTTATTTTGTTGGGCTTCATTCTATTCCTTGTCCTTCTTCACCTTTTCAAGTAGATCAAGTTCCATAGCTATGTAGCTCAGAATCCTAGCTTTAAGCTAGTGCTGATGTTGTAAAATGTGGCTGTGTCCTCTTTTTTCATAGCCCTGGCCAGGACCTCAGAAAATGTATTCACCCCCTCATAAATAGAGTCATCAGAGATTTCTTCATGAACATACCCACCCTTGATATGGTTATTCTTGTAGTGGGCATCGAGAATCCGGTTAGGGTCATGTCTCATTTTAAGAGAAAATCCAAGCTTCAAAGCGGCTATTTGATCACCTAACATTGTAGCCCAAGTTGAATTTGGGACGTCCAGTTATCCAAGATTCAGAGGAAATTTAAGCCAGCCTTTCCTCTTAGGAGCAACAAGTTTCCTATAGACACCATCATTTATGGTCTGGAAAAAGACCTCTTCAAGAACCAGCCTATCAGGAACTATCTTGGGAAACATATGAACAATATTGACACCCCAAACTCTAGTATATGAAAAAGACTCGCTGACATACTAGTTATCCATTGTGGCAATGAGAGCTCTGGCTTTAGCTAAAAAGGAAGGAGCTCCCACTTTGAATATCTTGAAATAAATGGTTCCCATGAAGTTTTCACAGATGTCATAGAACAAAGGAATATAGTTTTTATCCCACAATATCGAATAGTAAATTGGTACAAGAGGGGTTGGTAAGGTCTAGTTCCATCTCAAGTGGGGATATTTGAACTCTATACAGAATATGTCAATGATAAAGGACGAAAATAAGAAATTGGGATTCTTCTGGGAAGTAGCCTTTTGATAATCCTGGATAGCCATTTTAAGCTCCAACAACAATATAGAAGCCCATGGGAAACACTCACTAGTAGTTAGGACGTGATGGGCCAATGAAGCCCATTTAGCTTTAAAAACAGAGCAATCGGGAAGACCATAAAGCTTGCATAACATGGCTACTAGTAAAGAATAAGGTTTCCTAAACCAAGTGACAGGTTACAGGTTGTCGAGCCTCGGCAAGAACTTATTAGGTTCATTCATCCAGGATTTTAGCATTTCATTAAAATTGTACCTGGTTTTTGAGGATTGGACGAACTCTGCGTTGAGGGGTTGTATAGGCAGTTTAAGACCATAAGCTTTGGTAAACACCTCATGACAAAAAGTGGCCAACTTTTACCCTACGTTATCACTAAAGGACTGGTCTTTAGGGTTTTCATTGTCCATGATCCATTTAACTGGGTCAGTGTAAGGGAGGATAGAGGGTCTGGTAGCGATGGCATGTAGACCAGAGTCCCTAATTTTCTGATAAGCCAACTGGTCATTTTGAATGTCTGAGAGGTTTTCATTATCAAAAATTGAGTAGATTCTAGACCAATCAATTTGATAAGTTTTAGTGACTCTACCACTAGTGTCGGAGAAAAGGACAAAGTTTGGGTATTTTTCCAGCATGTATTTGTGGGTGCTCTTGGAGCGAGTGGTTCGAGTCATTCTTCAAATTGAAAAAAGATGTTTAAATGAATAAGCAAGAGATCAAGGCTAATTCAAACAAAGGGACAGTAAACAATTAAAAAAAGAAATGAGTAAGAAACCAACCTGAAATAAACCAGGGCTGTAAAAGCATTCTTTGGTAAAAAATCACAGTAAATTAATTCGTAACAATAAAAATCGTAAAGAAAATACAAAGCACCTGCTTATATATATATTATGTGGGTCTAATTAAGACAATAGGATTATGATAAATAAACAGCTGGGATTAAATCTTGCAGAATATAGGATCATAACACAATATTTAAATTATATTCACCATCCCACAACCCACATTCCACAATTGCGGGATGCGGAATTAGAAAGTACCGAAATTTTATTGAACTCTTTCTGCAATCCACGATCCTACAAATTGCGGGTTGCAGAAACACACAACAAAAAATATAAAATCAAACTAATTCCCGCATCCTGCATTCCTCAATTTGTGGGATGCAGGTTGCAGGGTACGAGTTGCGAGATACCAAACTGCACTCATAAAAAATATTCAACTGCTGCAATTCGACAAAGCTACAGTAAACAATTAAACAAAGAAATGAGTAAGAAACCAACCTGAAATCAACCGGGATTGTAGAAACGCTCTCTGGTAAAAAATCACATTTAAAACCCACGCAACAAATTAATTAGTAATGGTAAAAATAGCAAAGAAAATATAAGGCATCTGCTTATATACAGATTTTCCATTGGTCAAATAAAGACCGTAGGATCATGATAAATAAAGGATCGATATTAAATCTTATGGAATACATGATAAAAACAAAAGATTTAAATTATATTCACCATCCCGCAACCCACATTTTGTAATTGTGGTATGCGGGATTATAAAAAACCGAAATGTTATTTATCCCTTTCCGTAATCCTGCAACCATTTGTGATTTGTGGATTGCGAAAACACACACCAAAAATTTTAAATCAAACTACTTCCCGCAATTCGCAATCTGCAATTTTTGGGTTGCGGGTTGTGGGATGAAAAACTCCACCCATAAAAAATCTACCGCTGCTGCAATCCACATTACGGGTTGCAGGACCAAAAAATTTGCAAACATAAAATCAACTTTCTGAAATCCGCATTGTGGGTTGCAGAAAGATGCATTTTTGGGGAAACGTTAGTTCTTTCCGCAGCTCACCAAAACATAAGAAACATGCATAAAATTTCAAAAATGTTAAAGAGCATGAGAACCCTAAGGATACCAAAGAACCCAAACATTGCCTTAGCAGATAAAAATTGGGGCACCCATGTTTTACTAGATAATACATGGGATCTGTTGTAGCTATAGCAGTGCCCTTATCTCATTCGTTTGTTTTTCCCTAGATCCATGGTCTAGATTTGTTTTGACGTTGAGGTTTTGGCTATATAGTGTGTTTGAGATTTTTAAGTTTTTACTATTTGTTTAATCGGCGATTTTACTGTTCCTGTTGATTTTTACTATGATTTCTTTTTGCTACACCTTACATCTGTCATTGGTTGTGGAAGGTTTCTATCAGTAAGTTAAGTTCTTACGACTGTGTATGTTGTTATTTGTATGATTTAGTAAGTTTTGACCATATTTGCAGAATTTCAAGCATTAATGGCATCTCCCATGCCGAGAAACATGAGGTCAAAAATGTCTCTGCAATAACAAAGGTCCAAGGACCCAAATGCCGAAATATTTACAAACACTAGTGGGCGAATTTCTGAAAACCTTTTTTTGGATTGGTCGACAATTTATTCAACTTTTGATAATGATGATTTCTCGGCTATTCCTCATGAGTAGCCGGCTTACATCAACATTAAGAGTTCACAGCTCCATGTAATTTCCCCCATACCACCATTTATGCCCTAAAAATACCCATTGAAGTGCGCACTTGACCACGCTAAGACTGAAGAGCCATTTTCAATGATTACATTGGTGTTTTTCTGGCCTCGTTCAGACCTAAATTTTTTTCTAAGGATTACATTCTCAGTCCCCTAAAATAATTACTGAATCGTAATTTTTTTGATGAAGCAGTATCCCATTTCAATTACGAAAATGTGGTAGAATCTTGGATGGAAAAACCTACCATGTTTAGTCCACAGTGAGGTATTGGCTACCCTACTTCATGGTTTAGGGAACCATTTTCATTAGTGGCCGCTATGTTCTGCTGATTATATGGTGAGGAAAATTACACACGTTTCAAAGAAGATTGGGTTCTGGCAGCCCAACAAATTATTCTTACAGGTTATTCGTTCAATTGGGATCAAATATTATCTGTCAACTTGCAACACTAAATTGAAAAATACCTGAAATTTGGGTCAAGCAAAAAACTTCAATTTTACATATCAGTGTATGTCATGGATGTTTTTTGTGCAACTTCGGCATTTCTTGATCTAGGTTGGATATGGAAGAAGAATTGTCTACCTGTTCATTTTTACTATTCTGACATGTGTGAGGATCATTTTGTTCATCGTATATATGGCATCTGCGACCTTTTCTTAGGGTCCATGTATCGTAATATTTTTAAAGTCGATCCTCCGGCATTTTCAACAAAATCCAGGGCTTTAGTTACTATTCATGGAGATTGGTACATCGGGGAATATTTCTCTTATTTCAGAATTTGCAAATCAATTTCGTCCATTTGCTGCCAAGAATTGTTCCAGACCGAATGGTTTTACAGGAATTTTCTTTTCAAACGGTCATTGATGGCGCTTATCCAAAATTGGCTAAAAACAAGCGGAAGGGTTGGCCTAGGTTTCCTTTGTCTCTAGATTGTTTGGTTATATAGAATTCTATCCATGCAACTATGCTAGGTAAGGAGATTACAATTATGAAGCTGGGAGAAGCTTCCAAAAGGATGCATGATCCTAAGGCTTTCCTCGTTACCCTTTTTTCTTAAGAAAAGGATAAGTTAAATTATACACATGAAGATTTTCCAAATGATTCCATGTACATGGGTTTTGTTGATTTTTGAGAAGAACTGCAAAATATTACTGATCCAGAGGTTAGATATCATGTTTTCCAATAGTAGAAAGAAATTAAGGAAACGACCTTTTATATTAGAAGATCAAAATTTGAAGTAGAGTATAAGATTGATAGGGAAAACATGGAAAGAGAGCAAGACAGAAAGCAATAGAAACTTCTACCCCAACATTGTAGTTGAAATAAAAAGGAAAAGTTGTCATAGAAACCCATAGCAGTGGTCAGTCTTCGCAAGAGATGGAAGTTCTTCAAATAGGGGAAGCATTTAAACTAGGGCTAGCCAAGCTCAGTGCTGAGCTTTGGACATATGTTTAGGAGCCTGAAGCTGAGCCATAGAAGAAGAAAACTCAGCGTGTTTTTCAGCAACCAGAAGTTCTTGAAACATTAGTGGTTCAAACAGAGAAAATACCTCAGCAGGTAACCATGGATCAATCGAAATTGTAGATAGGTCCACCTATCCTTGAAGAGAAACTGCCTCTCCAAGATTCTCTGATTCGATAGATTGAACCTGAATATGAGTGTGAGATTGATATCCATGAAATTTATTGTGATATAGAGGAGGAGACTGGAAACCCCACTTATCCTGTCAATATTGTTACCCCGAGGACATCATCTATCCCTGTTTCAGAATTTTCAGGAGATCTTTTTCATGCTTTAGTTTCTCCGTCCTCTTTTTCCCATGTGGATTTAAAGCCTATTGTTAAGGAAATTTGTAGAGACCCATTAGTATTAGTGTTAGAATATAATCCATCGGGATTATTGTAAATAAATAAATAAATAGGAATTTGAATAGTTGCATGGGAAGGTGAAAAGGCTGGTTCTCAACCACCTCATTGTAATGTATAAATTAATGTTTTTGGCCATGAATAGAATTGAATCGGGAGTTATTACCAACAAGTGGTATCAGAGCTTGGATGCCTCCCTGCCATAACTCCTGCCTACTACATTTCAGCCCTGGCATTTTGCTGGCCAGTCTGGCTGCCTTCCCATCGCCAGTCAGCCCCTGCGCGCATTCATTATGTGCGTTTTCTGCTCATACGTTTGATGTATGTGTTTGTATACCTAACCCTAAGTTGTAACCACGCTCTCCATTCATCTTCTATTGTGTATGCTGCGTTGTGGATGTAGTGCAGTATTACAAATGAATTAATGCTCATAAGTTTGGTGTATACCTATCAGTGTATACCTAACCCTAATTCTTGCGATCTGTGAGTTTATTCTAGGGCGTTTCTTCATGCACTCTCTCCTATCTGCATCGATGTTTTTTTTCCCTCAGTTTGTGAGGTTCTGTTGAGATAGTAAGTCTAAATTTTGGTGTGTATTGGAGACGGCTAACTGTGTGAAGACTGACTGATTTTTAGAAGACTGCGTGAGTGATTGTGGCCTGCAAAAATTTCAGTGTTGCTGGCCGGACAAAATCCACAGAGCCTAGGCGAATCTTGTTGCAGAAGTTACGCGTTGAAGGAGAGATGGGGAATAATCTGTGTAAAGGAGAGGATAACCAAGAGATAGCTGTGAAACAAAAAAAAGGAGTCGCTGCTCATCATTTAATGCCAGAAATTTGAGACGCAACCTGTCGTAAAGAAATATAGTGATCCATCAAGACCATTGGAGACTCAAGTTTTTTCAAGAGTTTGGAGCATGCTGCTGAATATGAAGACTGACAATTTTATGTAAAGATTCTCTTCTGAAGCCTTGTATCAGTATCGTTTGGCTTTCCTGAATCCTTCAGTCATACAAGTTACAGCCCCAAAAGTTATCAGCATTCTCCTTGCACTTCATTAGTTGAAATGTATTTCAGGGATCTTTCTCTTGTTAACATTGGCAGTTAATTTTCCTCCATTGTTTCTTCTGGGACGTTTCTCAAGTCTTATCATATTGAGAAAGTTGAAGAGGTTTCTCCAACTTCTTCATGTCATTTGTTGTGGGAGTCAGTAGTATGTATAGAATAATTTGACCTGAATTAGGTTGTCATGGAACAAGTGCTATTATTTGTGTTATTCATTCCTTTTATTTCTCGCAGTTGAAAGGTCTGAAGTATGAAAGAAAATTTCCAATACCTTAGCATAAACTCTCACTTTGTATTGTGGCCGTGAAGCGCTGCTTTCAATCTTTATTTGCTCTATAATTTGGGCCTGAGTATTTGCAGTCTATTGTGTCACAATTTGCTCATTTTAGATGTCAAAAAATGAAGACTGATATATTATATATTGCGTGACTGCAAAATATTGAGACTGATATATCACACATATATTGCTGCATTGGAGACTGGTGTGTGTTGGAGACTGCTGAAGGTGTTGGAGACTGTGTGTTGGTGACTGCTGTCGATTTGAGGAGCTGCATAAACCCTAATTCCATGATGAGTTCATTCTTGGGACTGCCTGCGTGAAGAGCCTAAGAGCCTGCGTTGGAGATTGAATACTGCACTGTGAAGACTGCGAAGTATTCTTGCTAAGCCATGATCGTTGATGAGTCATGCATGCTAAGTATGGTGCGTTGAGTCACTCCTTTGATGCTACGTTGAAGTGGTGTGTTTGATTGTATATATGCTGCATGAATATTGAAGTGACCCCTAATTTTTTGAAGTGAACCCTATTTTTCTTGCAAAGTCTGGATTGCGTTGAGACTGATGCATTGCTAACTGATATATTGTATGCTGCATACTTGAAGACCGATCTCAGAGGCTGAAGACTGAGATTGATATATTGCAGACCGATCTCAGAGACTGAATACTGAGACTGATATGTGCAAATGTTGTATGTTGCGCCTCTTTTAAGACCGAGACTGATATGCGCAAATGTTGTATGCTATATATTGCTAGTGACTGATATAAAGAAGCCTGTGTATGACTGACAGTGATATATTTTGTATCTACTGATATATTTGCTATAAAATTGCATTGTATTCACCTTGGCAGAGACTGTAGACCTACAAGGTTATTATTTTTTATTTCTCTTTAAAAATTACACTAACAATTGTAAAAATGCAATCTATAGCACCTATTGTTGGTGATGTCCTCAATGGTAAGGAAACATATCCAAAATGGTCTAGAAAGATCAAGAAATCAAGCGAGCCTGTTGAAGAATCCCTTGACTTTGTTCAAAAAACAAAGAATCGGTTCAAAGACCCTTCCAAGGGAGATTGCAGCAAGAGAGGCAGAGGGGGCAGAAACAACTCCAGAAAAAGATCAAAGTGCAAGCGCTGTGGAAAGACTGGGCACACATCAGATCAGTGTTGGGATTCATGGGACTCCATCAAAGACAAGCATAACCAGAAGAAAGATGACCAAGATTCTAGTAAATATTCTGATTCTTGTATTGTCGCACATTGTAATCTTGGAATTAATGAAATGACTTCACTTTCATCTTACAAAGATTGTTGGCTGCTTGATACTGGTGCAACATCACACATGACATTTAGAAAATATTGTTTTGAAGATCTTAATGAAACAATAGATGGCATAGTGTACTTTGCAGATAAGTCAAGCATTAAACCAAAAGGAATGAGAACCATTCGACTGAAGATGTCTGGATTCCCTGATTTCTTGTTGAAGAACATTCTCTATCTTCCAGAGTTGCAGAGAAGCCTGCTGTCCTTGGTGGAGATTTGAAAGCAAGGCCATTCCATCCACATGTTTGATGGAATTATTGAAATAAGAAAGTCCTCTGACAACCAAGTCATCATGACTGGATACGAAGATGGAAAGCTGTTGAAGCTCAAGGGTTCATCCACAAGATTTCAGAACTATGCCTACCTCTCTCAGCATGGAGAAGGTAATATGTCATATAGCTCATTGTGGCATGCAAGATTTGGTCATCTAAATTATAACAGTCTTCGCTTGTTGAAAAAGAATGGTGTATTTGGCTTTCCCACCATTCCTAAAGAGAAGAATAAATGTGATGCATGTATATTAGGGAAACATAGTAAGCTGCCATTCCATGAATCTAATTTCAGAGCAAGTAGGAAATTAGAACTAGTGCATTCTGATTTATGTGGCCCAATGCCAACTCCTTCAGCAAATGGGAATAAGTATTTTATTGCATTTGTTGATGACTACTCACGAATGTGCTGGATTTACTGTTTAAAGACAAAGTCAGAAGCATTTCAAACATTCAAAGACTTTCATGCATTGATTGAAAAACAAGCACAATCAAAAATTGGTACACTTCGTACTGATAATGGAAAAGAATACACTTCAAATGCTTTTGAAAATTATCTTCGCCAACATGGAATTGCACATCAGACTACAGTTCCCTACAATCCTCAACAAAACGGTGTAGCAGAAAGAATGAATAGAACCACAATGAATATGGTTCGCTCAATGATGTTTTTCAAGAATGTAAAACTAATGTTTTGGGGTGATGCAATAAAATGTGCAGCATATTTGAGAAATAGAAGTCCATCAAATGCTCTTGATGACAAGACTCCACATGAAATGTGGTTTAGCCATCTCCCTTCAGTTAGGAATCTCAGAGTTTTTGTTTCCACCTATTATGCCTTGATTTCGAAGGAGCAAAGAAACAAGCTTGGTACTCGAAGCAGAAGATGCATTTTCTTGGGGTACGAAGAATACTCCAAGGCATACCGTTTGTATGATGAGGTAAACAAGAAATTTGTTATTTCCAGAGATGTCATTTTTCTTGAAACTAATAAAAATGACCAGTCCATTGAGAGACAGCTTGATCATTTGGAAAATTATCCTCATCCAAAGACATATTCTGAAAATGAATATGAAATTCCAAACCTTGAAGGGGGGATTCCTATTCTGGATCAACCTTTGGAATTTCGATATGAAGCACCAACTCCCCCGCATGAAGAAGTTCCTGCTACTTCACTTGAACAAGAGGTTCAACTGGATGATGTGATTGAGAGAATTGAAAGACTCTCAATCAATGATGAAGATCCACCAGCTGATCAACTAGGACCATCACAGAAGATTCCTAAATGGGCCACAAAGACACTTGAAAGTGTCCATCCAAATAAAGTTGGAAATACGGGAACGAGAAATTCGAAAAGACATGAAGATGGAGAAGAAGCAGATAATTCAGGTGATGACATGGATGTATCATTTGATTGTGAATTTAATTTATCTGCTAACTTTTAACCAACTTCCTTTGAAGAAGCTTCTACTCGAGTTGAGTGGAAAGAAGCTATGCAGAATGAGTATGATGCACTCATGAATAATGGAACTTGGAAGCTGGTTGACCCTCCATTTGGAACCAAACCAATTGGCTGCAAGTGGGTGTACAAGAACAAATACAGATCAGATGGCTCACTTGACAAGCACAAAGTGAGGCTTGTAGAAAAAGGATATGCACAGAAAGAAGGAATTGACTATGAAGAAACATTTTCTCCTACAACAAAATGGGCTACCATCCGAACCTTACTCTCTTTAGCTGCTCAGAAAGGGTGGAAAGTTCATCAAATGGATGTGAAGACTGCTTTCTTGAATGGAGACTTGAAAGAGAATGTCTTCATGTCTCAGCCAGAAGGATTTGTTGTGAAAGGAAAAGAACAAAAGGTATGCAAGCTTGTCAAATCCTTGTGTGGCATACTTTCAAGGTTCATGCATAAACCTTGTGAAGGACACTGGTCAGCTGCAAAAAGAGTTCTAAGATACTTGAAGGGGACTCAAGGCATTGGACTCAAGTACTCTAAAGTGTATGACTTCAAACTTATTGGGTACTCAGACTCAGATTTTGATGGCGATAAGGAGACAGGAGTATCAACTTATGGATACACTATGAGTCTTGGATCAGTAGCTGTTTCATGGAGATCATGCAAGCAATCAGTTCCAGCAGATTCAACAATAGAAGCATAATATGTGGCTGCAGCTGAAGCAATGAAAGAAATAGTATGGCTCAGGAAGATACTTGAATATTTGCAAGAAAAACAAGAGAACTCCACTCCATTGTTGGTCAACAATACTTCTGCAATCAATCTGGCTAAGAATCCTAGATTCCATGATCGAACCAAACACATCAACACAAAGTATCATTTGATTCGACATCATGTAGAGGCCAAGACAGTCCATCTTCGACATTGTTCCACAAATGATCAAGTTGGAGACATCTTCACCAAAGCGCTTGGATGAGAAAAGTTTGAAAGATTCAGAAACGTGCTCGGACTTATGAACACCCCTTCGGATTAAGAGGGGGATTGTTAGAATATAATCCGTCAGGATTATTGTAAATAAATAAATAAATAGGAATTTGAATAGTTTCATGGGAAGGTGAAAAGGTTGGTTCTCAACCGCCTCATTGTAATGTATAAATTAATGTTTTTGGCCATGAATAGAATTGAATCGGGAGTTATTACCAACAATTAGAAAAATTTCCTATTGATACTCCCACTCCTTCTCCACGTGTTTCATCAATTCCCCATACATCTGAGCCTTGGCACCACATCTTTTTGTATCGATTTTTCCTAGGTGGAATATCATTCTATATCTACTATACCTTCTGCAGAAACCGAAAACTCTATTCCTCCTTCCACTTCCCTCATATCTATATTCTCTCCTTCGGCCTTGGACATTTCTCCTCTTAATGTATAAATTTTGGTGTCATAATCAAAACTTGATTCAACAAGCTCACCCGAAAAATAAGTTGTGTCATCTACAGAAGAGATAGCATATTTTTGAAAAGATGTAGTTGTTTGCATATGGAAATATTAATGGAGAAAGAAGCAGAAGGCCATTTTGAAGAAAGGTTCAAAGAGGACAAGAGAAGGCATGCTCAAACATGTGCCTGCACTTGATAAAATTGTCTGGAAAACCGATCCTCCTAATGAAAAGCGAGGAGCATTAAATATGGTAGCTGCTCTTGGAGCTTTTGCAGGTGCTAACTATAACTCAGTGTCACAGCTGACTAAAGATATCTTCAGTAAGGAAGAGGAACTGCAAAAAGAAAGAAAGGATCTGGATGCATCTAAGGCATGTCACCTTAGGGATATTAAGTTCCTTAAAAAAGAGCATCAAGATAAATAGACACAACGACCAACATTGAAGAACAACAATGAAATATATATCATGAAAGATTTATAGTTTTGGAAACATTGTAATGCTTTGCAATTGAATAATATAACACTATTAGTTATGTAATGTTTTATGGTTTTTTTTGAGTTATTCTTCAGTATTTGCGGTAAATTGATTATAGGCCGTAGATGAATTAAATGTGTTGATCTATGTATTGAGTTTGCATTACAATATTGACATATCAAATGTGCATTGAGTAATTATTTCCTAGCTATCAATGATATATCATAACTGGGCTACTTAAAAGCTTTCATAGTTACTAATTGAGTTTGCTGAGACAGTTTAGTCTAGAAGCCAAATATTTCAAATTTTCTTGGATCTTTATTGAAACAAAAGTAGATATTTTACATCAACAAGTGACCAAAGAAAAACAATACATTTATACAGCAGACAATGAGAAGATTCAACCACAATTTGGTTTTAAAGACTTTGAAGCATGTAAGCTTTCCTCTTGTTTCCTACGTTAGACATATCAATTTCCTTGCATTCAAGATTATCTGGAAAAAGAGAAAGGTGGAGAAATGCATAGGCCTGAAAGAGATGTAACTCTTGATATTGCAGTGAATGTATTCCCTTGTCTATCAATGTTTCCAATATTTATTGTTACACTTTGTAGGGTCATACCTTGGGATTTATGAATTGTTAAACCCCATGCCATACCAAGTCGTAGTTGTCTATGGGATCCTCTTATTATTGCAGATATTGGAACATAAGTAGGATTAGAAGCATATCATAAGGGTCCTTTGTAATGGAGAAATTCAACAACAACAAAAAATGACAAGGTAGGAGGTTGCTCATTTGAGTTGTAGACAATATCAATGAATTTTCCAAGTGATCCGTTAACAAGTACCGCTTGAACCCATAAATTAGCAGTTAACATGACTTATTTACCAACAACAAGAAGGACCTTTAATTCCAAATGTTTTTCATCAATCTATTCATGGGAATTTTTGTTCCTTTGTTTTGCAAAGCAATGTGCAGTTGGCATTTTAAGCTATTTCAGCATGTGTTTGTTGTGCAGTGCAACAAAGCTATTTGTGGGATACAAGTGGATAGATTGTTCAAATGAAGAATTTTCGTCATGTGAAAGGCATGAGGTTGTTCTTGTCATTAAGAGTGCCCAGTCTTCAACAGTTGGTGTTGCATTTCAAAGGTTTAGAAAGATTTTTCGAAAGGAAGTTTGAGAAGGACTATTTCCTTGTTGTTGGAAATTGTTTCAAGCGTGATAAAAGTATCAAATGTATGCCAAAGAGCAGTTCCAATGGATGAGCCTGCATACATGGGGATGTATTTTACATGAGGAAATTGTCTGAAGTAACCAAGAAGAATTATGGAGCAACCAACAAATGGGATTGTACACTATGAGGGGAAAGCTTGGCGTAAGTGTGCATCAATTTGTGTTAACATTTTTGGGCCAATAAAGCTCATTTCATCTATGAGAATATAGCGAACATGGCAAAGTTATTCTTGAATTTTTGAAAGGGATTGGCCTTCAAGAGGGTGCATTTTACCAATTGGTATTTGAAGAGCAGAATGTATTGTAGATGCATGTATGTTAAAAGTAACAAGACCAGTTGGAGCAAGGAGAATAAGTGGGGAGGCATTTTGTTTAGATGCAGTTTGAAGTGGAAATTTGAGGTAAGATACGAGGTAATATTTTCCGGTGCATGCAGTACCTTGAATCACTAGTTTTAGCGGCTGAGAATATGTAGTGTTTCTGAAATGGGACATGCCAAGATCAAAGGTTATGAGTTATGTGGGAGACAAGGAATTAGGTGAATTAGAGAAGGATGGGGTGTCTTCATGTAGTTGGATGGAAAAGCGATTGAGGTCGATGAATGATGCTGTTGTCTCATGTAAATGGGTGGGTATATTATTATGTGACCAATTGTGATTTTTTTCAAATTCACGATGCCCAAGAATTTCAAGTTCATCAACTTGGATGTTATTTCCTGGTCACATTTGAGAGAGAAGTTCCCATTCATCCATGGTATGGGGCAATAGAAAGTTAATAGCATCAGATTTTGAATCATTGGATTTGCACGTTCAATATGCCACACAACATATGTGCCTTTAATGTGATGGAAATGAGAAATAATTTCAGAAGTTGTGGTTCCAATATTGTGAGGAATGGACCGAAAAGGTTTGTATAGAAGAAGTTCACTCCAACAAAATGGTTCGAAAGATGAAGAACTAGAGGGAGGAATGGAAGTGAAATGTGGAGAGACTCTAACAATATTGTCACACAAGTTTTGTTTCCATGGATTTCTTTTCCTATTAGGAGAGAAAGACCAACAATGAGCAGCTTCAAGCAGAGTTAGATGTTCAATAGTAATGGGTCTTTGCATGTAAGAAAAAATGAATGGGGGCATTTCAGGGGTGTTATTAGTGTCATTAGAAACATGAAAAAAGATAGTTTGGCTCACCTTTAGGGAAAATAAGTGACGACTACAAAGCACAAGAGGAATTTTTTGCAACATGTGACACGTCTCTTATGCAGTAATGTCTCTTTCTACAACTATTTGTGCAAGGAATTGTTTGATTGTCTTGAGAATGGGGTTGTCACTTGGTGCAACATGTGCAAGGCAAGAGATAATTGCATGTGATCCAAAAACAAGATCTTTTCTACTCTACGACGTTAACATGAATTGCATAAAGAGCATGAATGAGAAGGATCACAACCTTTGAAAGCATTGGATGCTTCAGCATCTTTTTCTCTCACAACCATGAGCATGTATCTCTTATTAGTGTTGATGAGTCTCTTCATCTGTCTATTTTTGGTGAGATGGTACTTGTTCTCGTGACGGAAGAATACTTCTTTTCGATCATACAAGTATGGGATTCCCAATACTATACCGTAGATGTCAAGAGGAACAACATCTAAGTCCACCTCATCGATCAAATTTGAAGGAATAGCAAACCTTAACCTGCATTGCTTAGTCACTTGTAGCTTAGAATTATCACATACCCATCCAAGAGGGTAAGGCTTGGGGTGAGGTTTAGTCTGTATGCCCAACTTCTTAAAAACTGATTCTGAGATCAAATTTACTTGAGAACCCAGATCAAATAATGTTTCAATCTTTGTATGCTTAGACACAACTCTGATGTGAAACAACTCACTTCTTCTTTTATCATTTTCTTTAGAAACATGAGTAGAAATTAAACCAGTATGAGGAGTTTTGTTACCTTGCATTCCCATGGCTGTAATCCTGTTTTCGTCACCTGAGTCGAAACCCAAATCTCGTTGCACGGTTGCAATGGTGTTTTTCTTCTTTCTACCTCCATAATGCTTTGGCCTCTATTCAGGATGCAACTTCCAACAACTTTCTTCATCATGCCCATCAGTGTTGCAATGTTTGCAATGGAGCTTTCCTCCTTCCTTCTTGGCAGTAGCTGTCTTCTTGCTCTTTTCTTTCTTTTTGGACTTGTGGTTGTTGTTGGGCTTGAAAGGATTCTTCGGATGGTATTCTTGCAAATGATTCCCCCTACTCTCAAGATGAGTATCCTGAACACTTGCTTCATCCACACTAGTAGGATTCAACAACAACAAATTATGGTGTAGATAATGATGAAGAGCACCAATGTACTTCAAAAGAGTGTCAGGAGAATCTAAAGATATATTCAACTCTAGAGCTTTCTTTCTAAATTCTTCAGTAAAACTCTGAACACTTTGACCCTTGCCTTGTCTAAAACTTTCCCAATCCATCATTTCCTTCTGAACATAACCCAACGGATAAAATTGCTTACGTAAATAAGAAATGAAAGCAAACCACAATGAGATAAGATTACCCATTTGTTTGCTACCTTGTTGAAGCTTGCTTTCCCACCATACAAGTGTGGTGCCTGTCAGCCGAAGTGAAGCCAACTGAATCTTCATATCTTCTTCTTTGATCTACTGGACTTAGCAATAGACCTCAATTTTCCTTATCCAATTGTTCAACTTCTCTACATTCGCTTCCCCATTGAACATGGGCAAATCAAATTTCACATCGAGCTTCAAGAAGGGCTTCTTTTGAGGCTCTTTGTGAGGAACCTTGGAATGTTGAGAATGAGATGAGGAAGAAGCACTTGAACTTGTGCTTGAAGATAAAGGTGAAGAGGGAGGCTTAGGAGGCTCTTCACCACCTCCTCCTTGGTTAACTGAAGCGTTTCCTTTGTCCTTCACTTCTTTGTCTTCCTTATTTACTTCACTTCCTTTTCTTTCTTTTGCCATGCGTTCTTCATAGTCTGTAAACAATTTGTCTACCTTGTCGGCCATCATGTAGAACACCTTGTGAAATTTTTCCTCCATCTCGATGCGGGCATCATTAGCATCCATCTTCCTCCTTCGGTGTAGGGATCTAATGTACCCTCACTAGCTTGCGGTTTAGCCCTCGTGAGCATCCACACTCACAATCCAACGTCAAATAAACCTGCTCTGATACCACATGATCTGAAAACAAGATCTATGGTACTCTACGACGTTAACATGAATTGCATAAAGAGCATGAATGAAGCTCACAAATCCATAAGAAGAGAACCAAACAGCATAGACAATATGCACATAAAGACAACAAGTTGATAACGGAGTTTGTCGAGGATGGACTACGTCTTCGGGCATGCTTCTCAATAGGAGGGCCGATCTATAATCTTAGCATAAGGAAAAATACATGGCAATGATACAATTATACCTTGGAGACAATGGTCAGGAAGAGAACCACTGCCCAAAACACAACAAGACTGCTTCTAGCAACTCCGAAGCCTGAAGACGGTGGAAAACAAGTATAAACACTCGTACCTTCCTCCTGTAGAGCTACACAATCTCCCTTCTCTCCTTTAGCTACAAAGTCTCCACTCCAAAGCATGAGTGGGAAATGGCAAATGAATGGGTTTATATAGGTTGGCTTTCCCTCTTCACATGACTCTCATGGATTCCTTTGGTTGCAACTAATTTTCCTATCTTGGCCTTGGTTACAACTTCCCCAAGTTGGTTTTCATGTGGTTGGGATTTTTATTAAATAATAAACCAACATATTTAAAAATACCCTTTTAAAATGGCATACCCTTTTATTGGATTTTAATATGGTTAAAACCATATTATAATAATAACCACTTTTAAGACTTTAACCCAAAGTCTGTAATGAAATATGGTGGCACTCCAACCCATATATTAGGTGGCATGTAACGTTTATGTGGTGGCGCTCCAACCCATATATTAGGTCACATGTAACGTTTGAAAGTTTGTTATAACACATGCTATAATGTTTTCAAACCCACTTTAAGCCATAACCAATGTTTTTAACAACCACATGTGGTGAAGGGTGGGCATGTCCCACATGGTGGCTCCTCCATTCGATACCTGTGAAATACATGTGTTCAAGAGTGGCGGGTTTTGTTGGGTTGGTGCATACCACGTGACCCCCGTGCTGGCACCTTCGTTTGAGCTTCCGGTTGTGTGGCCGTGTGGTAGGACCAGGGGTCGGGGCTAGCCCTGACCCCTTTTTGTGCCCATATAAACATTCCACGTAACTTAAATACGAGAACCTAACCACACATACCAAGAACCACACGTAGCCCAAGTGGTGAAGGAGCTTAGCATCCTTAGCAGAGGTCATGGGGTTGAACCTCGTGGAGGCACATTATTTTGCATCTGACCATTTCAGCCAATTCGGACCTACCACATGGCAGGCACTGATTGCTCCAACTCATCGGCCAATTGTCGGCCAGCTCAGCTGAGTCATCTGCCATGTCGTTGAGCCGTACTCCATGTCACCATCCGTACGCCCAGTCAGTAGTATGCCAGCTTGGATATGTACTACCATGTGTCACCTTGTGATTGGCCTATATTGTATAGATGCCACGTGTCACCTTGTCAATGGTGCCACGTGGCACCCCCATTTTGCCAAATTTGCCTGTTTCATCAATACAACAGAATGCGATAACTTTCTCATACGGAGTCTGTTTGAGGTGAAACGAATGCCACTGGAATCATCTTGATGAGCTCTTCGATCTGGTGCTGGTCTTGCTAATATTGGAGGACTTTGAATTTTTTACCTTCTTGGATCCTCCTGGATGAGCATGGTAGGTTTCTAATTTTTTCTCTACTTTTGATGCATACTTTGAAATGTATTTGAGAACATCATGTTTACAAAGAATAGGTTGGAAATCAACATTAGCCCTCCATATTGAAAGCATGGTAGGGTTGTGAGTATTTAGAAGGGGATCATTTCTTATAAATTGTAGGTTTTTTGTCCATTTGGATCAATGAATAATGAAGAAGTAGGTTGTAGCTCATATGGAAAACCATAGCGACATTGAACTTATGTTTCTTTTTTGCGAAGGAAAGTCGACTCTAAATATTTGGTGTGCCTTTGAACAAAATTGACAAGTTCTTCATCGTCAACTGAGTAGTTTGATGCAAATATTGATGGTGATGGAAGAGTGCATGGAACATTTCTAGTAGAATGGTGTGAACCATATGTGGACAAGTGGGAATTACGAGGATTCCAAGCTGTCAGATGCGTGTCAAAAAAAAAAATTGCAGCTTCAACAGCAACATCATCTTCCCAATCTAACGTGTCCATATTTGGTGCATTTTCCAACCAAAAAAAACCATGAATGTGTGTGAATCCTCTATGCTCCCATTCATATCTACATGGGAGGAAACAACATATATTAGAAATAAGTTGTATAAAGTGAAAAATATGAAGAGAAAAATAAGAAGGAATAGATGGTATAATACCTGCACTAAGAATTCGTCATATGAAAACCTTTTTGAAGCAACACATTGATATTCTTGAGCTAAACCACTAGGACGTTTAGCAAGCATTAGAGCATGCAAATCTGGCCATTTTGTGTCAGCTGCACTAAGGGTGAAGAAGAACATTGGTGTACCTTGTTGATTGATCATATTTTCCAATTCAGATCTACCTTTGTTCCAATACAAACGTGTTCCACATAATGAAAACCCAAATCTTGCGACACGATCACCAATTTTCTTATTATGCATGTCTTTTAATTGGTTGACAAGCTCAAGTATTGTGGGAGGTAGTGTATCTTCAATATTTTTTTTGACAAAAAGAGAGGCAGTGCATTACTTCGATGACGCATAATTAGATTGTATATGTAGTATCGGAAGCGAGGATGTTGGCCAAATATGTTGTCATGATAGCAAATGAGGTGAAGTGCATATTCATGCATATCAAACCCATGAATGAATGGTTGTAATAACATTGATATACCTATGGGAAACAAAGTTGGAAAAGCCATGGAAAGAAGGCCTTCAGTGTTGTACTCATTGATAGGGGACATTTCTATAGGGGGTCAATCAATGGAAGGTGGTAGTGGGATATTTGGTATGTGTAACAACTATCTAATTTCTTCAACCTCAACTCTAACATTAGTTTGTGTTGAAATAAATGACGAGGATTCCAATTCATAGGGTTCAAATGAATTTGGTGGTTTATCTATACAGGAAAAGCTTTGTTGATGAGATAATGTATCATTGCTATTAAGATGCGGGTTCAAAGGTGAAATGTCTGCTGAAATAAGAAAGAATATAATGCAATTGGGTTGACTTGTACATCCTTGTAGTATGGGTCATTTTCCATTTTGAGTTGAAGGGCAGCAAGAACATGTGTTCGACTAACAAAAAGTTCATATGGATTGTTTGTATAATTGCATTTCTGAACAACGAGGATGTTGAGTTCTAATAATAAATGTGGTAGGTATGTGGCAATATTGGAAATGCCTTGAAGGAAGCAAATAGTATGGCTAAAGTATTTATATTGACCACCATCAGCATGTGTCACTTGCAAGATTTGGTTAGCATGACTAATGAGCATCTCTTCAACCTCTGTAAGTACTGCAAGGACAACTAATTGGTTTACTAGATCCATATTGTTTTCCAATGAAAAGCGATGGAATTTTCATTCTAGAATACAATGAGAACAAGCATATGCACCATGGAATTTTTTTGTTACAATACTAGGGTAACATTCTTTGAAAATCGAGAAGACATGCATATCAACTAGTTGGTCCATTTTTTTATGAAATTGTTGATGTGCATCATTGAGGTGGTTGTTCAATGGATTTGGCACAGGAGATGGAAGTGAAGCTGTGTCGACAGGTTCCACAAGATAAATTGAAGAAGAGATATCCACAGGTAGATGGGCATCCCTATAACAAGACATTGTTTCTTGTTGTTTTTATCTCTATTTTGTGCATATAAAACTCTTCTTCGTGCATTGGTTTGTTCATTGTCATGATTTGGCATATTGCCTACAAGAAAATTGTAAACTTGTTAAACACCTAGAATCTTTGATTGTTGGCAGTGACACGTTTTGTATATGTATTAATTGCAAACTATATGGATATAAATTAGAAGATAAAAAACAAATGTTAATTCATTGCATTGTTTACATGATTAGATACTAAATTAAATTTCATTACTGCTTATCATCCACAAACATATGGAAAAGTAGAAAGAGTAAATCAAGTTCTAGAGGATATGTTACTGATGTATGTTAGAGATCATCCAAATAAATGGGAATATTATTTGCACTTAGTCGAGTTTGTGTTTAACAATCACTATCGGGATT
Organism: Pseudotsuga menziesii; assembly: GCA_001517045.1. Lineage (NCBI taxonomy): Eukaryota > Viridiplantae > Streptophyta > Pinopsida > Pinales > Pinaceae > Pseudotsuga > Pseudotsuga menziesii. Next base: position 48,487 of record LPNX010510369.1, read on the forward strand.
CAACTAAAGTTAGTTCGTTTGAAATAATGTATGGTAGAAAATGTAATACTCCCTTTTCATGGAGTAATCCGGTCGATAGATTGATATTAGGACCTAACTTATTAAAAGAACTGGAACTAACAGTGAAACAAGTACAAAGCAATCTAAAAATTGCACAGGACAGAAAAAAGAGTCATGCAAACCTTAAAAGAAATCAGAAAGAATTCCAAGTAGGTGAGCATGTGTTTGTCAAGCTAAAACGTAGAAAAATCTCCTTTAAGTTGGGGAGTTATGCTAAATTAGCACCCATGTATAGTGGACCATTTGAGATTTTAGCAAGAGTTGGACCATTGGATTATCAGTTAGCTTTTCCACCTAATCTTAGAATACATAACATACTTCATATTTCCACATTGAAAAATTATGTGCACGATGCTACTCATGTGATCAATTGGAATGTTATTCAGGTAGAAACCGAAGGATATTTTTAGGTGGAACCGGATTGTATGCTCGACAAGAGAAATTTTTTTCTCCAGAATCAAACCTTTGGATAAGTAAAGGTGCAATGGAGGAACCTTTCTCTAGAAGAAGCAACCTGAGAATTGGAAAGTCATCTGCGGGAGGTATATCCAATTTTGTTCCAGGAAGACTTAGAAGACACTTAAGAAACATTGAGGATGATGTTTAACTTAAGAGGGGGTGTTTGTAACCCACCTAGAACTGAAAACATTAATTTAAAAGTTATTGTAAAGTTTTATGTTGCTAACCAAGGGTGGTCAAGGATGACTATAACTCAATATTTTATTTATTTAAATAATTAAACGAGGAGACACCTATCCAAAGAATAATATTAAAGATTTTTCATTGACATACTAGGAGGAATGATTTGTTGTAGAAGGCGAAACGCCAAGTGACAAAAATAACATTCACTTTCTAGTTTTTGCAGGAGGAAACATCCCTAAAATTGTGGTCATGTTCCCTAGAAAGAGGAACTGAGCAGGTGCATCATTTAATTACAAAACTAACCCAAAGACCTAGGCAAGCTTATATATACCATTTAATGAGTAGGAGGCTCACTACATTCTATGTGATTAGAGCCTTGTGATTTTGCTGGAAACTGACATTTTAAGCACATAAGAGGAATTCAATGAGGGGATAGCTAAAGTGATTTGCTGAGAGTTTAGTCTGCAAGTGAGGTTTCTAAGTTACAAATATTATTGTGTAGGATTCTACACAACATCTTCGTCCTGGTGGTTCAGTGAACATGCTTGGGGCTCCTAAAGGAAATGATCTTTGCTTCTTTCATGAGACAGTTGGGAGGAACGGTATTCTTTGGGTGTTTGTCCCCTTTGATAGTTAAGAGGTTCTAAGTGTTTTAGTATTTAACTTAAGTTTCATTTTTTGCTTATATCTGTAGGAAATTATGAATGTGAGTTTCCAAAATTATTATCTGTTTTTTGTAATAAGTAGGATATTATCTCTCTTGTTTATAAATCTATCAGTTCATGAATGCTGCAACATTTACAGAGTATTTACTTAGTGAAATTTGTAGGTTATCATATCTAGAAAATTTTCACAGTTCTGTATATCAATTTCGTTTGATTACACATGGTATACATAGATAAACAATATTCAATATTTCTATAGTTTCGTCTACAACCTTAAAGTTTAATAAAAAGGTTAAATTAGAGTTGTCATAGTTTAAAGTTAACAAGGAATACTTTATAGTTAGAAGTTGTTTTGTTTTAATATATATATATATATATAAGCACTAACCTGGTATAAAATAGTTATATCTGCAAGGCTTATTTATCAATAATGGCACAAGTATTTAATTAACAACCCATATCTCATTTAGGTTAATAGTTATAAATTATTCATGATTTTTAGACAAAAAACAATGTAGCTGTAAAATTACAAGATTAAGAATGGAAGCCTATAAAGGCTAAATCCTTCTAAACAAAATCATAGTATAATAATTTAACATCCTACCACTCGACATATTTAGGATGTAGCCTTATGTCCAAAATGAAAAGTAATCAAAATTATAAACCTTCTATCATTTTACAAAAAACAACGTTCATACAGTAATAAACACACACACACACACACACACACACACACNAAGGGTAATCTCCTTTATAGAAAGTTTCCAAAAATGATAGTAGTCTAATTGCTAAAATTGAGTCCTAACCAAATAGGTGAATCTTTCAATGTTTTACATTTTCTACACTTTAGAAAATGCAGCAACCTTACGACTTAAATATTTAAATCAAAACTTGAAGCGAAGACCCTTAAAATCTTACATAGTAACCAAACATGTTTTCTTCTATTTTAAAACTTTGACAGAAAAATAATATAAAAACAAGAATTTTGGGAAATCCAATGCCCTGACGGCCTTAATAATTTACAACTAGAAAACACAGTAAAACCCCAAAGGAAATTTACCGAGTAATCCAACTAAGTTTACCAAGTTCAAAGTGGTATTCAAAATATAGAAAACGATACTAGCAGTTGCTCAGAATCAATGTTTATGAAATTGCAAAGTATATCAAAATTTACAACCAAGTATATCAATTAAATAGTAAAGTTGAGACACATCAAGTTCAAAACAGTTGAAAAAAATAGACCTGCAAAGATAATTTACTTAATCCTTCAGATTTAATTTATGACTTGTTACATTTTCCCATGCAGGATAACAAGCCTATTTACATTTTAGAAAACTTTTAAATGCTAAAATACCTAAGGTTATCAAGGTCAAAAGACTTTGTAATTCTATTAAAACTTAGATGTTTACCACAAATGAAGGAACCAAGGAAAAGAGATAACCACCATCGACTAGAACCGAGTGGATAATCCCTTCTAGTCCTGCACTTTTTAAGGACCAAAGGGTCAAGGCCGTAGGGTCTTACCAGAGCCCAAGCACCAAACCCCCATGAAACAAACTCCTCCAATGGTCTTGTTTGTTTCTCACCCACAATGTAAGACAAACTGGATGTCAAAATGTAAGAAAATCAATTACAACATTCGGAAATAATTGTTTAAAGGAAAGAGAAGAGAAATCGAAGAAGGTGTTACCTCGTTCGACGAATCTACGACAATTTTGAAGGTAGGTCAAGGCTATGGTCATAGCCAACCAAAGAAAAGTTAATTTGATTAAACACCATAGTTGTTTCTTAACCAAAGGAGCTAATTACACTCACCCAAAACGCTAACAGAGATAAGAAGAGCCAATAGGGCCAAAATCCCTCATCTCTTCACACATTTCACCTTAGTACAAATTCACACAACCCTTTGTATTTTCTAGCTAGGGTTTAACGCCTTCGATGGCTAGCTGGATAGATACTAAAACCCCACCTGCCTCCTTGCGATGTGAATCATTAACCATCAACCCATAGTTAGAATAGTTTTGATGTTTTAAATCTTTTCGAACATATGTTAAACATAACATGGCTATAGTATGGTTGGTGCTACAAAGAGAAATCCCTCCAAACGATAGTTAAGACCTGCATAATCACAGGTAAAAGAAAGGATTTAGCTTAACATATATAAGTAAGACCCTTGTCCTAGAAACCCTTGTATCAAGGAAGGTTATGTTGGCAAAGGGCCTAAAAAAATACATAAAAAGCATAATGAATCCAATTCTTATAGTAGACAAATTAAAGGCTAAAAACTATCACCTTCGACAAAGCTCATACAACCTTTTGAACCAAGTAAAATTGTAACCTAGTAGTATTAAAATTCATAAATGTTTTGTCGTGAAGGTTTTTTTGAATTTGTGTTGTCGACAATCAAATGGTAATTACTAGTTATAATTGTAAATATAGAAGTTACTCAATGAACTATCTTGTTACTAGGATAAACCATAAAATTTTTATATTTTTATTTTGGATTTATGGAGTTGTTACAATAAAGGTGGTAATAGTTGTTCAAGAGTGTTTCTTGACCCAGAAGAGGAAAATGGATGTGGCTGAAGCCACTGAGTGAGAACTCAAGATGCAGGAGGAATCATCCCCAAAATTCAGGTCACAACTCCTAGTTGAGTGCTAAAGAGAAGGATTCTCATAAATGAACAAGTTCTAGGAAAAATACTATATATTAGTATGTCCATGAGCACTAGGAGGCTAGCGTTGGATGAGGATTAAATATGTGAATTCAAGAGATGGCTCATTGAAGGAATTTTCTCTTATGGTTCATCGAACGGGCTCGGGGGTTCTGGAGCAAGTATCTTGGCTTCTCTAGGAATTGGTTGGGAGGAACTACTTCTACACTTTTGTTTTCCCATGACTTGCACCAAGTTCATAATTTATGTTTTTAAATGTTTGTAGAATGTGTTTTAAATTCTAGATCGAAAGAATATTAATGTAGAACCTAGTTTGTATCAGTTAGCCTAATGATGCCATGATTAAATGTTTAGAATCAGTTAGGGAATTTTAGTGTTTTAATGTGTAAGCTGGTATTAATAATTCTACACCAAAATGGATTGGAATCATCTATTTCTAATTAGTATTGTGTATTTCCAAATGAAATCGTCTATTTCATCTTTGTTTCAATTATTTTCAAAATTCTTCCATAGTTTGTAATTACGAAACTAAATGTAGAATGGATCTATAATCACAATAGTATTAGTCTATTCATTAGATTTGAACTGTAGTAAGGATTACTTAACAACATATAAGTATATATAGATGGTGTATCATCCAAATCCTTTCCCTTATAGAGCATTAGGATATAACCCTTTCTATTAATATACAATATAGGTCTGTATCATTTAGCACATACACAAATATTTTACATTGATGACTAACATTATGCAAACTATAGGAATTCCAATTAAAATATTCTAGAAGAATAATGATTTCATAACTAATCATGAAATTCTAATCCAATAACAAAATAAATTATGGATTTAAAAGCAGATAGTTCAGTAAATAACACTACTGGATCGAAGATATTTAGGTTCTTATTTTGCATCTCAAGGATTCGAATCAAACTAATAGACTATATAAATCACATATTTATAATAATTCAACTTTGAAATCACTTAGACAATCTGTTCTAGATTTTGTGAAAACAAACATATGTATCAAAGATCCTAATTAGCATTATTGGCATAAACAAAGAATGCACAGGACAGTTAAAAACAAATCCAATCAAATCTAATAGTTTTTTCAACATTGTGCTAGCCATCACAACTTTATTTACAACATCAAAAACTCAGTCACGAAACACGTATTGTTTCCCATTATACCAAAGTTATCATCGACAGCCGAATCTTCAAACAAATATTTTAACTACTTCTTAAGATATCGCAGACCCTATGAGTCGTATCATTTAGTGCAACAAGCCTAGTAAAGATAGGGTTGTAAGTCCACATCATGGCTACCCTAATCTGCATAGAGGAAAAGCCTCGATAGAGTATTCACACATATGCATTGTGGTTATCATACAATCACAACAATTTACAATTGTAAACAAAAGTAGTATTACTTACGACTAGAAGAGAATCAACGATGGAACCCTGGTGTTTTACCACAAACACCATATAAATATATACAGATATAGAACAAAAACGATCAATGAATTTACCTAGCCGAGGGTTGGCATCCTTTATAATTTAAAAAACACACATATATATTTAAGAGTGGTTGTAAGACGATCGATGATGGTTCCACAGTATTTTTTAATACCCATGATAAATAGTATGTTAATAATACCAGTTTATGGAACCCAAAACCTTATAGGGTAGATTTTAAAAAATTAATACATACAGTGTTGTAACAATGGCTAAAGAGTCGACACAAAACAAAACCAATCACCAAAAAATTCACATGCATTTTAGAACTGAAACACTTATATTTTAATCAACGTGGCTACCATTTGGAGCCCTCGCAACCCATGCCCAACATGACCTACAACCATGACATAGAAAGGGTTAGTATGGGTCAAAATCTTAATAAGGAAAAAAGAGAGGTTTAACTACGAAAATGTTTCCTTACCTAGGCGTTTGGAAACACGGGCTTGGGAGGAGGTGACCCTTCTTCCTCCCTCTCCAGTGTTGGAACATGCATTTTGTTCATTATAGTTAAAAAAACATCACTTTGTTAAATAAAATAAAGAGGTTGAAGAATGGGACAAACCTCACCTTGGAGAAAGGGCAGGGAGGGCCATCGGACGGCTCCTATGGAGCACCCTTATCCCTCCTTTGTCTGTAAAATAAAAAACAAAAATGCGGTTAGAATCCACTAAAAATTTCATTATGAAATCATCAGTATCAAAATTCTTTTAAAACGCTTACCTGCATAGACAGTGTGATCAATAAAATGCTGGGAAGGAAAGTTCTATTCTACAGTCTGCCATGGAAGTCAAAGAATCTCTTTCAAACAACTCGAGAAGGAAAAAACAAGAGTATTGTTAACACTTTCCTAAAAAATAGGACCGACACTCAATGAACAAAATAAAAGATTGATGACCCTTGTTGGCCACACAAACATCTAAACAACTCATTCTTCCACCATAGTTAGGTCAAATCCTTCAGCTCATACTGACTGCATAAAGAAGCGAGAACCACCTATACACTTTCACCATGACCAGAGCTTAGATTTGTTTCTTCTCACCAAGCCACCTTGAAAATGAGGTTCTAGACACAAAACATGCACATTAAATAGGTCTGAAAACTCTAAGTTCCATCTTAACATATGGATAGTGGTGGGAGCACCATGTAGTTGAGTAAAGGACCTGGCTACACTGTCAACTTGTAGCCATGTCATGAGTTAATTCCAAGGTCAACCAAGGAAAATGAAATAACCATCGAAAACACAATATTTAAAACCTTAATCATTGCAATAACCTATGTCGAGAACCTTTGCAGTGATGGGGTTGTGGCATGTAATGCCATCATGTATTATGCCAAGGTCCACACACTTCATACCTTATAACCATAGTGCTATGATATACCAAGGCCATCGAATGACTATTACCACCATAGCATACTACTATGCCTTAAACATCAAAATACATTGCAAGCATTGTGTAACATTATACCAATAACCTTTAAATACTTGCCATCAAGGTATAACCATATGACCTGGTATATAAACCATAAACATCAAGGACCATAAAGAAAGTGCATCCTATGCCAAACCATGTAGTCTCATGCAAAGTATGAATTCATAACCCACTTTTTTGATATAACAAGAGGAACCATATGCTTTATAAACCCTAAGAACCTTACGCTTAAGGGAAGGTCATTACACACCATAGTATAAACTATGGCAAGGCCAAGGGCATTAAATTACATTGCAACTTACGAGCTATGGTCAATACCATAGACAATCTCTCGACTCCTTAGGCTAGTTTGAGCTTAATATAAAAAATCAAACATTAAAGAACAAATAAAAAACAAAATACATCACCTGGGTAAGACATGGCTGGAGTTTCCGAGAGGAGATAGACAGTCTCACAACTCAGTAGAACCTGTCGTAAAAAAATAGGATAAACATATTAAAATTCATAGAAATAAATCATAGAAATATGCTAAGTAAGTATAGAAGTAATGCATGTAAAAAAAATTAATTACGATTTTTATGTGTGTTACATAATGCTATCAGACCACGGTTACCATACTAGGCCTGAATCGGCTCAATATCTACACCGATAAAGAAACCTGAAAACTAATGTTTATTTTATTTCATGGTTTAAATTCTCTTACAAAACATAAAGAGAAGGATAAATATATTTTTCAAGAAAATATGGTAGATGCAGAGATGTTTGCAGAAGAAGAACGTCACCTAGAAAATCCTTTAAATCATGAAGGGGGGAATTTAAGGTATGGGTAAATTTGGGTAGACTTAAACAATAGTCAAGATAATAAATCTGAAGTAAGAAGAACTGTGAACGAACTTATATTAGAGTTAAGAAAATTTAAAGAAGATAACGGATGAATTCTAAAATCTCAGGAAGGATTAAATGGTATTATGTTAGATAAGATACATAACGATGAAAATGAGAAAAATAAGGAATCTGAACATGAACAACCTAAAACTTCACCTTACAAATGCAAGGGAAGGAATCTGGAATTTTCCAGCCATAAAGCTAAAAATTATAGTGAAGATTTAGTTAAACATCAATCAAGCAAACAATGAGAGTCGAGCGAAATAAGTGATGATAACAAAAGGAAAAATAAATATAGAACCTATGAGGAAATCTATGGGAAGTTTAAGAAAATTAAACCACCAATTTTTAATGGGGAAATTAACAAGGGAGAAGAGGTGGAAGCCTGATTGTTTTGAATGAAAAAGTATTTCCAAATATACAACTACTCTGACAAATTAAAGGCTAAAATGACCATCTATAATACGACTAGAAAGACAGATATATGGTGGTAGGATATAAAGAAGGTTAAGGGGATAAAAGAAAGATATGTAACTTGGAAAACATTTAAAAATATTTTTTTAATAAAATACTTATCAGAACAATACTATGAAGAAAAGGCCAAATAATTTTATGAATTAATGCGAGGAGCCATCACCATGAAGGAGCTCTACGAAAAGTTTCTAAGCCTGCTTCGTTATGTTTCTTGCATAATTGATGAAAAACTTAAAATACAACATTTTCTTAGTTGTTTTCCTATCATGTTCAAAGAATGTATTGAGTATGATAATCCAAAGATGGTAGAGGGAGTGATGAGAAAGGAAAACTTCTGTTATGAAAAAAAGGGAAAATGTACCATCTTGGAAGAGTAAAAGGCCAAATAATTTTGATCCAAGAAATAAACTGAATCAATTCCACTAAAACATAGGGAATAACTGTATGGGGTATCAGGGTAATAACTACAAAAGCTTTAAACTTCAGAATTTTGCAGTAAAATAACCTCCTACTTGATCTCCTAGGCACAATCATCGGAAGTGAGGTTTGAGTCTCTTGTGTCACCTGAGGAGAAAACACCAAGGTTAGATTACTTATATGATAAAGAACAAACTTATAAAATATGTACATAAATGAACTAATTTCACTATACTTGTCATTCGATCGTTAGTCTAATGCCTTTCCATCATTGGAACACATCCTCTCCGCAACCACCACTTTGAACATCATGTTAATTCAATGTACATGATAGCATCATAATTCAAAGTATTTCCCTAGGAATGTAAGCCACCTAATATCATGATAGAATATTTCTATAATCAAATTTAACTATTTTGGATACCACTTAAATGTGAAAAGAACTTGTGTGGCTGAAACCTTTCCTACGACTTTCCTTCCAACCATTGACTCTATTTGGTGTATGGTATTCCACCTAGAGTCACCCCCGAGTTGGGTAACAAATCCACTAAGGTAAATAATAAAGCTGGAACTTTTCCCAAGATCCCTAAACATGATCTAAGGTTTGACCACTTAGCTATAAAGAATTAAACATAGTACTAACTTGCAGTTAACTGGGAATACAAAAGGGATAGAATTTACATAATAATGCTAGTGTTTTATAAGGGTCAATCTCCCTTTGGATCACACATCCTTGTCTTGATCAAATCTCGCATTGGTCAGATAAGATTTAGAACTTGAAATTGTTTTTAATTAAGATGGGGATATTACAAAGAGTGGATCTCTCATATCTAACACTTGGCATCTCATAAGATAGATCAGAATGCAAAATGGGAAACATTTATACAGTATTTGAAACTACTTAGGCAGCCAAGGGGATGCAATCACTCTCAATGGTACAAATGTACATAATTTTAAACAAAGTTATATATATACACATATTTCAGATCTAACAATTATATGGTTATTGTTTTCAGAAAACACTAATCTAATCATAAATTATTCACAGGAAAGGGATGAAAACTCATATCCACAGGAATCACGATCAAAACATTGGAAAAGTGTAGACATTTAGATCACAGGAGATATATACGTATACAAATATATACCCCAGTTTATAAAATCCAACACTGATGAATGTTTTGTCAGAATAATCAACCCATAGTTAGCTACCTTACACATTAATTAATCCATTTTTGTCTTATTTGCCTAGTTTCCATATTCCACTCTATGCAAGTTGTCCTCCACATGTCCTAGATGGTCAAACTTGCTAAAACTGAGTCATGGAGCACTTTGGAAACCTCTTGGAATCAATTTTTCTTTATTCCTGAACCTCCCTAGCGCATATTTGCTTTTTCTTCTTTATTGTTGCTTTTATTGAGTTTTAAGGCAATTGGGAAAGTATGACTAGGTGAAGTTGACTTGTTTTTTTCCCTCATCATCCTCCTCTCTTTTCTCTTAATAAAAGCATGTATGAGTTGTCCTTCCATCACCTATTAGCTTTCCTAATTTATTTTTCCAATTCGTGAGCTTCTAGGCAAATTTGGAAACTGCTTTATGGACCTATGGGGGATTTGACTAGATTTAGTAAGCCTTCTTTTTGACTAGTTCGAATGGAATCCAAATGCATTCAAATATCTCACACAATTATTTATTGTGGCAGCCTATGAATTCACAATTTTGTCTATTGTACACTTATTTCAATATAGATTAGTGTTCTTCTCCATATTCAGTCTCCTTTGTGTGTAATTGGCAATTTTTGTGAGTGTAATTATTCTAACACATGGGTTCAATTTCCACATGGTATCAAAGACTTTGTAGATCTATTTCTATCCTTCCATATTATTATTGCAGGTTCGACATCATTGACTGGGAGCATTCTGTTAACTAAAGGGACAATTTCTAAGCTACGGATCAATCTTAGAAGATCATCTTGACTACATTTAATTTCTTTGAATGGAAAGCAAAGATGGAGATACTATTCAAATAATGAAATTCCTCCACATAGTGACTATGGCAATAGAATTATATCCCAATGTAGCTGTAGAGAAAATTAAATGGCACAATAGGAGGGATGAGGCCTATGGTCTCCTATGTCTGAGCATATCCAGAGACCTCCTTTTCCATCTTGATGGATTGACATCACCAAAGGAAGTATGGGAGAATATTTTTGATCTTTTTGGTAAAACAGATGAGATGAGAGGACATCAAATCAAGAATGAATTGATATCCTTGAGTCCTAGCAGCTTCGAATCCTTGCAACTCTACTTTTCCAAGTTTAAAGCCCTTGTTTTATAGCTAAAATACTCTGGAATTGAAAAGGAGGAGGAACTGGTTTTGGCCATACTCTTAAAGCTTGGCCCTAATTATTCAGTGTTTTTTTTGACCTTCCATGCCATCAAGTTGATAGCTCGAGCCTGGAAGATTCCTAAACTTGCAGAGTTCATGGAATCTCTCACACAAGAACAAGATAAACCGGTGATGATGGGCACCATCAAACCTTCCATATACCAAGCTCTGGTTACTGGAGATTCAAGGGTGGATTCAAAAGGCAAGAAGAAAGCTAAGAATCCAACTGATCAAAAGAGAGACAAGAACAAGTCTCCAGAGGAATCCCAAGGTTCCAAGAAGAACCCCTAGAAGAATAAGAACAAAGGAGAAATGAGAAAGTGCACATACTACAATAAGGGCAATCATCCTGAAAGTTCCTGCATGAAGAAGAAAATTGACATGCTAACCCAACTCCTAGAGAAGAATAGCATCTCACTTCCTAATAGCTCAAAGAAGAGGGAAGGAGGATCAAATTTAGAAGATAGAGAGAGATTTCATGCATTGGTTGTTGGCACATTAGGCTCACCTACTTTCATCATTGATTCTGGAGCTTCAAGACATATGGTTTCAACCAAGGAGGCATTCACCTCACTTGACATGTCAAAAGGTACACCAATAGTACTGGGAGATGACTCTCTCACTGAAAGTTTGGGCAAAGGGAGGATTGATCTTGACCATGGTAATTTCAGCAATGTATTGTATGTTCCAGGTCTTGCCTCTAACCTCTTGTCAGTATATCAGATGACCCACACAGGGTCTCCGAAGAAGGTCATATTCTCCCTTGATGAATTTGAGATCACAGAGATCTCAAGTGGTAAAGTCATTGCAAAAGGAGTTGCAAATCACACTTCGAAGGTATACATGTTCTCACATTTCCTACCCTACTCAAACCCCTCCGCTCTTCTGATTCATGCTAATGAGGCAAGCAAGCTTTGGCATGAAATATTTGGCCATATTAACTATAAGTATCTTTCTAATCTTAGTGAAAAAGAAATGGTCATAGGGTTACCAAAGATTAATTTTTCCAAAGGAGTATGTCAAGGTTCCATCTTAGCAAAACACCCAGAGCATAAATTTGAGAAAGCTAGTCATGAGAGAACCTCTGCACCTCTTGAGTTGATCCACGGTGATGTTTCTGGCCCATTTCCTCATATGTCAATGATTCAGGTCAAATATGCATTGACATTCATAGATGACTTTTCCAGGTAATGTTGGGTTTACTTCTTGAAGCATAAGTCTGAAGTTTTTGGCCTCTTCAAAGTCTTTAAGGATTTGGTTGAAAACCAGTCTGGGAGGAAACTCAAGGTCCTCAGATCTGACAATGGTCGTGAGTATGTCAAGTCTGAGTTCATTCAATATTTTGTAGATGCAAGTATTCAGATGCAGTATTCTATCCCTTACATGCCACAGCAAAATGGTGTTGCTAAGAGGAAGAACATATCACTGAAAGAGATGGCAACCTGCATGATGGAGGCTAAGACTTTGCCACCAAAATTTTGGGCTGAATCTATAAAATGTGCAGCCTATATACAAAATATGGTGCCTCATAAACAACTTGATGGTATGACTCCTTTCGAAGCATGGAGTGGGCACAAGATAGATGTGACCCATTTCAGGATTTTTGGCTTAAGGGCTTGGGCTAGAATTCCAAGAAAAAAGAGGAAGGCTATGCAGCCCCAAAGCCAAGAGTGTCTATTTGTTGGGTACTCTAAAGATTCAAAAGGGTACAAGCTGATCAATATGAGCACAAAAAAATCCTTCATCGAAATAAGTGTTTAGTTCCAAGAAGAGCCTTTAGCAGCAGTTGAAGCTGGAGAGTTTTCTTCACCACCAGAACCACTGAATGTAAGTGAAGAGATAAATGAGTTTGCTGATTCTGATATGTCTGATAATGATGATTTAATTTCATATTCTAACAGTCCTACAAGACCAAAATGGGCATCAAAGACCATTCAAGCAGCTGGGGAACTAGCTAGAAATCCTAGTGATTCTAGGAGGACTAGATCTCAGTTTGAGAGTGCCCTTTGTATGAAAGAACCTTTGTTTGCAGAGGAATGATATCTGATGGTTGAATCATACCCACAGACATATGAATATTCAGCACATGATCCAATATGGCAAACAACCATGAAATAAGAATTCAGCTCACTTCAGAAGAACAACACTTGGGAGTCGGTTGATCTCCCCCGAGGGAGGAAGCTAGTTCAATGTAAGTGGGTTTTCGAAACTAAGTTTGCTGTTGATGGTTCACCTTTGAAATATAAGGAAATATTGGTAGCCAAGGGCTACTCATAGGTACATGGTATATACTACAATGAGACTTTTGCACCAGTGACAAATATGGACTCCATCAGGCTAGCCTTAGCCATTGCAGCTTCGAAGCAGTGGGAGGTACATCACATGGATGTGAGGTGTGATTTCCGAAATGTAGCTATTACTAAAGAGATTTACATGCAGCATCCTCAATTCTTTGTTACTAATCCATCTCTTGTGTGTAGGATAAAGAAATCATTGTATGGGCTTAAGCAAGACCCAAGGCTTGGTATGCCAAGATTGATGGCTTTCTACTATCATTGAGTTTTGTTCGATGGAAGTCTAATCCTAATGTTTATTTGATGCTGATTCATGGTTCTTTGATGATTATTGTCTTGTATGTGGATGAACTTCTCATTACAGGAAGCTCAAACGATGAAATTGCCTCCTTGAAGGTAGCAATGAACCATGTATTTTCTATGATTGATTTGGGGTTATGGATCCAATTATTGGGTCTCGGGATTGCTCAAACCAAACATGGAATAAAAGTACATCAGTCCAAGTATTCTTTGGATTTGCTGAAAAAATTCAACATGAAATATTGCAATCCAAGCAAGACTCCCTTCCTTTCAGGAGTTAATATTGAAGAAGCACGTTCTTCTCATATGGTAAATAATACACTGTATAGGAAACTAATTGGGTGTTTGCTATACCTTACACATAATCGACCTGATATTTCTTATGCAGTAAGAGTGGCTTCAAGATACATGGATCAGCCACATGAGATCCATTGGAGAGCAGCCAAAAGGATCCTTAACTTTGTTCAAGGAACAAGGACTCATGGGATCTTCTACAAAGCTAAATCTGATCTTGATTTGATTGGGTTTACTGACAGTGAATGGGCAGGTGAAAACACAGATTGAAAGCCAACATTAGGATATGTGTTCATGCTTTCTGAAGGACCAATCATCTGGTCAAGAAAGAAACAGAGTGCCATTGCACTCTCATCTACAGAAGCAGAGTATAGAGGAGTTGTAAATGCAACAACTCAATGTTTATGGTTGCAGGGGTTACTTGGTGGGTGTGGCTTTGAATCAGAATAATAAACTACTATCTATTGTGATAATTAGAGTACCATTCAAATCTACAATGATCCAGTTCAGAGACAGAGAACTAAACACATTGAGATCCATATGCACTACATCAAACAGCTTGTGCATGATGGCACCATTCACCTACTCTTCTGTTCATCTTCAGAACAAGTAGCAAACATCTTCACCAAAGTTTTTTGTAAGAAGACTTTCAGAAATATCAAATCACTACTGGGGATTGCTGATCATGCTGTGAAGCATGATTGATGACAAGATTTTAAAATTTTGTTTTACTGTCCTTGTTTAAGGGAGGATTTTCCCCACTGGGTTTTTGCCTCTTTCCTTGTTTAAATGGACATGCAGTATGTAAAGGGTGACTAAGCCTTGTTGCTAGGCCCTATAATTTTCTGATATTTTACTCATAATTTAGGCTTAGGGGGGGCTGTTAGAATAATCAACCCATAGTTAGCTACCTTAGACATTAATTAATCCATTTTTGTCTTATTTGCCTAGTTTCCATATTCCACTCTATGCAAGTTGTCCTCCACATGTCCTAGATGGTCAAACTTGCTAAAACTGAGTCATGGAGCACTTGGGAAACCTATTGAAATCAATTCTTCTTTATTCTTGAACCTCCCTAGTGCATATCTACTTTTTCTGCTTTATTGTTGCTTTTACTGAGTTTTAAGGCAATTGGGAAAGTATGACTAGGTGAAGTTGACTTGTTTTTTTCCCTCATAATACTCCTCTCTTTTCTCCTAATAAAAGCATGTATGAGTTGTCCTTCCATCACCTCTTAGCTTTCCTAATTGATTTTTCCAATTCGTGAGCTCCTAGGCAGATTTGGAAACTGCTTTATGCAGCTATGGGTGATTTGACTAGATTTAGTAAGCCTGCTTTTGACTAATTCGAATGGAATCCCAACGCATTCGAATATATCATGTAATTATTTATTGTGTTAGCCTATGACTTCACAAGGTTGGATATTGTACACTTATTTCAATACAGATTAGTGTTTTGCTCCATATTCAGTCTCCTTTGTGTGTAATTTGCATGTGTAATAAGCAATTTTTGTGAGTGTAATTGTTCTAACACCTCGGTTCAATTTCCACATGTTTAACATTTAGATAGCAGAAAATATATACATATACAAATCCATAACTATTGGTTTATCCCACAATATTGAGAGGGGGGGTGAATCAGTATTGTCAGTTTTTACTTTAAAATACATAAAAATAAACAATCAGAA
This sequence comes from Pseudotsuga menziesii, assembly GCA_001517045.1. Taxonomy (NCBI): domain Eukaryota; kingdom Viridiplantae; phylum Streptophyta; class Pinopsida; order Pinales; family Pinaceae; genus Pseudotsuga; species Pseudotsuga menziesii. Next base: position 64,213 of record LPNX010510369.1, read on the forward strand.
CAAATATTTTATCATGGAAACCTCAGAAGAGAAAACCACCAACAAAAACTCATTAATAAGATAAATTTACAAAATTGTTTATCTGTTGCAACAAAAGGATGTAGATACACCCTAGATTTTTCCTATAACTACAGACAAGGATGATACAACACCCCTATGGTTTTTTGCCTGCTTCAACAGACAAGGATGCTACAACACCTTGTTCTCCAACTACGACTAGAAGGAGGCTTCGACCCCTGGAACACCTATGGATTGCCCTAGCACCACCATGCCACCCTATACTAATTTTCTTAGTCTTTTAGAATAGTTGAAAAACTATTCACCTTGGACTCTATTAGGATTACTAAAAGAGACACTTAATTCTTTACACATTCATTTATTTAAATACCCTATACCTATTTAGTATCACCACATCTCTCCATAGCTACGTTCTTTCATTTTGGATCGTAACTTTTTATTTTTAGACACAACCAATCATCATCTAGCCGTTCAACCGTCGCATCACTTCAGCAAAGGCAACATTTCATTCCTCCCACAGCTCATAATTCTTTTATGGAACCCTGCTTATCTTTTTCTGGTGCATCTGTAATCTTGTTCACTAGATACAATCCGGGCAGTTGATATTCTCTACTGATTTCTTTCTAAATAATATTTCTGCATCAATTCTCAGTTTCAGTGATTTCCCACTGTTGATTTTCATCGGGATTTTCCTTTAGTGTCGATATCCATATTGCGGGATGTGGGATGTAACATTTCCCAAAATCGTATCTCAACTTTTCACAAAATTCTTTCCGCAAAAATAATTCTGCACCACCAAAATTTTGAGGGTGTTTTCCTAACCACCAATTTCCAGATTGAGGGATGCAAATTACGAGTTCATAGACTCTTTAAACACAATTCCCTTTCCATTTTTTCCTTTCGCATTGTCGATCTCTTTTAGTCAGAACTAATCTCAGTTGTCCGATCTTGATCCTTTACGGAACTTTGGATTTTCTGCCTAACTATCGGAATTAATCCTTAATCGTCGAATATAGTATTGGACTAATATAGGTCTCTGATATTGATCTTTTGTGGAACTTTGTCCTCCCACCTATATTTTGCAGAACTGATCCTCAGCCATTGGATCTCATGCGATATGCTTCCTGACCGTTGATTTTAGATAGAATTTGGATCTCACCATGACATTGTGGATCTGCACGATTCTTTGCATAAATCCTCTGCAACAGTTCTTTTAGCAAAAACATTGGATGATTGATCTTTAGTCGTTCAAGTTTCTATAGGGTTATTTGTTTGTCATTCACCTTGCAACTGACTACCTGTAACAATGTTATTCCTTTGTTATTCTGGATACCTCCAACCTTCAGTCTCCACTGGTTATTCCTTCCTCATTTGTGAACACATTTGACATCAATGACAACTTTGTACTCAACAATATCCCCCTTTGGCATTGATGGAAAAATCTAAATATTCTCACCCTTTGACACAAATAACAAAGAAACCTTTATGTGTGACAACTCCCCCTGTCAGCATTTCTCCCCCTGAGATTGAGATTTTCGCCCATAGTACTTTTGTAATGGAACTACTCCCATTTTCTGTCTAAGACTCTCAAAGGCTTCCCTAGGTAGTGGTTTGGTGAAAATGTGATCAATCTATTATTTTGTGTCAATGTATTCTAATTTGACAGCTTTTTGAGATATCTATTCTCTTAGATAATGATACTTGATTGGTATATGTTTTGTTTTAGAATGCATGATAATATTTTTAGACATATTTATAGCACTAGTGTTATCACAGTTGATCACTATTGTATGTTCATGTTTTACATGTATATTTTATAGGGTTTGTTTCATCCAAATAACCTGAGAGCAGCATGATGCAGAAGAAATATATTCTGCTTCTGCTGTAGAGAGTGAAATGGAGGATTGTTTCTTACTTGATCATGATACTAAACAATTTCCCAGAAAGAATGTTGCTCCGCAAGTACTTTTCCGATCATCAACACTTCCTACCCAATATGCATCAATAAACACTTTCAAGGTAAAGTCTTGTCCTTTTGGATACCATAAACCATACTCCATGGTACTTTTTAGATATCTAAAAATCCTTTCTACTGCTGTTACATGTGCTTATTTTGGATATGACTAGAATCTAGCCACCAATCCAATAACTTGCATCACATCTGGTCTTGTGGCTATCACATATAGCAGACTGCCAATCATGGATCTAAACGTGGTATGATCTACTTCCAAAGATTCATCATCCTTAATTAACTTGCAACCAGTGACCATAGGAGTACCAACAGGTTTGGAATATTTCATTTTAAACTTTTTCAACATATCTGTGATGCACTTAGTTTGAGAGATGAAAATTCCTTCATCTTTTTTGTAGACTTGCAATCCCAAGAAGAATTTCAATTCACCCAACATTGACATTTCGAATTCTTTCTTCATTTCAGAGGAAAATTCTATACCTAGGATTTGAAGATTGATTCCAAAAGTGATATCATCCACATAGACGAAAACAATGATCATATTTTTATCTTCGACGTTTAGATAAATATTACTTTCAGTGACTCCTCTTTTAAAACATTGTTGTTTCAAGTAACTATATAGTGTTGAAAACCATGCTCTTGGAGCTTCTTTGAGACCATAGAGTGCCTTTTTCAGTTTACAGACATAATCTTTGTTTTCATATTGGATAAACTCTTCAGGTTGTTTAATATAAACTTCTTCTTCTAGTTTTCCATTCAGGAATGCAGACTTGACATCCATTGATATACTTTGAAGTTTTTATGACATGACAATGGTAGAAACGTTCTGATTGCTTCAAGTCGGGCTACATGAGCATAAGTTTCTTCAAAATCAATACCTTCCACTTGGGCATACCCCTTACAAACTAAACTTTCTTTGTTCCTTATTACTTGTCCATCTTGATTGAACTTGTGTTTGAAAATCCATTTGGTTCCTACAATGTTCTTATCTTCAGGTCTTGGGATGAGTTCCTAGGTTTCATTTTTCTCAATCTGATCTAGTTCTTCATTCATGGCTTTGACCCATTCATCACTTTTTCTAGCTTCTGTAAAGTTCTTGTGTTCTACTATCGAAAGTAGGGCTTGTTCCACATCTGGTAGTTGTCTTCTTGTTTTGACTCCAGCATTTTTATCACCCATGATCTGTGACCCGATGATCCTTTCGTACCCTCCTAGAAGGATTTTTAGTGTCAGGTCTAGGGAAGTATTCATCATATTCATGTGTATCCTCCTTCTCTTTGTCTTCTTATTCATTATGAATTCTCTCATCCTTTTGCAAGTCTTTTATTTCATCATTGCATGTATTTTACATACTGTGAATATTTTTCTCTTTCCTCGGTTTTATATCATCTACTTTCACATCAACACTTTATACATTTTTATGTAACCTTTTATTGTAACACCTATATTCCTTTTTGGTGGATGAGTATCCTAAAAATATTCCTTCATCAATCCTAGAGTTGAACTTTCCAAGGTCATCCTCATTTCTTTTGATGTAACAGTTACTGCCAAACACTTAAAAATATTTGACAGAGGCTGGTCTTCCTTAGCATAATTCGCAAGGGGTCTTATCCTTATTCACTCTGAGTTGTCCTCTGTTAAGTATGTAGACACCTATTTATGCGGCTTCTCTCCAAAATTAATCTGACAGTTTTGCTTCATTGAGCATAGTTCTGGCAGCTTCTTGGACCGTTTTGTTTTTCCTTTGAACAACCCCATTCTATTGAGGAGTTTTTGTAGTTGAAAATTGTCTCTTAATTCCATGAAATTCTCTGAACTCATTGAATTCATTTGAGGTAAATTATCCCCCATTATTTGATCTAAGACACTTGATTTTCATACCTGACTCATTTTCAGCCATTGCCTTGAAGATTTTAAATTTTTCAAAAGCTTATGAGTTTTCTTTGAGGAATGCCACCCATGTCATCCTTGTATAATCATTAATGAGCAACATGAAATAGTGATCTCCTTGCAATATTTTAGTTATGGTTGGTCCAAAAAGGTTTGTGTGTATTATTTCTAGAGGGTGTGAGGCTATATGTTCTTTTATTTTAAAGTTGGCTCTGGTTTACTTCCCATGTTGAGAATGTTTACATACAGGGTTTAGAGGAACTAATTTTTTTGGAATATCTCTTACAACTTCCTTTGTTCTTATTTTTTCAAGATTGTCAAAACTTAAATGTCCCAACCTTTTGTTCCATAACCAACTTTCTACTACCATACTTAAGTAGCTTTGGTTTTCATTGTCCAAAATGTATACATTGTTTGTATTTCTCATAGCAATGCTAACGACATTTCCTGATTTCTTATTCTTGATTTCACATTTTTCTTAGTCAAATATGTAGATGTGTCCCAAGTCACATGTTTGAATTACACTGAGAAGATTATGCTTGAGGTTTTCAACCAACAAAACATTTTCTTCTTTGGTCTTGCTGTTGACAACAGTTGTTCCTTTGCCGATTATTTTGGAGGACAAACTGTCTCCAGAAGTGGCTTTTCCCTTATTATTTTTTAAGGTTATGAATTTTCTTGGGTCGCTGGTCATTCCTTTTTGAACAAACACTATCCAAGTGCCATAAGTTTTATCTTTCGGTTGCACATAAAGCAATCATGGAAATATCATGTTCTTCCTTTTCTCTCCAATACTTCTTTTGTTCGGTGTTCTGATATTTGATTGCAACAGTATTCCTCGTAGGAGTCTTCAATTTACAGTCTCTTGCCATATGTCCATTGTTATTACACTTATAACATTCTATGTCATAATTTTGGAGTAGTGTAAAAATATTCTTATTCCCCTTCGACTTGTTACTTGATGACTTCTTCTTGTATTTAGAAACATTTCTTTCAGTTCTGCAATTTACAGCTTTATGACCAAAATTGTTACAAGAATAGAAGTGACCTAAAGAGATCTGTAGATATCTATTTGGTCTCGTGGGAGCTATATTATTTCTATTTTTATCTTGAGTAATTAACCCCGCTTTCTTGATTTATTCCCTTTTATCTAGAGTCTTTAGTACTTCGGCATATCTTTTCTTGCTTCCTTCTTGATTGGTGACAGGAAATTTTTTTGGTTTATTCTTCTTCTTTTTAACAAACCCCAAACCAGACCTATCACTTGATGGTCTTTCGCTACTCAGAATATCATCTAGAATCCTTGAGCGATTCTCAAATTTTGATTTGATAGATTCTTCCTCAATATTTCTCTTGAATTGTATGATTTCTTCTACAAGCTTTTCATATTCCTCTATTATACTTTTGAGCTGTAGGATTAGTCCCTCCTCAACCTTTTTGGCATCTAAAAGTTGAGATTCCAACTAATTGATGATAAGATTTTACTGTCTATTGTTTTTCCTACATTTATCAAGTTCTTCAAGGGCGCTTACAAGTTCATCTCTTAGATCTACTTCTCCTTCCACATCTGAGCCACTATTTGAGGCTTGAGTATCTAGGCCCATAAATAAAACTTTAGTTTATTCAAATTCACTTCCATCTGAATATTCACTATCTTCCATGGTGTAAAAAATTTTCTTTCTCCCATAGGTTTTTTTCTTCTTTCCCATTTTACCCCTTTTGAATTTTGAAGTTTCATTTTTTTCATTCTCATCTTGTTTAGTGTAGGAGCATTTAGAGGCAAAATGCCCAATCCTTCCACAATTAAAACACTTTAAAGGTAAATTCCCCTTGTATTTTCTAGTCCCTCTCTCAAGTTTATTAATGAAAAAGGATTCCTCATCATTTGGGTTTTCTGATTCATTTTTTAAGGAGGCTTTAAAAGATGCTTCTTTTCTTGAGGATCCGTTTTGTCATGTTCTCATCTCATACGTAGTGAGAATTCCATGTAACTCATCCATTGCTACCTTTTTAGGAGCATCTCGTTCTTCTAATTTGGATACCTTTGGGTCATCTCTCATTGGTAATGTTCTTAGTACCTTGCTTACTACTTCCTTTTCTTTTAATTTTCCTCCAAGTTCTCTGATCGCATTAACAACTTTGTCTACATGAAGGAGGTATTCACCAATGTTCTCTTCTTCTTTCATTTGAAGACTTTCAAATTTACCTTTATATGTTTGAATTTTGGATTCTTTAACCTTAGATTCTTCTTCATAGATAATTCTCAACTTGTTCCAAGCTTGTTTGGTGGATACGAATTGCATAAATTTAGTAAATATTGAGTTTGTTCAACCACTTAATATTACATTTAGGACTTTGTCATTACCTTCATATTGACCTAATTCAATTGTGTCTGTAGGGTATTGGTTTCCTATCTTAAAGTCATTTTCAGTTGCTTCCCAAACCTTCCATCCTAGGTACATCAGATCACACCTCATTCTTACACTCCAGTAAGAATAATTTTCTCCAGTAAATAGTGGAGGTTTGTTAGTGGCCAAACCTTCTTGTTGATCCATTGTGATTATTGGATGGGATCTTCCTTCCAGTGGTTAAGCTGTGTTTGAAGGAACCTCGTTCTGATACCAATTGTTGGTTTATCCCACAATACTAAGAGGGGGGGGGGGTGAATCGGTACTGTCTATNATACAAAAATAAATAATAAGAACACATATTTTATCGTGGAAACCTCGAAAGAGAAAACCACCAACACAAACTCATTAATAAGATAAATTTACAAAATTGTTTATCTGGTGCAACAGAAAGGATGTAGAATACACCCTAGATTTTTCCTGCAACTATAGACAAGGATGCTACAACATCCCAACTATAGACAAGGATGCTACAACATCCCTATGGTTTTCATCCTACTTCAATAGAAAAGGATGCTACAACACCCTGTTCTCCAGCTACGAGTGGAAGGAGGCTTCGACCCCCTGCAGACCCATGGCCTTCCCTAGCACCACCCTACCACCCTAGACTAATTTTCTCAGTCTTTTAGAATAGTTGAAAAACTATTTGAAAAACTATTCACCTTGGACTCTATCAAGCTTACTAACAGAGACACTTAATTATTTACACATTCGTTTATTTAAATACCCTATACCTATTTCATATCAATGCATCTCTCCATAGTTGTGTTCTTTCATTTTTTATTGTAACTATTTATTTTCAGACACAACCAATTGTCATCTACTCGTTCAACCATCACATCACTTTAGCAAAGGAAAAATTTTGTTCCTCCCACAGCTCAGAATTCATTTCTGTAGCCGTATTTATCTTTTCCTGGCACATCCATAATCTTCTTCACTAGATATAATCCAGACAGTTGATCTTCTCTACTGATTTTTTTCTAAATCATATTTTTGCATCAATTCTTTGTTTCAAGAATTTCCCACCGTTGATTTTCATCGGGCTTCTCCTTGAGCATCAATCTCCAGATTGTAGGATAAAGGATGTAACGTTTTCCAAAATCGTATCTCGACTTTCCGCAAACTTCTTTCCACAACAACAATTCCACATCATTGATCTTTTGTGGGTGTTTTCCTGTCCATCGATTTCAAGATTGAGAGTTCATAGAATCTTTAAACGCAATTCCCTTTCCGTATTTTTCTTTCCACACTGTCGATCTCTTTTGGTTGGAACTAATCTCAGCTGTCCGATCTTGATCCTTTGCGAAAGTTTGGATTTTTTGCCTAACTGTCAGAATTAATCCTTAACCATCAGATCTAGTGCGGGACTAATATAAGTCATCCAATATTTATCTTTTGCAAAAATTCATCCTCCCTCCTATCTTTTGCGGAACAAATCCTTAGTCATTGGATCTTGTGCGGGATGCTTCCTAACCATCGATTTCAGATTGAATTCAGATCTCACCATGACTTTGCGGATTTGCACGATTTGTTTGCAAAAATCCTATACAACAGTTCTTTCTACAACAACATTGGATGATCATTCTTTAGTTGTTGAAATCGCTATAGTGTTATTCGTTTTTCATTCACATTGCAAATTGTAACCTGTAACGGGGTTATTCCTTTGTTGTAACGGGGTTATTCCTTTGTTATTCTGTATACCTGCAACCTTCAGTCTCCACTGGTTATTCCTTTGTCATTCATGAACACCTTTGAAATCAATGACAACTATGTATTGAACAAACTCTCAATGGTACAACTGTACATAATTTTAAACAAGGTTATACATACACACACATTTCCGATCTAACAGTTAGATGGGTATCATTTTCAGAAAATACTAATCTAATCATAAATTATGCGTAGGAAAGGGATGAAAACTCAAATCCACAGGAATCACGATCAAAACGTTGGAAAAGTGAAAACATTTAGATCGCAGGAGATATATACATATACAAATATATACCCCAGTTTATAAAATCCAACGGTTATGAATGCTTAACATTTAGATAGTAGGAAATATATACATATACAGATCCATAGCTGCGTTTATAAAATCAATGTTGATGAATGTTTATCATTCTGATCAAAAGCAATATATTCATATACAGATCTATAACTCTAAAATCAATGCCGGTAAATCAAACTCCAGATCCAGAACCTATTACACAAGAAAAGAACAATAAAATAAATCCAAACGCAGATAATCAAACTCCAGATCCAAAGCACATTAAAAAGTGCAGCATATAAAAATATATCAAACAATGGTAATCAAAATCCCGATCCAAATGCATTAACAATGCAGGCATTGGTAAACAAAATACAGATCCAAAACATTTCAACCAATGTAGGCACACATTGGTAATAGATCCAAATGTTGGTAATCAAACTCCAGAATCCAAAACATTTTAAACAATGCAGGAAATGGTAAAGAAACTCTATATCAAAAACATTTTAAACAATGCAGGAAATGGTAAACAAAATCAAGGTCCAAAACGTTTTAACCAATGCAGGAACATGGTGGTAGTAGATCCAAATGTTGGTAATCAATCTCAAGAATCCAAAACGTTTTAAACATTGCAGACAATGGTAAACAAACTCCAGATCCAAAATGTTTAAACCAATGCAGGAACACACTGGTAATAGATCTAAATGCTGGTAATCAATGTCGAGAATCCAAAATGTTTTAAACAATGTAGGAAATGGTAAACAAACTCCATATCCAAAACGTTTTAACCAATGTAGGAACATGCTTGTAATACATCCAAACACTAGTAAACAACTCCAAAATCCAAAACATTTTAAACAATGCTGGAAAAATAAAATAGATCCTATCCAAGAGGAAGGGATTCAGATATACAAAATGCATTGCATTCTAGATCTTATCACAATAAAATCACATTCCCATCAAACAATTTAACATCAAATGAATTTAACCCAAATCCTAATCCTAATAAGATCTTCGCCTCATTCAACACTGAAATTGTATTCTATAGACTGAAAAGAATGCAAGGGCATGGTTATCCATTGCATATATGATTATATACTCACGAAATATCTATATCTAAATCACCTTCAGATCACATCCCAAATCAAATAGTTTAAATGGAAAACGCATTGTAAGGTTACCTCCCCCCGCGGCGTATTTTCAGGTCGCGTATGCTTTAACCCTATAGTTGGGTGCTCCAATTCATTGAAACCCTATACGAAATTTTAAATCTGTAGAAGTATAAGATCCAAGTTCGATTTGCTAAGGTCCCCTTCTCCTTCACATTTATCTTCTTTAATACTATTGTAGTTTCCGTTTTATTTTCCTCCAATGTATGTGGTACTAAAAAATAACATTATTACTATTACATTCTCCTTTTAGCATATGACCCTATCACGCTAGTGAATATATTTATATCCAAAAGAGATAATTTAAAATATATTATAATTTTTACCAGCTACTTTCTCAAGTAGATGAGCTATAGAATTAAATAGATTGATTTCACCTAAGGTCTAGCTTATTAGTGATTTACTAGATTCGAAATTCAAGATAGATTTATAATATTTTGTGCAAAAATGTAATTTGATTCAACACAAATTTGGGGGCTTTCGACCATCACTTATTAATAATCAAGCTAAGGAATTAATCATATATATATATATATATATATATAGATATAGATATATATATTCCTGTGTAATACCCTTCCTATGTTATAGTTAATAAAATTAACTTTAATTCATGTTAAAAAGTGTAGATCCCACTTTGAGCATGTAGGGAGTTGATGAGTATATAAATTACCATTAAAGGCTTAAAGTCTTAGATGAGCATTTTGACCGACTTCCTCTTGGTACGCCATTTAACCCAATATGACACCAAGTAATCTCTACTAGCCCCCCAAGGCCATACTCGTCTTTTACCTTTTCCCCCTAGTGGATTCATCCCCAATCGTTGTTTTAGTCATGAAAAGATTTCATCCTCCTACCTTATCAATTTCATCCACAATTTGATGAAGTTATAATGAGTACTTAAAGTCACTTTTACTTACACTTCGCATTTTCAGGTCGTGTAGTAATGGGATGTTACATCCTTTCCCCCGTAGAATTAACACTATCCTTGATGTTACGTGTTCGTCAAAGTCATGTCTTCATTCCCTCTTTAGGTTCTCATTTATCTCTTCTGCATCCTTTATGATATGATCCAATTTTGTTGTCCTTTAACATGTTATCTACAATATATCACAAGGTCTACCTAGAATATCTCCATACCTACCTCTAATGTCAACAGAAAATGCATAAGTAAAATTTGTTTTACTTGAAATTTTTGGACTGTCATTCTTTTATTGAAATTCTTTAGGCGACAATCCTCTTAGGTTGTCTTTCCATGCATACCTTAATACTTTTGAATAATATAATTTCATCAAGTGTTTTAGGTCACCAACTAGAAATATAAAACATACATCTGCATGTCTACTAAGATAAACATGAACACCATATGGGTAAATCAAAATTCAACACAATTAAATTCCATGATTCACAATGGTTCCAGTACTCCTATTTATCCTATTTATTGATAGGTAATGATATTACCTCATAGAAATGAATTTACTTACAATGCATATACCTTTTGCACGTATTATTGTTTGTAAACTCCTTTCTGGTTTTTCTTGGATGTCCTCCATCAAAGAAAACACTCCAAGTGCTAATAGTACTCTCAATACTAACCCAAGATACCCAACACGAGGATGATACCTGTCTTTGGGCATATCTCCTACCTGTGCTATTAAGGGTTCTCCACCAAGCTCAAGCACTTCCTTTCTCGGACACCATGATACCTAGAGGTTATTCACAAAGCCCCTACTCTCGTGATAATCCTCTTACAATGTGAATGTGTGCAAAAATAAGTTTAACCAGATGTCTTACACTTGTGCGTCTCCATGGGATGCATACTGGTGTGTAGCTGGGCGAGGGTAAAACATCTACCTCCTGTACAAATTCGTACCTCCTATACATCCATGTACCTCTTGTACAAACATGTACCTCCTGTACATTTTTTTAGCTTCTCATAGAAACCAACTTTACATGTACCAAATATCTCTCATATCATTTGATTGCTTGTAGCCATGGGACCTTGGTTCCCATCATGGCTCTCTATATTATTGCCATTACCAAGTTCCGATACTTGCAATTCTCCATAAATAGTTAGTCACATTATCATCTCATCAATTTCTATAGCATCAATATTTCATGTAACTATTTCCAATGGATAAAATATTTCAATCAGCTTTCAATTATAAAATGATTATTATCTATCTATTTTATCGTTTACTTTGTAGGTTTGGGTAATCAATCACATAAATTTCACATAATGATTAACATTTTTGTACTAGTTACTTTTACCTCCATATATCTATTATTGATATTTATTCTTTAGTACACTAAGCCTAGCTCATACTTTATTGTGAGAAATTCAAACCAGAGGAGAATCTAGGAGCGTTAGTGAAACTCACACATCAAATTAGGTGCAAAAACCAACAAAAACATTAATTGAGAAGCAATTTACACACAAAAATGTGAACAAAACCAGGATATTTTTAACTGTCTAACATTAAAACATGTTATTATCAGTTTTATAATGCATTTGGAAATTTTCGTGAGGTTTTGGAATCCCAATGTGAGTGTACAAGTCAAAATTGCCAAATTGGCATCAATCCCCCCTAGGTGGGCCAATCACACACCAAATCAGTCCAAACAACCAAAAATTTCTGACTAGATGTGACTAATATGATGTGGGTCAATTATTACACCTTGGCATGTGTGGGTCTCAAGGTGGCATTAAATGCACCAAATCAAGCAAAAAATGGACAAATTGACCTCTAGCACTCCTAGTCAAGCAAAATGTCCACATTCAATGAATGGGACTGCATCAAAAATGATGAGGGCACAAATGTGGTTGTTTGATGGATATGGAGTGCTCATGTGGGTGTGAATGCCCTAATTTGACTTGGAATTTTTCCAACTAAGCACCCCTAGTCCACCACATAGTGTATTAATGCAAAAATGCAGTAAAATTGACTAAGTGGTGTAAATAAGTTACTACTGAGTTGTATTACTATTCTATCACCATCCCTTAACAAAAAAACTAAGTACAACTCACAAAATTATGGAGGCCTTGGAAACAATGGCTCAAGTCACCTCAATTACATAATTCAAAACTTTTATTTGCCCATATAACCGAGGAAAAGAAGGAAAACCTCATGGGACAAAAACTTCCCTCAAGAATGGACATGGGGCTGAAACCTACAACAAATAGCAGAAAACCACCATCCTTCACTCACCCAAAGAAAATATCTTAGGTAAGTGAAGGTATTCTCTGTGAAAAACTTGGTGAAAATATCAACAGTTTTCTCAGTGGATGGGAAAGACTACAGTGAAATCACCCTGTCATGCACTAAGCCCTGGATGTAGTGCATAAGGATCTCAATGTTATTTGTCCTTTTCCTATGAACTGTATCAGTATATAGTTTGATGGGACTTTTATTTTCCACCCAAATGTTGGTTGGATAATCAATTGTGACACCAAATTCTCGAAGAATTCCCGGCAACCAAGCACATTGTGTAGCAGCATTGACTGATGCCCTATACTCGGCCTCTACTGATGAAAGGGAAATGATGTGCTATTTATTAATTGACCAGAAAATGGTACCTTCAGCAAGCATAAAGGCAATTCCTGAAGTTGAATTCCTGTTAGTGGGATCTCCGGCCCAATCTGAATCAGAAAATCCAGCTAGTTGAAGTGAGGAACTAGCTAAGTAGTGCACACCAAAATTATGTGTACCCCCGACATACTAAATAATTAATTTTGCTTCCCTCCAATGCAGGTCATTTGTCTGGTGCATATTTATTTATAGAGCACTTACATCATAAGATAAATCAGATCTTGTGTGTGTGAGATAGAGCAAGCTTCCCACTAGTTTCCAGTAGAGTGTAATATCTACCAATGGAGAATTGCCAAATTCATGCATTTTGATGCCAGAAAGAAAGGGAGACCTGGATTCCTTACACTCAGCCATGTTAAAATTCTTTATCAGGTACGAATCATTTTGTGGTTGACTCATCTTGATTCCCATTTCACTTTGCTCAATTTCCAAGCCCAAAAATTGCCTTAGCAATCCTAGGTCGGTCATGGAAAATTCACTATGCAAAGATGAATTAAATGAACCAATTAAATTAGTGAAGCTACCTGTAATAAGAAGGTCATCAACATAAAGAAAAATAACCTTCAAAATACCATCATGTTGCTGCAAATACACATTAGGGTCTGATTTGCATCTAGTAAAACCAATAGAGAGAAAAAAAGCATCCATTTTTGCATAGCAAGCCCTCGAGGATTGCTTGAGTCCATATAATGATTTATTCAACCTACATACCAATGAAATATCCTCTTGTAAACCTTAAGGTTTCTGCATATATATCTCTTCCACGTATCTCTCCATGCAATAATTCACTTTTAACATCCATGTGGTGAACTTGCCAACCCTTACTAGTTGCCATTGCAAGAACTAGTCTTATGGAGTCCATCTTTGAAACGGGTGCAAAGGTCTCTATGTAATAAACAACATGGACATGAGAATATCCCTTAGAAACTAATATTTCCTTATGTTTCATATCTAGACAATCAGAAGCATTTTTGGTTTGGAAGACCCACTCGCATTAGACAAGCTTCCTCTTGGGAGGAAGGGGAACCAATTCCCATGTCTTGTTCTCTTGGAGGGACTGAAATTCTTCTTCCATTGCTGATTTCCATATTGGTTCATTAAAATATTTTTTAAATGTCTGATTATCAGACCCAATAATCATATATTAGTGCTCAACAAGAGCACTATCACTTGCAAAGGAAGCATTACTAGTTTGTGATCTAGTCTTCCTAGGCTCATGGGGATTGCCTGCCAATTCCCCTGCAGCTTAAATGATTTTTTCAGCCCACTTGGGCCTTGATGGTGGGTCATATACATAAATATAATATTTATCCATATTTATATCAGACATATCAGAAAAAACAAAGCATGTATCATCACTTACATCTTCGAATGGTTGAGCAGAAGAGAATTTCCCTGGTGCAAGCTCGAAATCAGGAATTGGCTCTTCTTCAAATTTCACACTTCTTTCAACAAATTTCTTGCAAGTGGAAGTGTCAAAGAGTTTTTATCCTTTATTATCCTCACCATACCAAACCATAATGCACTCCTTGCTCTGTGGCTGCAAGGTCTTCCTCTTTTCAGAAGAGATTCTAGCCCATGCTCTTGTTCCGAAAAATCCTGAAATTTGAGACATTTGGCTTTTGGACAAACCATGGCTCATAAGGTGTGTTTCCTTTTACTTATCTGTGGAAGGATCTGTTTTGTATGTGTGTAGAGAAACTAATTCCTTCATCCCATATTTTGGGACTTAGATCCCTTGTTTCTATAATGCAAGTGGCCCTCTCCTTGAGAGATCTATTCTTCCTCTTTGCCACACCCTTTTGCTATGGTGTGTAGGGAGTTGAGTGTTGCATTTGGATGCCACACTCCTCACAAAGGTTCTATAGGTTCTTGTTTACATAATCCTTCCCATTATCAGTCCTAAGGAATTTAATCTTATTCCCACTCTTATTTTCTACCAATTCCTTCCAAATATTCAAGTGTTCAAACACCTCATAATTCAATTTGAGGAAGTACACCCAACAAAATCGAGAGTAATCATCTATGAATGTAAGTACATGCCTTGATCCACCATATGATGGAGTGGGAAATGGACCAATCAGATCTAAGTGTACCAAACCAAGTGGTTGTGTGGATCTCCTTTCCTTCCCCTTCTCATAGCTTTGATCTAAATGCTTCCCAACTACACACTTAGTGCATGATCCATTTGATGATATTATTTGTGGAAGTCCTTCCACCATCTCATCTCTGTGCAGTTCCTGGAGGTACTTGTAGTTCATGTGACCAAAAATCTCATGCCATAGCTTCGAAACCTCATTGGCATGTGAGAGAAGTGCTTGGTCATTGGAAGTGGGGAGGAAGTTAGAAAACTTATACATCATCTCATGGTGGTCTGCATACCCAATTGCAATGACTTGGTCTGTTGAGATTTGTGAAATATTTACCATGTCTGGAGTGAAGGTCACTCTCTTTTCCTCTCCCATATGGGTCATCTGATAGACTAACAAAAAATTTGTTGCAAAGTCTGGTACATACAATACATCACTGAAGTAACCATGCTCTAAGTCAATCCTACCAATCCCTTTGATATGGATTTATGAATCATTCCGCATTCAAACTATTGGGACAATATTCGAATCCATGGAGGAGAAGAGCCCTCTTTTGGCTACCATTTTTCTAGAAGCCACCGAATCAATTATAAAAGATGAACATTTAGAGGTAACTTATACCAAAGAATGGCATTTCTCCTTGTTGTCATTCGAACTAGAGGTGCCATCCTTCTTCCTTGCATAGTCAGGGATCGGAATGTTGTTCTTCTCCAGGAGTTGTGCCATCTAGTCAATGTTATTTTTCATGCATGGGCTCTATAGATTCCATCCCTTGTGGAAATAGGTGCATTTGGTGTTCTTTTCCCCCCTCTTGTCCTTCTCCTTGGGTAGATTCAAGCCCCCATCATTGGATTTGGGTTTTTCTGGTTTCTTCTTCTCTGGTAGCTTCAAATTCTTGGGCTTGGGATTTCCCTTTGAGGAATTCAAAACTCCCATGGCTAAGGCTTGATCCTTGGTATTGATTGTACCCATTTGGACTAGTTTATATTTCTCCTAAGTTAGAGAATCCATGAAGCTATCTAGACCGGGCATTTGCTAGTTTCGAAGTGTTAATTTGCTAGAGTGGAATGTGCTCACAAAAAAGAGAACTCTGGCCCCAAATTCAAAAGTATGAACAGAATCAGCTGGTCCTCTTTCTTCTCAATGCCACATTGCTTTAGATGCAACACAAGTGACTTAAAATTTGGGAAGAAGTCTTGGATTGTGTCAAAGTGCGTTGGGCTCAAGCAGATAAGCTCATTCTCAAGCTGATGTCCACGTAGTTCATCCATTATCCCAAACAATGTATCTAGTTTTACCCAAACTTCATTGGGTTTTGTTAAAATGTCAATGTGGAACAAGATCTCTCTTGATATGCTGAGACACAACAATCCATATGCCTCATCAAATTTGTTGAAATTAGAGGAAATTTCAACTCAAAATGGGCCTCCTAAAATGAACTAATAAAATAATAGTTAAAATAATAAAATAATATTTATTAATTTTGGAGGAAGAAAAGAGAAAAACTACTTTTTTGTTTGTATTTTTGACATATATCCCTGTTTTTTTACTCAAATTTCGATCGGGAGAGCTCGTTGGATGCGGAATTAAATTCCGCATCCAACGAGTACCCACTCGGCATACTTTTGACGGACCCCGCTACC
>LPNX010510369.1:81284-109440 GCA_001517045.1 Pseudotsuga menziesii
ACTTGGCTTTCTCAACAATAGAGTTTGGCTCCACCTCAGTGCCTATGGTAACTATGTAAATACCTTTGGCCCTCAACTAAATCACCATATCTGCGTTCCAATCAAATAATTTGAAAGGTTTTAGCATGATTTGTGTAGCTTCCATTTCTTCCTGTGCTCATGGTGATGAAATTGTCGAATGTTCTTCAAAACACAATTCGATTTTGTCTAGAATTCCTCTAAAAATGTAGCACAAGACATTCTGAATCGATATACAAATAAATAATCTCCAATAGGATTTGATACCATGTGATAAATTTTAACCAAACAAGAATATAGGAGTATTAGTGAAACTCACAAATCAAATTTGGTGCAAAATCCCGTAAAAATATTAATTGAGAAGCAATTTACACACACAAATGTGAACAAAACCAAGATAAGTTTAATTGTCTAAAATTAGAACATGTTATTATCAGGTTTATAATACATTTGGAAACTTTCATGAGGATTTGGAATCCCAATGTGAGTGTATAAGTCAAAATTTCCAAATTGGCATCAATCCCCCCTAAGTGGGCCAATCATGCCCCAAATCAGCCCAAACAACCACGAATTGTTGACTGGGAATACTAAGATGATGTGGGGAAATTATTACACTTGGAATGCATGGGTGTGTAAATATGGGTGGTTTAGAGTCTCAAGGTGGCATTAAATGCACCAAATCAGGCAAAAAATGGACAAAATACACATCTATCACTCCTAGTCAACCAATTTTTCCGCATTCAATGAATGGGAGCACACCAAAGATGATTAGAGTGAAAATGTGGCTGGTTGGCTGAGATGGAGTGCTCATGTGGGTGTGAATTCCCCAATTTTACTTGGCATTTGTCCAACTAAGCACCCCTAGCCCACCACATAGTGTATTAATGCAAACATTCAGTAAAATTGACTAAGTAGTGTAACTAAGGTACTAATGAGTTGGATTACTATTCTAAAATTTATTTTTCATAATATTGAAGGCATATAAATTTTCTCAAGGATAATATTAGCCCAACTACATCATGTCCCTTCTCCAGACATTGTTAACATCATAGATAATCCCTCTATGTATCAAATTCTTCCAACATAGTCTCGACAGTTTATATAATAACTTGCATATTATTCAACATTATGCATATGAAATATGATAATTTTCTTGCATAGATATGCCCATTTACATTACCATCTTAATGGATTCATTACTTTATTTGCAGATTTTTCAATCATTATAGCATCAAGAAAACATTTTCCAAATGCGTACATGTCTTCATGTAATGATTTTCTTCTTACACGTGACACGATAAGCATGTCAGTAATTATGTTAATATTATAAACATGGTACATATCCCCAAACAGATAAGAGGGATTCAAAGTTGTGACCTTCCATTATAACATTTTCGTTCATTCTAGAAATGCCACATTCGCTTCATCAATATAATAAGTAATCAAATTTATTAGTTCAATAATTATAGCCACTTCTCCTTCTATATCCAAGATATATGCCTACAATTGTTTTCCATTATATCCATGTTCCTATTAAAAGGTACATCCATGCTTTACAATGCTTATAACCAAGTCTTGATACTTTCCTTGAATATTGAAAGTAAATAAAATCTATATATGAAAAGTGTTGCTAATTTTATAAAAATACTTCACAATATTAATATCAATACTCAATATTCAAGACCATATTATTTGGATCTATAATTATTGTTTCACCATGTACAGTCATATAAAAAGAAATGCATTTCCATAATAAAAAAAAAGCATATATCATGAACATCCCCTAAGTACGCAACCGAAAAAAGAGAAATAATAAACAAATAAACATATATATCATGTAACATCCCCTTAGTACATTCCTGGGAAACATGAAGTGTAAGTAAAAGCACTGTAAGTACTAAACCTAACCTCATCAAATTGTGGACGAAATTGATAATGTAAGGCGTATGAAAGATTTGCATGACTAAAATGATGATTGGGGACAAATCCACTAGGGGGAGGGAATGTTTGTCTAGGGAAGTCATGACATTGATGGAAGGTGTCATCTTTGTGTCATTGATGAATGGGTGTTCACTTGATATTATTAGTAGAGTAAAAATTATTAGTCGCATGCTAATATGTAACTCCTATTAGCAGGAATCTTTTAGCGCTAGATACTCCTAAATGAAATTAGGTGACTACCCTAAGTTTTAGTATTACTTATCTTGATTCTTGCAATCATGCCCAAGGAAGATCCATAATGGCACTACAAGAAAAATAAGTTAAAGTTAGTCCTGTTTTCTTACCTTTAGAAAATAATATTTAATGAATTATAGTTCTCTATTATACATTTATTTACCTTAGAAAATGGATTTTAAGATTATTTAAAAGAACTATGAGTATGGATTAATTAGAAAAATTATAGTTCTCTATTGTGTGTGTATATATATATATATATATATATATATATATATATATATGTATGTATGTATGTATGTATGTATGTATGTATGTATGTATGTATGTATGTATAGCATGTGTTGAGGAAACTTTAGCATGATAAGGGACAAGAGAAACACCTCGCCTAAAAACATAAACGTGGAGTGTGACCACTGCCACTTAGCGTCTTTTAAAAAAATAAGATTTTCCTTTTAAGACTTATGATTTTCAAAGGAAAGGTGGGAATTCCTTAAACGTGGTTAGGAAGAGCTCGTTGGGATGGAACTTTTTAGCAGTGGAATATTTTTTGGAAGGGGCACGAGCCTTATTATCCTTCATCAAGAAGAGATTCGACGAGTCCTGATTCGATTTCAGACATCTTTGTTTCTCTGATGCATTTGAAGATGCATGCATTTAAATTGATAACTAGATCAATATCTGATGCATTTGAAGATGTATGTGTTTACATTGATAACCGGATCACTATAGATCGAAACCCATGTTTGTGTTTGCATAGATAACAATAGTTAATAGATCCAATTATTAAAATGTTACTAGCGTTTGGTTCATATTTGGTTATGCAGTGTTGTGTTTCGATTTTACTCACATATCCGATTTCTTATATCTACATTTCTTTTTGAAATATATCTTATGAATTTGAAGATGTATTTGTTTACGTTGATAACCAAATTGGTATATATCATAACTCATGCTTGTGTTTGCATTGATAACTAGATTGAATAGATCCAATTTTTAAAATGTTACCAGCGTTTGGTTTATATTTGGTTATGCATTGTTGTGTTTTGATTTTATTCACATATTTGATTTCTTATATCTCCATTTATTTTTGAAAGATGTCTGATGCATTTGAAGATATCTGAATTTACATTTATAACCATATCGGTATAGATCAAAACCCATGTTTGTGTTTGCATTGATAACCAGATTTAATAGAGCCAATTATAAAAATGTTAGTAGCATTTGGTTCAGATTTGGTTATGCATTGTTTTGTTTTGATTTTAGTCACATATCTGATTTCTTATATCTGCATTTCTTTTTGAAACATCTCTAATGCATTTGAAGATGTATGTGTTTGCATAGATAACGAGATGAGTATAGAACGGAACCCATGTTTGTGTTTGCATTGATAACCAAAATTAATAGATCCAATTATGAAAATGTCACTAGCGCTTGGTTCAGATTTGGTTATGCATTGATTTGTTTTGCTTTTACTCACATATCTGATTTCTTATATCTGCATTTCTTTTTGAAAGACCCCTAATGCATTTGAAGATGTCTGCAATACTGATTGGAAGATTCTTGATGTGTGTTTTGTTTCAAACTCTTTCTAAATTATAATTGGATTCTAAACATTAAATTTCCAGCGTTAGATGCCTATGAGTTAATTGTTACAGATTTTGATGCCCAGGACTTAGTTATTCTAGAACTGTAAGTGTGATGCATTAAAACCATTGCGTAGATCCAATCTGTAAAGGATAAACCGCCTATGTTTTGGTTTGATGAATAAATCTCCACACAAATCATATTTTTATAAGATATCTATGATTTATTTTAAAGAAATGTATTGTGGATATGAATGGATGCATGTGATTCCTTTTAATAGATTTTGGATCTGAATATATAGATTTATTCCTATGATTTCGATCCATTCCTGGAGAATTTGGTTTCCTATGATTTTGATTAAGTTCTGGAGTAGGAATTGTCCCTGTGATTGGGTAAAATATTACCATGATATTGTTGCTACACTGATATGATCTGAATAAGAATTGTTGCATGAGATTTTGATTCAATTCTGGGGTATATCTGAACAAGATTAAAGCTACATGTAATAATATTTGAAACATGATAATTGGATGATTTATTGTTTCATGCATTTTTCAACAAGAGCTAAAAGAAGTATTTGTTTGTCAGTAAATTGTTTTGTATATCATATATCATATATTTGATTTGAATAGATAATTTGGTTGGATGCCTGCGATTTGGAAAAGATCAGGTTTGAACTTAGATTCATGTCTTTTATAAAGGACTTTCATGTGTTTTATATAAATGCTTTTTCCTGTGTTGAAGTAGTCACATGTTAAATATATCCACAATTTGGATTGGTTTCCAATGTCTTGTGTTGAAGTAGTTTGCATGTTAAATATGCCTATGATTTCTTTTGAACCCGTTGTCTTTATTTTATTGAGTAGTCACATGTTAAATATACCCGCAATTGGAATGGTACCCAATGTATTTGTTTTGAAGTATTTACTTGTTAAATGTACCTACAATTGGAATGGAATCCAATGTCTTTGTGGATTCCAATTACACTCCTTATTGGCAAAATTTTCATGCCTTATCATAAACTGAAAAGGATTTGATATTAATTAGGAAAACCATAAAGGGAGGTCATATATATATATATACTAGTTAAGGGAAGATCCTCACCTTAGTATATGAATATCCTACTAGATAGTTTATGAGATTACCCTCTTGAATATATAGGTAACTTATAAATACTTTTTGGTATAGGTAAGTTGGTAGAGAAAACATGGTTATAGAATGGTGGATACATTGCCTACTAATACACTCTTGAATTTTGGGGTAGATAGTTGTATCCATTCAATTAAGTAATAGTGTTTACATGTTCTTTTGTTATGGACAAAACATGATGATGGTTTATTCATGATTAATGGTGTTAAAATTTAAATGTTATGAAAACTAAGAATTCTAAGTCTCATACTCATAGGAAAAGTATCCCTTTGATGACAATACCATCTTAACTTGAAACTTGGAGAGTTTCTGTTTATAAAGTCAAACCCTAGTGGATTCATTGCCCAACTCGGGGGTGGATTTAGACACAAAAACATACATCAAATGAAGCCTATTGTTGGGAGGAAAGTCATAGACATGCTTTCAGTCACCCAAGATTATTTCATACTAGATAAATATATGTAATGGTTAACTTTGTTTATGGATTTCAATATTACCTTATTTTCTGGATTATTATGAAACTCACGTTCTTGAATTTATAATCTGATTTATAGCTCTAACTAATATGTATGTTGAGTCACATGACTTCAAGTGGTGGCTACAGTAACAATGTTCCAATGGTGAAATGAATTGGGATAACACTCGAAGGAAAATTCTAGAGTAGATCACTTGTATATGTGCATACTTTTTAATATAGTTTCTTCTATCATCTAAAGTAAATCTAACCTTGACTGTTTGCTCCACTCTGGTGACTCTTACCTCATCTGCGACGGTTGTGCCCAGGAAATCAGGTATAAAATATGGTATCTCGATATGGAGGGTGTTAACCATAGTTAAAGGACAAGTATAATTTGTAATCGTTATCTCATTTATAGGATTGTCATGTGAAGAGTTGTGTCTTATTATATTATTCAATAAGATTTGTCTATGTGGTTTAGCATTAAAGTGATTGTATTTGGTATGTCATAATCCTAAAAGAATGGTTATGATTAAGTAAATAATGAGATTAATTTATTTGGTGTGATTAAAGTTTTTTAGAAGCATAAATTTTATACTTCCCACCTCAAGATGCTATTCAGGTATTTGAGGTATGTTACATGTGGTATTAGAACTCAAGTTGCAACACTTGGACCTATATGAGTTGAAAATAAATAAGAAGGTACAAGTTGGATGAACTAAGAATCATGGTGGTTACAGACAATAGAAAGAAATAAGGTAAATATCAAGGAAGACTTTCCCTCTTGAAATACGAGTCATTTGTACTTTAAGGAATGAAATGTAAGTATATATGTAATCCTTTTTGACCCACTCATGTGACAATTATAGTGCAGATTAAAACAAGTTCCACTAGAAAACAAAAACACTATATATATATATATATATTTCTCCCTGTTATGATGAATGCATGGTAATATTTGAAATTCATATAGTGAGAGATGCAATGATGAAGACGAACTAACCTTGAAGTCTTTGTGTTATATGAAGTAAATGAAGGATGCAAAGTTTCTTTGAGAAACCTATGGATGGATGAGGATTATGCTCAAACTAGAGTGACTAGTTGGTCATCTAAAACGAGATAAGTACCATTTTCAGGTTTTCAGTATAACATGATTCCAATAAAAATAAATTGGGTTAGCATTATAAAAAATGGATTTATAATATTGTTAAATTCATAGTGCATATATTCATTACAATATAGGGTTGTGGACTACTAAATAGTGTGTTAATCCTTGGGAATTCGAAAGGAATAATTTAGATGCCAGTTAAACTAAAAAAAGGAAAACCCTTAGAAGAAGGATCTAGACGTGTTACCCACGACAAACTTTGTAAAAATATTAAGAAAAGAGGACAACCATTCTTCTTTAGTCATATGACCTATATTTTGTATCTCAAGTATTTGTATGATAACTCGTGACAATTTGAAGGTGTCAGATCAAAGGGAAACTGCGCGACATTAGAAAAATGCATTTTCTTATAATGCATGTTTATACATTAGTAGGAAAAAGAATTGTGTTGATGATGTATATTTACTAGAGACATTAAACATTGGTTAATAGGAATTATGGTTACAAATTCTAGTGTCCTTAATGTTTTATGAAGTGTCTCCTTAACCTTCAATGCTAAGTGATAACACTTCCATTTTCACATGTGATTGTAGATAAAAGAGTTGATTGAAAACATAGTAAATGATATTGTTAGAAGCACTCACTATATGTCATAGGTAAGCATAAAAGTTAGGTCAATAGATGTATGCCTACTTAATATTTTAGTCTCAAGAAAATATTGACCCATTTTGGCGTATGTTATTTGTAAACAGATTAATGGTGTTGTAAAAGTAAGTGACTAAATAGAATATATTTGGAATTGAATATTAGAATTAAAACCACTTATGGGTAAGTGGCAAGTTTAGTCTTATTGACTTGGTATGTGTATATGATTATATGGAAAGCTAAGAGAAATTCTTCTACGACTAAATTTTTTACCTTATGACTACGTTATGAAATGTTGTGTTGACAAATAGTTTGGATACTATTAGTATTTCTGTGATTTTATGAAAAACGAGATCATTATAACTATTCATTGTTGTTGGTTGAGTTTTAACCAATGAAGCTAATTTGGAAAGTTGGGTAACAATGGTAGAGGTATATACTTTTACGATTGTACATATACAAATTAAATAAAAAGAATGTCAGTCATGTTAAAAGTGCACAGGTATAAATACTAATATTATATCACCTATTATGCAAGAAAGGGGGTGATTCAATTCATTATATTGCACTTATGAATTATAATTAGGAAAGAAACTGATTTCCAATTCCTATTGAATAAAGATAACATATAAAGTTGTTTAAAATCATTCATCGGTGAGATTCGTTACATGAAATATTATGTTAGGATATTTAGACACTTAGGAGTTAGTTAAGATCAACTTGTGTAATATATCCGTTAGGTAAAAGTGTGTTTCTTTAGTATGCATTAGTATGCATTTGTAAATATTCTAATCCGACGGTCACAATATGTTCTAGACATAGAGTGATCCAACGGTTCAACTTCTCTTAGATCATACCTACCATTGATCCATGGCTTAACACATGATTAGTCTATGATCTCTATTTAAAGAGCATAGAAGGTCCTTGGCTTGTTGATCGATTATGAGAAGCTCATGTAACTTTCTTTCTTTTGCATAATAAATTGCTCCAAGTAGCTATTTGGCTGGGGCCGTGGACTGTTTCCCTCTTGAGGGTTTTAACCACGTGACAAACATTGGTGTATTTATGTATTATTTATTTGTGTAAAGTGGTTTCTTTTGGTGTTCGGTCCTTTGGGAGTATCTTGTGTACCCTAACATGGTATCAGAGATTTTATGAAGAGCCGCTTTCGATTTTGATCAAGATCTGGTACCAGTGTTACTGAAACTTTGAAAGGGTTTTTGGTTATGGTTTTTATATGCATTTGTGGCATGTGGGAGCTATTCCATTGCGTCCAGAGTGTCGTTTCCATTTGGAAATAGTTTTCATTTCACAAAAAACCGTCTCTGTTTGCTCTAGAAACACCAATTTCGGCAAATCTTAAGGTATAATGTTACATTGACGGATTTGTTTTTTTAAATCTCTCATATTTTATCAGTTTATTATTAGATCTTTTCTGTTTTAGTCTCAGGCTATTGCCTTCCCTAATTGCGTATGCTCATTTCCATGCACCTTCTGCAATCGCGGCGAATCAGAAACAGTAAGGAAAAAGTTTTTTTTTCTTGTCTTCTTGGCTACGTATGCTCTTTATCGTGCACCTTGTGCAATCACAGCAAATAAAAAATAGCAAGAAAACTTGAAAACGTAGACTTCCCGGGTAAGCTAACCAAGATCTAACCCCATTGTGTGGAATTTTCTTTTTGTTTCTATTTTTCTTTTTTTTTGTGATTTTCAGGAGAATAAAGCAAACACGAAGAACAAGAGAGGAGTTGAAAAAAAAAAAAAAAAAACCTTCCTCTTTCCATACTTTTACGTACATTTTAAACTTAGCTCACTTGGTACAAAGTTGCTTTGCTCCTTGATAAGTCTTGAGTTCAGGTCTTATCAAGCTACTTTTTAGTGCATGCAATTTCTATTTTCAAGTTACTATATTGTAAAAGTGCATCTCACATAAATAAAATAAAATAAAAGTGAGTCATTAAGTTTATTTATTTATTGCCGCACTATTTAAAAGTCACATTATTGTAAAAGTGAACATCACTTATTCTACAAAAGTGATTCACTTCAAAGCAACTTTATTGTAAAAAGTGATTGTCAAAGGTTGATCTTGGGAAGAGGATGCTTCTTTTTTTAGTTGGTTAAAGTTAATATCTTTCACGTCACTATTGGGGACATCTTCAACATTTTCTTTGATCAAGCATAACTTCATCATCCAGAATCAGTTTTCAGTGCCATTTTTTTTTAAACTGCATATTGTTTAGAGCTCTTTACATCCAGGAAGTTAGTTTCTGTTCTTTCATCTGTTATTTTATAGCATGGCCACCCCTCGTGATATTATACTTACAAGTTCTAACTATTTTTCATGGAAATATCGTATGGAAGATGTTCTACGAAGTAGGAGACTTTTCAGGATAACCTTAGGGAAAGAAACAAAACCCATTGATGATGATAAGAAAATTAAAGGGAAAATAGATGTGATGAAGCTCGTGGATTGATTGAGATGTCAATCTCTATTGATTTTCATTTCCACATATATGAAATTGATGGACCTAATAAATCTTGGGAAAACTTGGAATCTGTGTTTGGTAAACACAATGAAATTCAAGGTAATCAACTTGAGAATGAGTTGATTTCCTTGAATCTAAATGATTTTTCATGCATTCAAGACTATTTATCTAAGTATAAAACTCTTAGACTATTATGTGCAGAATGCAAGATTAAGAAAAAGGACAAATAATGTATTTATCATATTCTTTCCAAACTTGGACCTGCATATTCTGTTTTTGTATCTACATTCTACTCCATGAAAGAATCCTTGACTACAGCTAGCTATCAAGAGCCTAGTCTTGAATCCTTTTGTGATTCCTTAATTAGAGAGAAAGATAAGCTCATTCATCTTGGAAT
Organism: Pseudotsuga menziesii; assembly: GCA_001517045.1. NCBI lineage: Eukaryota > Viridiplantae > Streptophyta > Pinopsida > Pinales > Pinaceae > Pseudotsuga > Pseudotsuga menziesii. The sequence continues at coordinate 91,307 of LPNX010510369.1, forward strand.
AATTAACAATGCAGATACATCTGGGAAATCCTTCTTGTCCCAACAGAAAGAAAAGTCCAAGCCTCCCAAGAAACAGAATTTTCGCAATAATAAGAAAAACAATAAGGGTACCAAACCCTCTCAGTCAACTCCTTCTTTAAAAAATGACAAAGGATCCAAGAAAAAAGGAAAGAATACTGAGCATCATTGCAATTTTTGTGGGAAATATAATCATGATGAATCTAAGTGTTTTAAGAAGATGGTTGCCTTGGAAGCAGCAATGAAGAAGCACCACATCAGCCTAGATTCGTCTTCAGAATCTACCTCTCATGGACATGCACTTTGTGCTTTAGGTTACTCTTATATTGCATATTTTTCTTCTACTTCAATTGAATGGCTCATTGATTCTAGAGCATCATATCATATGGCTAAGGATAAAGCCATCTTTCCTACTATGCATGAATGTAACACCAAACAAATATTTGTTGGTGATGATAGATCTCTAAGTGTTGTAGGATCTGGAATAGTTCCAGTAGAAAATGGTCATTTTAGTGATGTACTATGTGTTCCAAAAATTTTCTGCAATTTGTTATCAGTCTATCAAATTACTCATTCAGGTGAAGATAAAACTATGATGTTTACACCTCACTAAGTTGTAATCAAGGATTTTAAAAATCCTCAAAATATCCTTGCTACTGGACTGTTGATGATATTACCAGGTTGTACAAATTTAACAAATTTGGGTCATCACCTTTTCCTTCAGTTTTTGTTGCTCATAGTGATAACTTGAGCAAACTTTGGCATGAGCGATTTGGTCACTTAAATTATCGCTCATTGCAAAAACTATGTAAAGACAATATGGTGACTAGTCTTCCACTGGTATCTTGCAAGGATGGTGTTTGTTCTGGTTGCATACTCGGAAAACATCATTGGGACAGTTTTGACAAAACATGTCTCTTGGCACGCCTCGGTTCCCTTGGAGCTTGTGCATAGTGACTTGTGTGGCCCTCTTCCATCTACTTCCTTTTCTGGTTTCAAATATTTCTTAACTTTCATTCATGACTACTCCAGACACACTTGGGTTTACTTCCTAAAAAATAAGAGTGAAGTATTTAACATGTTCTTGGCCTACAAGGATCTTATTGAAAAACAATCTGGTCATCAAATTATTAAGTTAAGATCTGATAATAGAGGAGAATATGGTAACAACAAGTTCACTACTTTTTGCACTGAACAAGGAATCCAACAACATCACACCATTCCATAAACACCACAACAAAATGGTGTAGCTGAACAGAAGAACCACACTTGAAAAGAAATGGCTAATTGTATGATCCAATCTAAGTGACTAAGTCTTCAATATTGGGCTAAGGCCATAAATTGTGCAAATTACATAGTTAATCGCACACCCACTAAATTTTTACAGGGTATAACACTGGAAGAAGCATGGAGTAAAATTAAACCAGATGTAAGTCACTTTTGTGTGTTTGGTTGTAAAGCATGGACTCACATTTCGGATGAAAAACGGAAAGCATTGCAACCTAAAAGTGAAAAGTGCATATTTGTTGGATATTCTGAAGATGTAAAAGGTTATAGACTTCTTCAACCACATTCTCATGATATAATCATTAGAAGAGATGTTAAATTTGATGAAAATCTCTTGGCCTACGAGCCGAACTTGGTGGGTGTGCCATCTTTGGCCCACGAGCCTAATTCGCCAATTGTGCCTTATTCTTCTTCTTCTTCTAGATTCCTTGACAGGTTTCCAACTCTAGTTTTTGATGATGATATTGAGGATGAAAATCCACCTCCGCCTGCTCAGTGTTCCTCCAATTGCACCAGCTCCAATACTTCCTCGATGGGTCCGTTCAACATGTGAAGCAGCTAGTGATCTTGTCGGTGATCCTAGAGATCAACGTCGAACACGTTCTCAGTTTCAGCGAGCCTTCTTCTCTTTTGGCTCAAGTTTCTGAGAATCATGATCCAAAAACTTTTGCAGAAGCTTCAAGTAATCCAGATTGGGATGCAGCTATTGATGAAGAATACCGTTCATTAATGGCGAACGATACTTGGGATCTTATTCCTCTTTCAAAAGGAAGAAAAATTGTCAGATGTAAATGGGTCTACAGAACTAAGTACGCATCAGATGGAAGTGTTGAAAGACTTAAGGCAAGGTTAGTTGCCAAAGGTTTTTCCCAAGTTGAAGGTATTGACTACAATGAAACCTTTGCCCCTGTAGAAAAAATGAACTCCATCTGCCTTGTTCTTTCCCTTGCAACCTTACATAACTGGGAAGTCCATCAAATAGATGTCAAGAATACCTTCTTACATGGTGATTTACATGAGGAAATTTGCATGGAACAACCTCCTGGATATGTTCAGAATAAATCTAGCCTTGTTTGTCTCCTTAAGAAATCCTTATATGGTTTTAAGCAAGCTCCTAGATCTTGGTATGCCAAAATGGATAGATTTCTCTTTGACACTGGTTTTTCTAAATGTCATTTTGACCCCAATGTCTATACCAAGAAAGTAGGAATCCATCTCATCATACTTTTTCTTTATGTTGATGACCTTATCCTTACTGGTAGTGACCCTAAACTTATAACCCATGTGAAATCCAGTCTTAAGAAAAATTTTGAAATGTCAGACTTAGGACATTTGCATTATTTTCTTTGTCTCCAAGTTTTGAAAACCAAAGAAGGAATCTTTCTTTACCATTCTAAGTATGCTTGTGACCTTCTTCATCACTTCCACATGGAATATTATAAACCATCCCCTTCTCCCTTCCAGTCTGGAGTCAAACATTCCGCCACTTGTACTTCCCCTGAAGTAGATGCCACCTTGTATCGTCAGCTTGTTGGTAGTCTTTTATACTTGACTCATTCCCATCCTAACCTTTCCTTTGTCGTTGGTCATGTTGCCCATTATATGTAAACTCCTCATGAAAGTCACTGGAAAGCAAAAAAAAGAATACTTCAATATATTCGAGGTATAATTCAATTTGGGATTCATTATAGTACAGGGGGGAAACCTTTGTTTGTTGGTTTCACTGATTCAGATTGGGCCGGCAATCCTGATGATCGAACGTCTACTACAGGTTATGTTTTGAGTCTGGGATCTAGACCTATCACTTGGGCTTGTAAGAAACAACAAGCTCTTGCTCTTTCTTCAGTAGAAGTAGAATGTCGAGTTGCAATAATGCCAGTCAGGAATCTTTATGGCTTCGACATATCCTTTCAGAGTTTGGATTCGAGTAGCAACAGCCTACTCCAATTTGGTGCGACAATCAAAGTGCCATCAAGCTTTCCAAAGATCCAGTTCTACATCAGCACAGCAAACACATTGAACTACACATGCACTTCATCAGAAATCTTGTTCATGATCGTGTTATTGAAGTGCTCTATTGCCCTACAGATGATCAAGTTGCATACATCTTCACCAAGTCTCTTACAGAAGTGAAGTTTTCTAAACTTTGGTCTATTTTAGGAGTTTATGAATGTGTCCTTAAGGGGGGATAGGCTCTAATTCCTACTTCCTTCTCCTAATAGTGTCATTTTTGTAAATCCTTCAATCCTATCCAAGTTTTTATCAAGGGGGGATTTTAGGATATTTAGACACTTAGGAGTTAGTTAAGATCAACTTGTGTAATATATCCGTTAGGTAAAAGTGTGTTTCTTTAGTATGCATTAGTATGCATTTGTAAATATTCTAATCCAACGGTCACGATATGTTCTAGACATAGAGAGATCCGATGGTTCAACTTATCTTAGATCATACCTACCATTGATCCGTGGCTTAACACCCGATTGGTATATGATCTCTATTTAAAGAGCATAGAAGGACCTTGGCTTGTTGATCGATTATGAGAAGCTCATGTAACTTTCTTTCTTTTGCATAATAAATTGCTCCAAGTAGCTATTTGGCTAGGGCCATGGACTATTTCCCTCTTGAGGGTTTTAACCACATGACAAACATTGGTGTATTGATCTGTGATTCATTTGTGTAAATTGGTAGCTCTTGGTGTTCGGTCCTTTGGGATTACCCTGTGTACCCTAACATATTAATTGTTATACAAGTTGATATTGTGACTAACTATTCATGGATAAGTGCACACATCGGGGAATTGGTTATGGAAATAATATAGAGAGCCATGATGGGAACCAAAGTTACATGGCTTCAAGAAACCCGATGATATCAGGGACATTTTGTACATGTGAAATTAAAAATAATAATGTACATGATCTACATGTTTGTACAGGATGTACATGTTTCCCCTTGGACAGCTAAGAACCCGTATGCATCCTATGGGGACACCCAAGTGTAAGACGTTTCGTTAGGCTTTTTTCTGCATGAATTTACATTGTAAGAGGACTGTCATGAGAGTAGGGGCTCTGAGAAGAACCTCCAAGTAGCATGGTGTCTAAGAAAGGAAGTGATTGATATCAGTGAAACCCTATGAATAGCACAGGTAGGAGATACAGTCGAGGATGGGTATTGTCCTCATGTTGGGTAGCTTGGATTAGTACTTGGAGTACTATTTGCACTATGTTTTTTTGCATGGAGGGAATCTAAGAGGAACTAGAAGGCACATAATAATACTTGTAAAATGTATATAGGCTTTCGTTCCTATGAGGTTATGTGCTCATCTATCGATAAATAGAATAAATAAAAATACTGGAACCATTGTGAATCATGAAATTAAAAAGTGATGGATTTTTATGTTATGCATATGCAGTTGATATTGATCATAGTATACATGTAGAGGTATGTTTCATATTTCTAGTGGGTGTCCTAGAAAAAATGATGTAATCTTGTTAATCTAAATGACTAAAGTTTGTATGGCAAAGTCAAGCTAAGAGGATTGTCGCATGAAGAAATTCCATAAAAGTGACACTCAAAAAGAGGTCGTTTAAAACATGTTATTACTTATGCAATATTTCATTGACATTAGAAGTATGTATAAATATGATGATATTCTAGCTAAACCTTGCGATATCTTACAGCGAACATATTAGAAGACAACAAAGTTGAGAGACATCACAAAGGATGCGTAAGCAAGCAATGAGAACCCAAAGGGAAATTAAGACAAATATTTAACGAATATGTAACACTGAGGATGGTGTTAATTCTAAGCGTGAAAGGATGTAACATCCCCTTAGTATGCGATTGAAAAATGCGAAGTGTATGTAAAAGCAATATAAATATTAAACTTAACCTCATTAAATTGTGGACAAAATTGATAATGTTAGGAGGATGAAAGCTTTGTACGACTAAAATGATGATTGGGGACGAATCCACTAGGGGGACGGAATGTTTTTCTAGGGAATTCATGACATTGATGACAGGTGTCTTCTTTGTGTCATTGATGAATGGGTTTTCACTTGATATTATCAGTAGAGTAAAAATTATTAGTCATATGCTAATATGGAACTACTATTAGCAGGAATATTTTAGTGCTAGTTACTCCTAAATGAAATTAGGTGACTATCCTAAGTTTTAGTATCACCTATCTTGATTTTGGTAATCATTCCCAAGGAAGATCCATAATGACACTATAAGAAAAATAAGTTAAATTTAGTCCTATTTTCTTACCTTTAGAAAATAGAATTTTAAGGAATTATGAGTATTACTCAATTAATCATGTATAGTTCTCTATTATAGTGCTTTATTATATACATACATACATACATACATACATACATACATACATACATACATACATACATACATACATACATACATACATACATACATACATACATATATATNGATAAATATATTTATAATATTAATAGAATGTGTTGAAGAAACTTTAGCATGATAAGGGACAAGAGGAACAAATCGCCTAACAAGAGAAATGTGGAGTGTGACCACTGCCACTTGGTGTCTTTAAAAAAAAGAAGATTTTCCTTTTAAGAATCACGATTTTATAAGGAAAGGGGGGGTATTCCTTAAATGAGATCAAGAAGAGCTCGTTGGGGTGGAACTTTTGAGCAGTGGAATATTTTTTGTAAGTGGCATGAGCCTTATTATCCTTCATCCATAAAAGATCCGATGAGTCCTAATCTGATTTCTAAATTCTATGTTTCTTCGATGCATTTGAAGATGTTTGCATTTACATTGATAACTAGATCGATCTCTGATGTATTTTAAGATGTCTGCGTTTACATTGATAACTACATCAGTATAGATTGAAACCCATGTGTGTGTTTGCATTGATAAATATATTTAATAGATCCAATTATTAAAATGTTACTAGCGTTTCGATCAGATTTGGTTATGCATGTTTGTGTTTTGATTTTACTCACAGATCTGTTTTCATATATCTGTGTTTCTTTTTGAAAGATCTCTGATGCATTTGAATATGACTGTGTTTAATTTTATAACCATATCAATATAGATCGGAACCCATGTTTGTGTCTGCATTGATGACCAGATTTAATAGATCCAATTATTAAAATGTAACTAGCGTTTGGTTCAGAATTGGTCATGTATTGTTGTGTTTCAATTTTACTCATAGATCTCATTTCTTGTATCTGCGTTTATTTTTGAAATATCTCTTATGCATTTGAAGATGTCTATTTTTACATTGATAACCAGATCAATATAGATTGAAACCCATGTTTATGTTTGCATTGATAACCAGATTTAATAGATCCAATTATTAAAATGTTACCAGTGTTTGGTTCAAATTTGGTTATGCATTGTTGTGTTTGCATTTTACTCACAGATTCGATTTCTTATATCTATGTTTCTTTTTGAAAGATATCTGATGCATTTGAAAATGTGTGCATTTGCATCGATAACTAGATCAGTATAGACTGGAACCCATGTTTGTGTTTACATTGATAACAAATTTAATAGATCCAATTATTAAAATGTTACTAGTGTTTAGCTCATATTTGGTTATGCATTATTGTGTTTTGCTTTTACTTAGATCCGATTTCTTATATCTGCGTTTCTTTTTCAAATATCTTTGATTCATTTGAATATGCCTATGTTATTGATTGGAAGAGACCTAATGTGTGTTTTGTTTCAAACTCTGTTTGCATTTTAATTAGATTCTAAACATTAAAATTTCCAGTGTTTGATGCCTATGAGTTGATTGTTCCAGCTTTTGATTCCCATGACTAATTTATTCCAGAACTGTAAGTGTGATGCATTCATACCCCTGCAAAGATCCAGTCTGTAAGGGATAGACTGCCTATGTTTTGGTTTGATGAATAGATCTCCATACAAATTGTATTTTTATAAGATGTCTATGATTTGTTTTAAAGAAATGTATTGTGGATTTGAATGGATTCCCATGATTCTTTTTAGTACATTTTGGATATGAATATATAGATTTATGCCTACGATTTCGATTCATTCCTAGAGAATTTGGTTTCCTATGGTTTTGATTAATTTATAGAGTAGGAATTGTGCCTGCAATTGGACAAAATATCACCATGATATTGTTGCTGCATTGATATGATCTGAATAGGAATTTTTTGCATGATATTTTGATTGAACTATGGAGTAAATCTGAACAAGATTTAAGCTTCTTGCGATAAGATCTGAAACATGAGAATTGGATGATTTATTGTTTCCTGCGTTTTTTCCAAGAGTTGGAAGAAGTTTTTGTTTTCCAGCAAATTGGTTTGTATATCATATATCATATATTGGACCTCAATACAAAATTTAGATGGATTTCTATGATTTGGAAAAGATTAGTTTTTAAGTTAGATTCATGTGTTTTATAATGGTCTTGCATGTATTTTATAAAGTTCATGCATGTGTTTTATATAAACATTTTTGCATGTATTGTGTTGAAGTAGTTTGCATGTTAAATATACCTTCGATTTCTTTTGAACCTATTATATTTATTTTATTGAGTAATCACATGTTAAATATACTTGCAATTGGAATGGTACCCAATTTATTTGTTTTGAAGTAGTTGTTAAATGTACCTGCAATTGGAATGGAATACAATGTCTTTGTGGATTCCAATTACACTCCTAAGTTAGCAAAAGTTTCATGCCTTATCATCAACTCGAAAGGATTTGATATTAAATAGGAAAATAGTAGAGGGAGGTCATTCATATATATATATGAGTTAAGGGAAGGTCCTCATCTTAGTATATGAATATCCTACTAGATATTTTATGAGATTACCCTCTTGAATATATAGGTAACTTATAAATACTTTTTGGTATGAGTAAATTGGTAGAGAAAAGGTTGTTATGGAATGGTTGATACGCTCTTGAATTTTGGGGTAGATAGTTGTATCCATTCAATTAAGTAATAGTGTTGACATGCCCTTTTGTTACGGACAAAACATGATGAGGGTTTAGTCATGATTAATGGTGTAACAATTCAAATGTTATGATGACTAAGAACTATACGTCTCATAATGATAGGAAAAGTATCCCTTTGATGACAATACTATCTTAACTTGAAGCTTGGGGAGTTTCTGTTTATAACCTTGAACCTTGGTAGATTCATCACCTAGCTCAGCGGTGCATTTAGATGAAAAACATACATGAAATGAAGACTATAGTTGGGAGGAAATTCATAGACATGCTTTAAGTCACCCAAGCTTATTTTAGACTAGAGAAGTATTTGTAAAGGTTAACTTTGTTTATGGAATTTAATATTATCTTGTTTTCAGGCTTATTATGAAACTCATGTTCTTGAATTTATAGTATGATTTATAGCTCTAACTAATATGTATGTTGAGTCACATGACTTCAAGTGGTGTCTACAGAAATAATGTTTCAATGGTAAAAGGCATTGGGATAACACTTGAAGGACAAGTGTAGAGTAAATCAATTGTATATGTGTATACTTTTTAAATTAGTTTCTTTTATCATCTAAAGCAAATGTAAACTTGATTGGTTTCTCCACTCATGAGACTCTCACCTCATCTTCGAAGGTTGCACCCAAGAAATCAGGTATAAAATATGGTATCTCGATATGGAGGGTGTTAACCATACTTAAAGGACAAGGATAATTTGTAATCGTTATCTCATTTAAAGGATCATCATGCAACTAATGTAATGGTTGTGTCTTATTATATTATTCAATAAGATTTGTCCATGTGGGTTATAGCATTAAAGTGATTGTATTTGGTATATTGTAATCCTAAAAGAATTGTTATGATTAAGTAAACAATGAGTTTAATTTATTTGGTGTGCTTAAATGTTTTTTGAAAAAGAAATTTTATACTTCCCACCTTAGGAACCTATTCAGGTATTTGACCTATGTTACATATCAAATCTTTTAACAACAAGGCAATCCTCATTCAAATCTTAGCTACATACTATTCTTCTTAAAAGGAGGTCATTGATCTGACCTATCATGTGTCGACACAATAGGGTTAAATATCGAGACTTTAACTTTACGCTACTTAATACAAATATTCAAGTCCATACTCCAAATGGTGGTCATTCAAATAGGGAAATCGACAATTCACTGCATAAATAATTTGCATGATTAAAGAAAGAAAAGTAATGATGTTAGATTTTCCTCAGTCAAGGTAGGTTGACAAATGGTAGGGTATTGTCGAAATAAAATATTTAGACCCACAATCTTGCTAGAATGTACTTAACAAAAATTGTCCAAAATATTTTTATTTTTGGAGAAAAAGAGTATGACACGAATAAAAAATGAGTCGAAAACCATAGTCCAAACAAAAAATCACCACATCATACACTCGCTCCAATTGGAATGACTGTAGAATGCATCGGTTTGAATCACAATTATTAATGGAACCAAATGACCATCTACGTTACCATTTATAGGTGCATCGAGATTCCTAAATATCATTTTTTTGTGACTAAGATGATAGTAATCCAACAGTTAATATTAATCTTAACAGGATTCAAGTCATGAGGGGTTTCACTTGAACAACTATAAGAATCTAATTCAAACCACATTCTAGCGATTTCCTTAAGACATACTGTTATAGTTGATTTTACCACACATGGTGAATCACACTTTTATGGCCTTCCCTATCCCTCTACAGACTCCTTAGACCCCATGGACCATCTTTGTACCTTTGATATTTCCAAGATCATCCCTAAAAACATGCAAAAATTGCCATACACGACTTTTAAACCCTTTCTCGAGTATATACGCGGGTTTGACCCCTAACACCATGTACATCGAGATGTGTGCAAAATGCCAAATTCTTTTGGAGTTTTCCTTGATGTGGATCCGACTCACTTGTCTCCTAGCCTTCCATATGCCTTGAGATCGCTCAGATTCAACCTTTCATTACCCCATTGAAGAGCTATATAAGGAACCCTTTGGATACATTGAAGGCATGAGGAATCGAGAGCAAGAGAACTATAGTCCATTGTTTCCAGAGCTTATACTTGAGTCTGCATCCCTTTGTCCCTTGGATCACTTTTGTGTTCTTCCCAAGCTTACCTTTTACTTGCGAGCTTTCTATCGAGAGATGGAGGATTGAAGTGGTGGAGGCCCAAGTGGGGGACTCAGTTTCTCCGATTCGCAGACGTACCGACAAAGGTTGTCTCTATTGTAATCTCTGTTTTATATTAATAGAAATATCTCTTCCTATCCAATAATGTGTATTTGAATGAATATTTGATCCATGGATGATTTCAAATGCTTATATGTTGTTGATTGTATATGCTGGAGTAGAGCTAACACAATTATATATAGTATGATTGTCTTGTTTATTGAATGTTGAGGAAGCAATTTATCAATTCAAGCTGGAGATGGAAATCTCAATGGGGATCTACATCAACCGTCCGAAATAAGGTACAAATCGAGATCCTTTAGTGTTAGATATTTGGTTTCTCTTTCATATAGGAAAATATTGATTTCTGGAGTCAAGTAGTATGTTGCGGTACCCCGAGCCATAGGAATTTCTCTCCATAATAGAATTGGCGACTTCACTGAGGATTTTCCTTGTTTTGATTTCGGGTTTGGGGAACAATGTGCTTGATATTCTTGACTTGCTCTTTGTTTCTCCTTGTTTCTATGTTGCATTTTATAGTATGTTAATCCATTGACACTCCCCTTTATTGGTTTGATCCTTGGCCTACTTTTTACCATTGCCTTCTCTGTATACGCAGGTTTTTGGCCAAAAGTCACATACATACACTGATTTTTGGACAAAATTTACATATACACGCAGGTTTTTGGCCAAAATATGCGTATACATGCAACGTTTTGGCCAAAATCCACATATATATGCAGGTGTTCTTTAAACAGTCACATGTGCCCTCCCTTTTGGTGAGTTTGATGTTGTGGGAAGTTGTTGGGTGGGTTGTGAGTGTGGTTGGGTCTTCCTTGGGTCTGATGTTGTCTATTGGATGCTTCTTTTGTGACCAGAGACCGCATTTTCATTGAATTTTTTTTAAAGTAGTTTTAGTCCTTTATGCTTTTTTTTTTTCCATTAGTGTCTTACTCTTTTTTGTCTCAGTGTCTTGCTGGGCTTGTGTTTTATACTTTCTGCAGAGGTCAAGAGTTTTAAATGACTTTTATTGCATTTTTCATTCTTTTATATTGAAAAATACAAAGTAGTTGCACTCTTAGTTACATCTTAGATGTGGATTTGAGGAGGTACTCGCATTGGATTGCTTGGATGAGAGTTGAATTTAGGATTTCATATAGGAAGGATTACATTGGCTTTCAGAAAGGAATATATATTTATGCATCTCATGTAGTGGCATACCCTGTTTTTCATTTGACAAAGATTGCACTTAGCATTGTTTGTTATGGTGTGCATATTTACTTCACTGTTGAGTCATAACTTCATTGGTTGCACATCCATTTCCCTTTGAGTAATTACAACCAATTAAAATCAACGCATAATAAAATGAATTACACTTTTTTCTTTGATAGGGTTCACAAACAAGAATAGGTTTTAGGGTATTGGAATATTTCATTGTGAGTTAATTCTCCAAGACCACTAAACAAAACAATTAGGTGTTTGTCCAGGCTAGAGATAAATCCTTGATATAATTAGCGTTTCTCAAGGCGCTCCTCTTACAAGGGAGTTAAGCACAAGGTAGTGTGAGTGGTTATGATTAAGATGACCCCTAGTCATAACTCAGTAGAAACAGAGATATTTCCAGGATTGTATTTGTATCTGAGGTCTCTTTCGAGAGTTTCAGGCTTTGCCACCCTGCCCATATGATCAATCCTACCTGCGATTGTCCGCTTGAGCATTGGTTATATTGAGGTGACCTTAGTTGCCATACCTAGGTATCACAGGGGGTATTTGTAGAGGTTATTCTGCAGGTGCCTTGGCCAGGTAGGGTTCGAAAAACATAGTCGCTTTATGCGTTGAAGTTGAGGGCCACTATAATTGGTTACGTACCTCCGCTTGTAGTGTATGAAAGTTTCGAGCCTCTCCTAGGTGAGACATACCTGCTGCATTCGGGAGCTCACATATCCTCCCCTTGGTTTGCTTGTATTTTGGCTATAGATTTTCTTAGGAGTGTGCTCTTTGTGCACTAGTTGGCCTTTGGGATCGTGGTTACTTGAGTATATTTATGCTCTCTTGAGTTCAGGTCGTTTTATTTTCGTCATGCGTGGTATCCTATCACCCATCTTTGGTCCTAGTACGGACCCTGGTGTCAGACTTGGGGGCATCATAGCCCCTTACCGTGCTCATATATTTAGGAATATTCATATTCCATCCTTACTCCATTTGTGGAGGATTTTTATTCCCTTTGCTCAGACTTTACACCAGTGGTCACCCTCATGGGGGTGGTAGTGGATGTGTGAACATTGGGTCTACACCTTACTTTCTTTTTTATGGCCCATCGTCCACCACACTGTTTCATTTGAATTTATTTTTCATGATCATTCCTCCCTATTCCCTATAGTTTGGATTATTTATTAACTATTTTGGGTTGTTTTGGACTAATATGGTTGTCATGCAGAGTCCAGTTTTTGTACACTCTCTCCGAGGTTTCGACCCATTCGTGCCTATTATAGGTATCGTGTCTTGTTGGAGACATTTACCATCATACACACTCTTCAGTCAAATTGGCATAGTTAAACCACTATCTTAAGTTTAATTGACATCAAGGAGCATTAATTACCATCATCCCAATCACTCCCATGCCTACCTACAGTCAAGGAGGTTAACTTAGCCTTTCCTACAGTCAAGGAGGCTAATTGGAACACTCCAGGGGTGATCTGGTTGACATTCATGCACCTAATTGCTAACTGGGGGTTACTTTCAGTTCAACCAATCAGTTACAGTCAGTTAAGGCCCCTCCATGCATTAAATATATTATTTAATCATTATTTATTGATTATTTTATTATTATTTAATGAACTGGAGTGAACTAGGCGCCTTCACCAACTTCTGATGGTCAGTTCAGCTTTAGTTAACCTCATCAAGGTTTATTGGAGTCATGCAGTACTAGCACTTGATGGTTGGTTGCTATGACATGTGTTTGATCTCCTTCAGTTGAGATTAAGTCATTTATTTCACTCCAACTTCAGTTAGGGATTGGTGAGTCAATTAAGGTTTTTTGTCAAGTGGTTAACTGAGTGGTATTGCATGGCAAAGAGTCAGTTAAGCTAGAATCATGCATGGGAATTCGAATTGTCCCTTAGTTATTTGAATTCTTCATTGAGTTAAGCTATGGCTGGCTCATGCATGGAAATTGTAATCCTTTATTGTTTATATAATATACAGAGAGGAAACCTATTTGGTTCCTGAAAATTTCCAATTCATGAGTAATTGTTAATAATTCTTTGATGAGATTGAATCTTAGTTCCTAGATCATGTGCAAGAATTAATATGGTATCAGAGCTACGGCAAGACAAAGATCAATTTCTCCATGAAATGTGAGCAATAGCTCAATTCTTTTATTTTGCCCTTTATGTTTTGATTTTCAGGTTTCTACAGGTGAAGCATTCGCTACAAGCAAATCCAGATGGCCTCCTCAGCAGCCTCCTCAGTACCTATGTTGACTCCATACAATTTCCACACATGGAAACTCAAAATGGAACATCAGCTAAAAGGAAAAGTACTCCACAGAGTCACCATGGACACTGAACCGGAGCCTGGATCCGCCATAGAAAAATCAATATTCTTCAACAAAAAGGATGAAGCCTTCGGTTTCTTATGCCTCTCTATTTCCGATGATCTTCTCTTCCATCTTATGGATCTGAATACACGGAAAGAAATATGGGACAAATTGGAATCAATGTATGGAAAGCATGATGACATGAGATTTTATCAACTCGAAAATGAACTCATGTCTCTCCAACCTTCCAATTTCGAGACTCTGAATGATTTCCTTACAAAGTTCAAGAATATAGTTTTTCTCTTGAAGCAATGCAAAGTGGAGAAGGAAGATCATCAGCTCATCCTAGCCATCCTCTCCAAACTCGGGGCTGATTATTCAGTTTTTGTTTCTACATTCCGTGCAGGGAAGCTCACAACTCCCAAATGGAAGATGCCTACACTCGATGCCTTCATTGAGTCTCTAACTAGCAAACATGACAAGCTTGTCCAAATGGGGATCATCCGATCTTCCCGAGACCAAGCCCTCTATGTCATGGGGCCCAAAGATGTGAAAGGTAAAGGTAAGCAGTAGAAAAATCAAAAAACTAAATTTGATGCTCCAAAGCCTAGATTTGAAAATCAGCAGCATGATGAATCTTCCGGTTCAAGGAATAACAAAGGAAAAGGGCACAATGGGAAAGAAAGAGTTAGGTGTTCTTACTGCGGGAAGGGTTTTCACCCTGAACATGTCTACATGAAGAAAAATCTTGATGAAGAAACCTCTCTCCTTGAGAGGAATCACATCAATCTTCCGGAGAGATTTCGGAGGAGAGATCAACAAGACCGGGAACCACAGCATGAGAAAGGGCATGCCCTCATGGCAAGCACTTTGAAGTCAAAATCACTGTTGATTGACAGTGGAGTTTCGAATCACATGATGGCTGAAAAAGACTCCTTTTCATCCTTGGAGACCAGAAAATCCATCCCCATCCACTTGGGAGATGACTCCACCATCATTTCCAAAGGACAAGGTACTGTAAATCTAGAAAATGGTTCTTTTTCTAATGTTTTGTATGTACCATCTCTTGCGCAAATATTCTTAATGTCTATCAAATGACACATACATGAATTCCTAAGAGGGTATCTTTTAGCCCAAATGATGTTGAGATAACAGAAATTTCATCCGGGAAACTCATTGCAAAAGGCCATGCAAATCATCATGCAAAATCCTATGAGTTTTCTCACTTTGTTGCGGATGAAAATCCCACCGCTTTGCTAACTCATGGAAATGATGTTAGTAGGCTGTGGCATGAAACGTTTGGCCATCTTAATTTCAAATATTTGCAGCAATTATAGAAACATTCCATGGTTGAAGGCCTTCCGGTCATCAAGGCAACTACGGGAGTCTGCAAGGGCTGTGTGATTGGAAAGCACCCTGAGCACAAGTTCGATCGGGGGAAGGCAAACCGAGCTACAACCATATTGGGGCTGATACATTCTGATATCAGTGGTCCAATTCCTGTCACATCCATGAATGGATCAAGGTACCTCCTTACCTTTATTGATGATTTTTCCAGGTATACATGGGTTTTCTTTCTCAAAAAGAAATCAGAGGTATGTGAAAAATTTTCTGAATTGAAGGCTTTGATCGAAAATTCCTCTGGGCTTAAGATCAAGATATTGAGATATGATAATGGAGGGGAGTATGTTAGTAATTATTTTCTGTCCATTTGATCCCAAAGTGGTATTCAGGTCCAACATTCAATTCCCTACACTCCCCAGCAGAACGGAGTAGCAGAAAGGAAGAACCGGTCTCTCAAAGAGATGACCACCTGTATGTTGGAGTCAAAGAAGCTTGCTGCAAATTTGTGGGCTGAAGCCATACATGCTGCAACATACATTCAAAACAGGGTGCCACATTCATCAGTGAAAGGTAAGACTCCTTTCGAAGCATACTTTGGACACAAGCTAGATGTGTCTAACCTATGGGTGTTTGGGTCCACTGCATGGGCCCGGATTCTGCTTGATAAAAGAAGGGATTTGCAACCGCAGAGCATAGAATGTCTGTTTATTGGATATCCTGATGAATCTAAAGGATTCAAGCTATTGGATATCAATACCAAACAGATCATCATCGAGAGAAGTGTCAAGTTCGATGAGCCTCTTCAGGAGGTGGAACTAGTGGAGGAGAAAACTGCTGAAATTTCTTCCTATTCCACTGAATATTTGGATGATGAAATTGGAGGTGATGACCCTGATTTAGATCCTCTGATTTCTGATATCAGTGAACAGCAAACATCAGAACCTGAATTGCAAACTCATCTTCCTACATGGGCCCAACAGACACTCTCCTCCGCAGGAGACAACATTGGAAATCCGGATGATCCAAGGAGAACCTGGTCTGATTTCCAAAGAGCAGGTATTGCACTCTCTTGTTCTGATATTTTACTATCTGAAACTTGCTATTTGATGATTAGTTCAGATCCAAAATCTTACTACCATTCTCGGAAGGATCCGAGATGGCAAGTTGCCATGGATGAAGAGATGAATTCTCTTCAGAAAAACACTACTTGGGAGCTAGTTTCTCTTCCTCCGGGAAGGAAATTGGTTCAATGCAAGTGGGTGTTTTGGACAAAGGTTGCTGCTGATGGAAGCACCTGAAAATATAAGGCAAGGCTGGTAGAAAAAGGTTTCTCTCAGGTCCAAGGAGTGGACTACCATGAGACCTTTGCACCGGTTGCAAAAATGGACTCCATCCGCCTTGTTTTGGCTATTTCCGCATCCAAGCACTGGGAGGTGCATCACATGGATGTTAAGTCAGCCTTTCTGCATGGAGATCTTCATGAGGAGATATACATGAATCATCCTGAAGGTTATATCACTGATCCATCTTTGGTTTGCAAGCTAAAGAAGTCACTATATGGGTTAAAACAGGCTCCAAGAGAGTGGTATTCCAAGATGGATGCCTTCCTTCTCTCACAAAACTTTCAGCGATGTAGATCAGATCCAAATGTTTATTTACAGCAGCATGATGATCATCTTATTATTATTTTTTTATATGTTGATGACTTACTGATCACAGGTATCACAATTGCCTCCATTTCAGCCATCAAAACTGCTCTCCACAATGCCTTTGAAATGAGTGATTTGGGGCTTCTAAAACAATTTTTGGGGCTCGAAATCGAGCAAAATTCTGATCGGATTATGGTCACTCAGTCAAAATAAATTTCAGACCTATTATTCAAGTTTAACATGGCTGAATGTAGGCTTGCACCATTCCCTTTCCTTTCAGGGATCATCCTTGAAGAAGGAAAAAGCACACCTCCCATGGACTGCACTATCTATCGACAGCTAATTGGTAGCTTGTTGTACTTGACACATTCTAGGCCTGATATTTGTTATGTCGTGAATGCTGTATCAAGATACATGCAGCAGCCTCATGATATTCATTGGAAGTAAGCCAAGCGGATCCTCCAGTACATTCAGGGAACCAGGACCTATGGCATTCACTATGCTGCAGATTCCGAGCTAGAGCTAGTTGGATACACAGATTCCGATTGGGCGGGTGATTCTATTGATCGGAAGTCAACTTCCAGATATGTATTCATGTTTGGTGGTGGCCCTATTTTCTGTTCAAGCAAAAAGCAGGCTGCCATAGCACTATCTTCAGCAGAGGCCGAGTATCGTGGAGCGGTGAATGCTTGCATTCAAGCAGTTTGGTTGCAAGGCATTCTTTCAAAGTTTGATCTTGGTAGTACTTTGTCCACTGTTCTCTTCTGTGACAACTAGAGTGCTATTAAGATATCCACATATCCAGTTACCAGGCAGAGGACCAAACATGTAGAGATTCACATGCACTACATCAGGGAGCTAGTGCATGACAGGACCATCATTTTGCAATACTGCTCGACTGATGAGCAGATTGCAGACATCTTCACCAAGAGCTTTTCAGAAAAGAAGTTCACTTACCTCCGTTCACTGTTGGGGGTGAGTTCATCAGGGTGATCCAGACTACTTTCAGTGTTCAGCTTGAGGGGGGGTTTTGTTCCCACTGGGTTTTCCCTTTTTCCTCACTTAGTTTGTTTTGAGCATTGTTTCAGTTTCTTTATTGTATAGGGTGACCTATGGCCTTTGTTTCCAGGGCCCTAGCATTTTTATGTTTTCTAACTCT
>LPNX010510374.1:0-14166 GCA_001517045.1 Pseudotsuga menziesii
TCATCGAAGTAAGAAGATATACTACTAAAGACTCCCTTTGCTCTATATTCGAGTTAGGCTCCACCAGTCATTTCGAAATTAACCAGTTACAGGTCAAAAGACTAAACTTACTGCAAAACCAATTTGCTTCTGTTTTCACTTCTTTCCACCCCAAAGATAATACAAAGGGCATACATATCAATTTTTTTTTCACCTGTCACTAGGATAACTGACCTTCAATATTCCTTTTTTTATACGAATCAGGTACTGTTCGGTACACGATATCTAATTAAAATGATTCAAAACTTTGTAACAGGTAAAGTTTTAACTAGAACCAATCAATCCAAGTGAATTAGGGGAAACCATAGTTGTTGATTTGTAGAAACCTCACATTGTACATTGTTGGTTTGTTGGGCATATCAGAACGAGAGATTTTCCAACATTCAATATACACTAAACCCTATGACGAGTCCCACAGATGGCGTAAGGTTTTTATGATTTCAGCAGGGTACGACGACTAGTACCATATTAACATTTTTTAGTGTTTCTAATTTGGGAAAAGGTCCGTGTTTTTTCTCCTAGCAACCGTTTAGTGCCAAGGGTTAGGCAATTGAACGAGGCCAAGACAATATTGGCTTTGCTTCTATTACTTGGCTAACATTGTGTCTGCAGGTCGAAAGGCACCTTTACTGTAAGGAACATTCTTGCGCTCTAAACATACGAAGATATGGGGAATATGAAGCGTGTTTCTTATACGAAGTGCAGCATCGTTCAAGGAAAATACATCCCCATAGTAATAATGCCTAAGTGGCCAGGAATTAGAATATGTGAGATATGAGTGCAAAATGAGTGACCAGTAATAGCCTGTCTGGGATGTAATTGCTCAAAAAATTTATATAAATACAGCGGTTTGATCAGCTTTGTTTGAGACATTTCTCTGTTCTTTTCCTTCCAGTTAAGCTTATATCTCCACTAAGCAACAACCCAAAAAACAACAAATACAATGGTCAAATTAACTTCAATCGCCGCTGGTGTCGCCGCCATTGCCGCTGGTGCCTCCGCTGCAGCAACCACTACACTATCTCAATCTGACGAAAGAGTTAATTTGGTTGAATTAGGTGTCTATGTTTCCGATATCAGAGCTCATTTGGCTGAATACTACTCCTTCCAAGCTGCCCACCCAACTGAAACTTATCCAGTTGAAATTGCAGAAGCTGTTTTCAACTACGGTGATTTCACCACCATGTTGACTGGTATTCCCGCCGACCAAGTTACCAGAGTTATCACTGGTGTTCCATGGTACTCTAGCAGATTAAAGCCAGCTATCTCTAGCGCTCTATCCGTAGACGGTATCTACACTATCGCAAACTAGAGTCTCTGCTTTACGAATGAAACCTGTACAGGTATGAGAGGTTACGAAAAAAAATGATAAATGAAAAAAAAAAAGCTTAATAATATGAAATTAATAGTATGAATAGTTAGGCGCATGTATATAAATATAAATTTTTGTATATTTGTATTATTAATATTATAAATTTCTTATTATTAAACCATCCTTTACGGAAATAACGGCCTATTCCCTTAGTATTTTGTTGTAGCTCGTGGAGTTATCCATTTTAAATGGATCTTGGGATAATTTTTACTGCTTCCCTCGTACTAGGAGCTTAATACACGTTCGTCTTGTTATCATCATAAATATGTGTTTATTATTCTCGCCTGGAAGGAAATCTTCAGTATAAATTCGTGAGGAATTTAGAATAAAAGTAATTCAATCATAAGAAAACATAAAAAGATCAAGTAAATAATGGAGGCATACAAGCATAACCAAATAGTACTATAAACAATTTTAAATTACACGTAAGAGATAATGGGTTATAAAGTATGTTTTTTTAAGCCATTACTGCAGCGTTCTTTATCATTATTTGAGTTCGAATGTGGAAAATGACGACTGAAATTTATAAGATAAAATATTCGAACTATATAGAAGAAAATTTTACACTCTTCGCCTTTGAAAAACATGAGTGAATGTCCTTGATCGTTATTTGGCCTTCTGAAACTGTCCATATGGGTTATTTTGAGTTCCTTATAAAGGCTTGGCGCATTATCGAATATCGTTTAGTAAAATTTATGATCCACTTGCATCGGCATGGACATGAGCAGTACTCATTAAAAATCCGAATCAGTGATATTTACAGTAGTCACAAATTACTGTTATTTTTTTTATCCATTTTTGTAGTTTTTGTACAAATATACTATTGGAAATAGAAAAAAATTCCTTTGAAAGGATCAATTTTAAGTGGTAAATAGAATGAACAAGCCCAGGACAATGGATTCAGAAGGGGCCTTATCGTGTCTCATAGATATTTTTCTTCTCGGTAACCTTTCAGTAATTTCTTGAGCACGAACTCGAAGCGTTTCATCAGGTATTTCATAACTATGCATGATTTTTGATGGCTTTGCATCATATTAGAAGAAAATTTTGCAGCTGAAGAGCTCTAATACGGCTTTTCTGTGGTCGTAAAGACAAGGCTGTTCATAACGCTTGTTGCCATTATGTAGCTTTGCACATCTCATATCGGTAAGGATGTCGTTTGTCATCTAGCGGCGAACTACTGTAATGTAATAATGTCCTCTGGCGTCGTGTATGGAAAAGAGGCATAATCAAAATTGGGCCTATCAACTCATTAGCACTCTATGCTATACTGTAGTGCTTTGTGCGGACTTTGCTGTGCCATTATAATCCTTTTCACCTTGCGATGGTCTTTCCGCTTTTCTTGCTGTTATTTTTGTATACGGGAGATCTGCCTCACAAAAGGTATATCTTCTACTTGGAGGCTCGAGGAAGGACAAAACACACATAAGCACTACCCATTTTCCTGGTAAGACTATACCATGAACAGTATGGCCGATACCGATAGAGTCAACTTGACTCCCATCCAGAGGGCATCTGAGAAATCCGTGCAATACCACTTGAAGCAGGTCATTGGGAGGGGTTCTTACGGGGTAGTTTACAAAGCCATTAATAAACATACTGACCAAGTCGTGGCAATAAAGGAGGTCGTGTACGAAAATGATGAGGAACTTAATGATATTATGGCAGAAATTAGCCTGTTAAAAAATTTAAACCATAACAATATTGTTAAATACCACGGCTTCATACGAAAAAGCTATGAATTGTATATCCTCCTCGAATACTGCGCTAATGGTTCTTTGAGGAGGCTCATTTCAAGGAGCTCTACCGGATTAAGTGAAAATGAATCGAAAACCTATGTGACACAGACCCTATTGGGGCTGAAATATTTACACGGTGAAGGAGTCATCCACAGGGACATCAAGGCGGCTAACATCCTGCTGAGTGCTGATAACACTGTCAAACTTGCTGATTTTGGCGTTTCCACTATTGTGAACTCCAGCGCCTTAACGCTAGCGGGCACACTCAATTGGATGGCTCCAGAGATCCTGGGCAACAGGGGAGCTTCTACGCTCAGCGACATTTGGTCTCTAGGTGCCACTGTAGTTGAAATGCTCACAAAGAATCCACCCTACCACAATTTGACAGACGCCAATATCTACTACGCTGTTGAAAATGATACCTACTACCCACCTAGCTCTTTCTCTGAGCCACTAAAGGATTTCTTATCTAAATGCTTTGTGAAGAACATGTACAAGAGGCCGACAGCCGACCAGTTACTCAAGCATGTGTGGATCAACTCTACCGAAAATGTGAAGGTCGACAAGCTCAACAAGTTCAAGGAGGACTTTACCGACGCTGATTATCATTGGGATGCCGATTTTCAAGAAGAGAAACTAAATATATCACCCTCTAAATTCAGTCTTGCAGCGGCTCCCGCTGCCTGGGCAGAAAACAATCAAGAACTAGATTTAATGCCCCCCACTGAAAGTCAATTGTTGAGCCAATTGAAGAGTTCATCTAAGCCTTTGACGGACTTGCATGTGCTTTTCAGTGTTTGCTCCCTCGAGAACATCGCTGATACAATTATCGAGTGTCTGTCGCGCACAACTGTTGATAAACGATTAATAACTGCATTTGGCTCCATTTTTGTTTACGATACCCAGCATAACCACTCTAGGTTGCGACTGAAATTCATCGCTATGGGAGGAATTCCACTGATCATTAAATTCGAACATTTAGCCAAAGAGTTCGTCATCGACTACCCTCAGACTTTAATTGAATGTGGAATAATGTATCCTCCGAATTTTGCATCGCTGAAAACCCCAAAGTATATTTTAGAACTCGTCTATAGGTTCTACGATTTAACATCCACAGCCTTCTGGTGTCGCTGGTGTTTCAAACACCTCGATATATCACTCCTTCTGAATAACATCCATGAAAGAAGAGCCCAATCCATACTACTAAAGCTATCGTCATATGCACCATGGTCTTTTGAGAAAATTTTGCCCTCTTTAATTGACTCTAAGCTAAAAAAGAAAATTTTAATCAGTCCTCAAATTACTTACGTAGTCTTCAAATCAATAAACTATATGATAACCACGAATGACGATAAAATACACAAGTCCGCTATTCCTTCTTCTTCCTCTCTACCGTTATCCTCCTCACCCACGAGGAACTCACCAGTGAATTCGGTACAGTCTCCATCAAGGTCCCCTGTTCATTCTTTGATGGCAACGCGTCCCTCTTCTCCAATGCGACACAAGAGCATTTCAAACTTTCCCCATCTGACCATATCTTCAAAATCAAGACTACTAATTGAATTACCGGAGGGTTTCTTTACCTGGCTAACATCTTTTTTTGTTGACATGGCCCAAATCAAAGATTTATCTGTGTTAAAGTACTTCACCAAGCTTTGTTACCTTACAGTACATATAAACAGCACTTTTTTAAATGATCTGCTTGACAACGATGCTTTTTTTGCTTTTATCCGGAATATTGATACCATCATTCCCTTTATCGACGACGCAAAGACAGCAGCTTTCATTTGGAAACAAATCACTGCTATATGCGTTGAAATGAGTTTGGATATGGACCAAATGAGTGCTTCTTTATTTTCTACAGCTATGAATTTCATCAGAAAAAAGAATAACACCTCCATAAGTGGACTGGAGATCATACTGAACTGCTTGCATTTTACGTTACGCAATGTAAATGATGATGTGGCTCCTACAGTGGGCTCATCAGAGTCTCATAGTGTTTTCCTCATAAAGGTCAACAATGACGCTGCTATTGAATTACCGATTGATCAATTAGTTGACCTGTTTTATGCATTGAATGACGATGACGTTAACCTCAGTAAACTAATTAGCATTTTCACGAAGATATGCTCATTGCCCGGTTTTGAAAACCTTACAATTAATATCATATTTCACCCGAACTTTTATGAAAAGATTGTTTCTTTCTTTGATACCTATTTCAACAGTTTACTTATTCAAATCGATCTATTGAAATTCATAAAGCTAATATTCACAAAATCGTTATTGAAGCTATATGACTACACAGGACAGCCGGATCCTATAAAGCAAACCGAACCAAATCGTCGTAATAAGGCCACTGTTTTCAAACTTCGTGCCATTTTAGTACAAATAACGGAGTTTTTAAACAACAACTGGAACAAGGATGACCCAAAAAGGAATTCAAATCAAGTTGGGGGGGACTCAGTTTTGATCTGTCAGCTATGTGAGGATATCCGTTCATTATCAAAAAAAGGAAGCCTGCAAAAAGTTTCAAGCGTCACTGCAGCAATTGGTAGTTCTCCAACAAAAGATGAGCGTAGTAATTTGCGATCCTCCAAAGATAAAAGTGACGGCTTTTCCGTCCCCATTACAACATTTCAAACATAATGTAGGAATTGCATGTGCATACATACATATATAGAGAAATAATACAGCATTACATTAACACTATATATAGAATTGTGAACCATCCAATACTGAAAACTCATCTGTTTGGAAAAGAGATCAGAAAAGTTTTTGAATTTAAAGAGGCCAGTAATGATAAAAAAGCATATACATATATATGCTTTTTTTCTTTTCTTTTTTTTTTCAATTGGGGATTAAATGTATGAACGACTCAAAGTGCATTTTGTTAAATGTTTCTAGCTATAGATCAATAAATCTGAAATACGATATCTGACATGATTGCAGTGGCACAGTCTTCCGATAGGTTACAGCCAAGTTTTTTTTTTAAGGTTTCTGAATTTTTTCATTACGTTTCCTAATTAGGTTAAACGTAAATAAAAGCGACTTTTCAAAAGAATATCAAATCATATAACATGAAAAGAGCAAGATTCACAATACTAATTTCAATGAGAGTGCTATTTGATAATTGAATCAATTCTCTGTGTGAGTATGCATAGACGACAGTTTTTCCAAGAATACCGTAGTCCTCAGCAGCAGCAGGGACACCCACCAAGGTCAGAATACCAAGTTCTCGAAGAAATTGGGAGAGGTTCATTTGGGTCTGTACGAAAAGTCATCCATATACCTACCAAGAAACTTTTGGTTAGAAAGGATATCAAATATGGCCATATGAATAGCAAAGAGAGACAACAGCTGATCGCTGAATGTAGCATTCTATCGCAGTTGAAGCATGAAAATATTGTAGAATTTTATAACTGGGACTTCGATGAACAAAAAGAAGTGTTATACCTTTATATGGAATATTGTTCCAGGGGTGATTTATCCCAGATGATTAAGCACTACAAACAGGAGCATAAATATATACCAGAAAAAATTGTGTGGGGTATCCTGGCCCAATTATTGACTGCGCTCTATAAATGTCATTATGGTGTTGAATTGCCAACTTTGACCACAATATATGACCGGATGAAACCACCGGTAAAAGGCAAAAACATCGTTATCCATCGTGATCTGAAACCAGGAAATATATTCTTAAGCTATGATGATAGCGATTACAATATTAATGAACAAGTAGACGGTCATGAGGAAGTGAATAGTAATTATTACAGAGACCATAGAGTGAATTCAGGGAAAAGGGGGAGCCCTATGGACTATAGTCAAGTTGTGGTAAAGTTAGGTGATTTTGGGTTAGCCAAATCTCTGGAAACTAGTATTCAATTTGCCACAACATACGTCGGTACACCATATTACATGTCGCCTGAAGTGTTGATGGACCAACCATACTCCCCACTATCCGACATCTGGTCACTAGGTTGTGTTATTTTTGAGATGTGTTCGTTGCACCCCCCATTTCAGGCAAAAAATTATCTCGAGCTACAAACTAAGATTAAAAACGGGAAATGTGACACCGTCCCTGAGTATTACTCTAGAGGGCTTAATGCCATAATACATTCAATGATAGATGTGAACTTAAGAACCAGGCCTTCCACTTTTGAATTACTGCAAGATATTCAGATACGAACTGCAAGAAAGTCGTTGCAATTAGAGAGATTTGAAAGGAAGTTACTGGACTATGAAAATGAGCTGACAAACATTGAAAAAATCCTCGAGAAGCAAGCTATTGAATACGAAAGAGAACTGAGTCAGTTGAAGGAACAATTTACCCAGGCAGTGGAGGAGCGAGCCAGGGAAGTAATTAGCGGTAAGAAAGTTGGTAAGGTTCCAGAATCTATAAACGGATATTATGGTAAAAAATTTGCCAAACCTGCATACCACTGGCAAACAAGATATCGATAAAATTTGCTCTGAGAACATTTATACATTAATACATACGGGTATGTATGAATCATATTCAGTGAGGAGTTACACTGGCGACTTGTAGTATATGTAAATCACGTTAGTGAGACCATTTAGACCCTGTCAATGTTTCATAAGCCTCTATATATTTGGCCCTTGTCCTGTCGACAATGTCTTGGGGCATTTTGACGCCGTTAACACCGTTCAACTTATTAGCAGTAAGCCAGTCTCTTAAAAATTGCTTATCGTAAGAATCTTGGGATTCTCCTACCTTATAAGAGGCACCGTTCCAGAATCTAGAGGAGTCTGGCGTTAGCACCTCGTCCACTAGAATAATTTCATTGGTCTTTTCGTCAATACCGAATTCGAATTTGGTGTCTGCGATGATGATGCCCTTCTCCTTGGCATAATCTTTGCACTTGGAGTACAGTTTTACAGCCAGTTCTGCCACTCTACGTGACAAATCTTCACCCACCAGCTCAGCGGCCTGGGCAGGAGAGATGTTTTCGTCATGTTCACCTTGTTCAGCCTTGGTCGATGGGGTGAAGATTGGTTCTGGGAACTCCTGAGATTCTTTAAGTCCTTGAGGTTGTTTCAAACCATGCACAGTACCTGTTTTTACGTACTCTTTCCAAGCAGATCCGGTGATGTAGCCTCTGACAATTACTTCCAATGGAATTAGTTTATGTTTGTGAACCAATAGAGAGCGGTCTTCTAGTTGCGTTTTGTACTTTGGTTCGCTCAATTTTGCAGGTAGGTAATCGAAAATAGTCTTACCTGGGGCGATGTCGACCAAATGATTACGAACATCGTTGGACAGGAACTTGAACCAGAACTCTGACAGTTTGGTCAATAGGATCCCCTTTTCAGGAATGCTGTTTTCCATAATAACGTCATATGCAGAGATACGATCCGTAGCGACAAACAGCAACGTACCAGCGTCTACCTCATATATGTCTCTAACTTTACCTCTGGCCACCAATGGCAATATACCGTCCAGTTCAGTCTTCGTAATTGACATTATCGTTAATATTTCGTATGTGTATTCTTTGTAAGCAATGCTTATGATTCGATTGTTCTTAATAGTACCAACTGCAAAAGATAAAACCCAACCGTCTTACCTCAAGGAATCTGGGTAAGAATATATAGAATATATATATATATATATGTATGTCTATGTGTATTAGATGACATCTTCGAGATTAGTATTATTACATCCTCATCTCTCGCAAGAGTCAGACTGACTCGTGAATAAGCTTCGGGTGACCCTTATGGCATTCTTTTTCAACCTTCAGGAAAAGTTTCAGATGAGTTGAAATTTCGAGTATGGCTACATGGATCAAGTGCTGTAAACAAAGAAGCTTCTACAGGGGTACGCTGGTTGTGTTTTCTGCTTTGCTATCGTGTAGAACTGGATCCATTCTTTCCTGGCTGTGGTAGTACTTAAGGAGTTGGACGTGTTCAAGTCGAGAAAGAGGTGAAATACACGTAGTTTTTAGATAACATTCTCTGCTTGGTAAGAGAATGAGTAATAAGGAAGAGCATGTTGATGAGACTTCCGCAAGTGGTGTCAAGGAGGTTAGTTCTATAGCTGCTAGACATGACAATGGTTACGCGCCTTCGCTAATCACGTCGACGTCGGGCATGGACTCCTTTCAATCGCACGCGCTACTGAATGATCCAACCCTAATAGAGGATTATTCAGATATCATTAATAATAGGCCTACAAGTGGAAGTAAACTTACTTTAGGAAACGAGGATTCGGAGAGTATGGGCGGAAGTGTTGTGGTGACTCCGACTTCGAATAAGAGTTCGCCCTTCAATTCGAAACTTAATATACTGAGTAATGCGGCAGAAAAGGGCCATGATGTTCTGCGAAATAGAGATGATGACAAAGAGTTAGAGGAGGAGAACGTGGAAAAACATATGCATAGCAACAGTAAAAGGGATCAGCGACATTACAAAGAAAATTCTTCGGAATTGCCCGACTCATATGATTATTCGGATTCTGAATTTGAGGACAATTTGGAAAGAAGGCTACAAGAGATCGAAACTGATTCCGTGGATAGCGCCGATAAGGATGAGGTGCATTTTTCAGTGAATAATACAATGAACCCTGACGTTGACGATTTTAGTGATGGCTTGAAATACGCCATCTCGGAGGACGAGGATGAAGAGGAAAACTACTCTGATGACGATGACTTTGACAGAAAATTTCAAGATTCAGGGTTTCAAGGGGAGAAAGACGATTTGGAGGAGGAAAACGACGATTACCAACCCTTATCGCCGCCAAGAGAACTGGACCCTGATAAACTATATGCTTTATATGCGTTCAATGGCCATGATTCTTCACATTGTCAATTAGGGCAAGACGAACCTTGTATACTTTTGAATGACCAGGATGCCTATTGGTGGCTGGTTAAGAGGATCACTGATGGTAAAATCGGGTTTGCGCCAGCGGAAATTCTAGAAACCTTTCCAGAAAGACTAGCTCGATTGAATTGCTGGAAAAATGAAAACATGTCTTCTCAATCGGTTGCTTCCTCCGATTCGAAAGATGATTCCATCAGCTCTGGTAACAAGAATCAAAGTGATGCAGAGAGTATAATTCCGACACCTGCACTGAATGGATATGGTAAGGGGAACAAATCTGTTAGTTTCAATGATGTTGTCGGTTATGCAGACAGGTTTATAGATGATGCAATTGAAGATACCTCGTTAGATAGTAACGATGATGGCGGTGAAGGCAATGGACAGTCGTACGACGATGATGTTGATAACGACAAGGAAACAAAAGTAACGCACCGGGACGAATACACTGAAGCGAAGTTAAATTTTGGCAAATTCCAGGATGATGATACGAGCGATGTAGTGAGCGACGTCTCCTTTAGTACATCTTTGAATACACCACTAAATGTGAAAAAAGTTCGGAGACAAGACAACAAAAACGAAAGTGAGCCTAAGACATCATCGAGTAAAGACAGAGAAGATGATTATAATGCAAATCGGTATGTGGGGCAAGAAAAGTCTGAACCGGTTGACAGTGATTACGATACCGATCTGAAAAAAGTATTTGAAGCGCCTCGTATGCCATTTGCGAATGGTATGGCAAAATCAGACTCTCAAAATTCCCTTTCAACAATTGGCGAGTTTTCACCGTCGTCGTCAGAATGGACAAACGAATCACCATCCACTCCAATAGTTGAAGAAAGCAGCGGTATTCCATCATCTAGAGCAATAAAGGACATTTCACAATATATTCATGCAAAATCGAAAATTGAAGAGACAACAAACGTGGAAAACACAGAGGGGCAAATTCAAGCCAGCTTGGAGTCTAGTGGAGGAATGGCAAATCAAACTGACGCAGAACAACCTAAAGAGGAGCTAGAAAAACATCACAGTACCCCCGAAGAAGAAAAGCAATCAACCTTATCGTTACACTCATCATCTGAAGAAGATTTTTACATGGATGAACAAAGGGCGGTATCATCAGCAAGCATAAATAGTTCACTTTCCGGATCAAGGGCATTGTCTAATACCAATATGTCCGATCCGGCTTCGAAGCCCAATTCTTTAGTTCAACATCTCTATGCTCCAGTTTTTGACAGAATGGATGTGTTGATGAAACAATTGGATGAAATTATTCGTAAATGATATTGTCCCTACAATAAAGCCTGGTCTTTTTCTCATCCAACGAACTTGCATCATATTCATGAATATTTATTTGTTTTAGAAACATTTCGGAAAAAATAAGGTAGTAACAGTTCAGCATATATGATAGCTAAAACAAACAACTATATATCGTATCTACAAAGTTTATCTTATTTCTTCTATTTTTTAACTTTGCTTCAGATTATGATAATGAAAAGGAGGAATAAAATTCTGTCATTATTCAGCATCCTCCGATGTGTCATAGGGATATAACTGGGGTTGAGGAAGTAGTAGTCGACAAGTACTTAGTCGTGACACAACAGTATGGATAGGTACTTTCCACGAACATTACTGATGACAGTCAGCTATTCACGAGTTCAATTGTGTTGGATTAACAAAAAAAATTTGGACGCAACCGGAATCGAACCGATGACCTCTTCCTTGCAAGGGAAGCGCGCTACCAACTGCGCCATGTGCCCAACTCATTACAATACTAGGCTAATGAAGGAATGGTAAGTGCTTAGGAGCTTTATGATGTAGTAGAGATTTAAGGCCATCAATTACATTGTTGTGTTGGAATAAAAATCAACTATCATCTACTAACTAGTATTTACGTTACTAGTATATTATCATATACGGTGTTAGAAGATGACGCAAATGATGAGAAATAGTCATCTAAATTAGTGGAAGCTGAAACGCAAGGATTGATAATGTAATAGGATCAATGAATATTAACATATAAAATGATGATAATAATATTTATAGAATTGTGTAGAATTGCAGATTCCCTTTTATGGATTCCTAAATCCTCGAGGAGAACTTCTAGTATATCTACATACCTAATATTATAGCCTTAATCACAATGGAATCCCAACAATTACATCAAAATCCACATTCTTATCATGGTAGCGCCTATGCTTCGGTTACTTCTAAGGAAGTCCCATCAAATCAAGATCCGTTAGCCGTTTCAGCTTCCAATTTACCGGAATTTGATAGAGANGCATATATCTCATGGTAGCGCCTGTGCTTCGGTTACTTCTAAGGAAGTCCACACAAATCAAGATCCGTTAGACGTTTCAGCTTCCAAAATTCAAGAATATGATAAGGCNTAAGGAAGTCCACACAAATCAAGATCCGTTAGACGTTTCAGCTTCCAAAACAGAAGAATGTGAGAAGGCTTCCACTAAGGCTAACTCTCAACAGACAACAACACCTGCTTCATCAGCTGTTCCAGAGAACCCCCATCATGCCTCTCCTCAACCTGCTTCAGTACCACCTCCACAGAATGGGCCGTACCCACAGCAGTGCATGATGACCCGAAACCAAGCCAATCCATCTGGTTGGTCATTTTACGGACACCCATCTATGATTCCGTATACACCTTATCAAATGTCGCCTATGTACTTTCCACCTGGGCCANCATGATGACCCAAAACCAAGCCAATCCATCTGGTTGGTCATTTTACGGACACCCATCTATGATTCCGTATACACCTTATCAAATGTCGCCTATGTACTTTCCACCTGGGCCACAATCACAGTTTCCGCAGTATCCATCATCAGTTGGAACGCCTCTGAGCACTCCATCACCTGAGTCAGGTAATACATTTACTGATTCATCCTCAGCGGACCCTGATATGACATCCACTAAAAAATATGTCAGACCACCACCAATGTTAACCTCACCTAATGACTTTCCAAATTGGGTTAAAACATACATCAAATTTTTACNTCAGCGGACTCTGATATGACATCCACTAAAAAATATGTCAGACCACCACCAATGTTAACCTCACCTAATGACTTTCCAAATTGGGTTAAAACATACATCAAATTTTTACAAAACTCGAATCTCGGTGGTATTATTCCGACAGTAAACGGAAAACCCGTACGTCAGATCACTGATGATGAACTCACCTTCTTGTATAACACTTTTCAAATATTTGCTCCCTCTCAATTCCTACCTACCTGGGTCAAAGACATCCTATCCGTTGATTATACGGATATCATGAAAATTCTTTCCAAAAGTATTGAAAAAATGCAATCTGATACCCAAGAGGCAAACGACATTGTGACCCTGGCAAATTTGCAATATAATGGCAGTACACCTGCAGATGCATTTGAAACAAAAGTCACAAACATTATCGACAGACTGAACAATAATGGCATTCATATCAATAACAAGGTCACATGCCAATTAATTATGAGAGGTCTATCTGGCGAATATAAATTTTTACGCTACACACGTCATCGACATCTAAATATGACAGTCGCTGAACTGTTCTTAGATATCCATGCTATTTATGAAGATGAGAGGTCTATCTGGCGAATATAAATTTTTACGCTACACACGTCATCGACATCTAAATATGACAGTCGCTGAACTGTTCTTAGATATCCATGCTATTTATGAAGAACAACAGGGATCGAGAAACAGCAAACTTAATTACAGGAGAAATCCGAGTGATGAGAAGAATGATTCTCGCAGCTATACGAATACAACCAAACCCAAAGTTATAGCTCGGAATCCTCAAATAATTACAGGAGAAATCTGAGTGATGAGAAGAATGATTCTCGCAGCTATACGAATACAACCAAACCCAAAGTTATAGCTCGGAATCCTCAAAAAACAAATAATTCGAAATCGAAAACAGCCAGGGCTCACAATGTATCCACATCTAATAACTCTCCCAGCACGGACAACGATTCCATCAGTAAATCAACTACTGAACCGATTCAATTGAACAATAAGCACGACCTTCATCTTAGGCCAGAAACTTACTGAATCTACAGTAAATCATACTAATCATTCTGATGATGAACTCCCTGGACACCTCCTTCTCGATTCAGGAGCATCACGAACCCTTATAAGATCTGCTCATCACATACACTCAGCATCATCTA